>CM059810.1:6715637-7105419 GCA_030435695.1 Brachymystax lenok tsinlingensis
GCTAATAATGCAAAGTTTGTGTGTTCGATAATTCACTGGCCATGAGGTACATTTAGAGAGTAAAAATTCTGTGTAGTTTGCATGTGTATCGTCAGTGGTGCCACAGAATAATTATTATCCGATTGCCGAAAAGTAGAGAATATGGAAAGAATAACGTCTAATGGTGAAACCAGTGATCAAACCAGGGACCTTTAGATCTTCAGTCTAATGCTCTATACAGTTTTGTTGTACTTGGTAGATTTCCGGGCCAGCTCTTACGAGGCTCGGTGCATCACAACAATTGTGCTCCCTACCTAACGGCCGGTTAGCTCAGTTGATTAGAGCGTGGTGCTAATAATGCAAAGTTTGTGTGTTCGATACCCGTACTGGCCATGAGGTACATTTTGAGAGTAAAAATTCTGTGTAGTTTGCATGTGTATCGTCAGTGGTGCCACAGAATAATTATTATCCGATTGCCGAAAAGTAGAGAATAAGGAAAGAATAACGTCTAATGCCGAAACCAGTGATCAAACCAGGGACCTTTAGATCGTCGGTCTAATGCTCTATACAGTTTTGTTGGACTTGGTAGTTTTCCGCGCCAGCTCTTACGAGGCTCGGTGCATCACAACAATTGTGCTCGCTAACTAACAGCCGGTTAGCTCAGTTAGTTAGAGCGTGGTGCTAATAATGCCAAGGTCGTGGGTTTGATACCTGTACTGGCCATAAGGTATATTTTGAGAGTCAAAATTGTGTGTAGTTTGCATGTGTATCGTCAGTGGTGCCACAGAATAATTATTATCCGATTGCCGAAAAGTAGAGAATAAGGAAAGAATAACGTCTAATGCCGAAACCAGTGATCAAACCAGGGACCTTTAGATCTTCAGTCTAACGCTATATACAGTTTTGTTGGACTTGATAGTTTACGCACCAGCACTTACGAGGCTCGGTGCATCACAACAATTGTGCTCGTTACGCAACGGCCGGTTAGCTCAGTTGGTTAGAGCGTGGTGCTAATAACGCCAAGGTCGTGGGTTCGATACCCGTACTGGCCATGAGGTACATTTTGAGAGTCAAAATTGTGTGTAGTTTGCATGTGTATCGTCAGTGGTGCCACAGAATAATTATTATCCGATTGCCGAAAAGTAGAGAATAAGGAAAGAATAACGTCTAATGCCGAAACCAGTGATCAAACCAGGGACCTTTAGATCTTCAGTCTAATGCTCTATACAGTTTTGTTGGACTTGGTAGTTTTCCGCGCCAGCTCTTACGAGGCTCGGTGCATCACAACAATTGTGCTCGCTAACCAAACGGCCGGTTAGCTCAGTTGGTTAGAGCGTGGTGCTAATAACGTCAAGGTCGTGGGTTTGATACCTGTACTGGCCATAAGGTATATTTTGAGAGTCAAAATTGTGTGTAGTTTGCATGTGTATCGTCAGTGGTGCCACAGAATAATTATTATCCGATTGCCGAAAAGTAGAGAATAAGGAAAGAATAACGTCTAATGCCGAAACCAGTGATCAAACCAGGGACCTTTAGATCTTCAGTCTAATGCTATATACAGTTTTGTTGGACTTGGTAGTTTCCGCGCCAGCACTTACGAGGCTCGGTGCATCACAACAATTGTGCTCGCTACCTAATGGCCGGTTAGCTCTGTTGGTTAGAGCGTGGTGCTAATAACGTCAAGGTCGTGGGTTTGATACCTGTACTGGCCATAAGGTACATTTTGAGAGTCAAAATTGTGTGTAGTTTGCATGTGTATCGTCAGTGGTGCCACAGAATAATTATTATCCGATTGCCGAAAAGTAGAGAATAAGGAAAGAATAACGTCTAATGCCGAAACCAGTGATCAAACCAGGGACCTTTAGATCTTCAGTCTAATGCTCTATACAGTTTTGTTGGACTTGGTAGTTTTCGCACCAGCTCTTACGAGGCTCGGTGCATCACAACAATTGTGCTCGCTACCTAACGGCCGGTTAGCTCAGTTGGTTAGAGTGTGGTGCTAATAACGCCAAGGTCGTGGGTTCGATACCCGTACTGGCCATGAGGTACATTTTGATGGTAAAAATTGTGTGTAGTTTGCATGTGTATCGTCAGTGGTGCTACAGAATAATTATTATCCGATTGCCGAAAAGTAGAGAATAAGATAAGAATAACGTCTAATGCCGAAACCAGTGATCAAACCAGGGACCTTTAGATCTTCAGTCTAACGCTATATACAGTTTTGTTGGACTTGGTAGTTTACGCACCAGCACTTACGAGGCTCGGTGCATCACAACAATTGTGCTCGTTACCTAACGGCCGGTTAGCTCAGTTGGTTAGAGCGTGGTGCTAATAACGCCAAGGTCGTGGGTTTGATACCTGTACTGGCCATGAGGTACATTTTGAGAGTCAAAATTGTGTGTAGTTTGCATGTGTATCGTCAGTGGTGCCACAGAATAATTATTATCCGATTGCCGAAAAGTAGAGAATAAGGAAAGAATAACGTCTAATGCCGAAACCAGTGATCAAACCAGGGACCTTTAGATCTTCAGTCTAATGCTCTATACAGTTTTGTTGGACTTGGTAGTTTCACGCTCCAGCACTTACGAGGCTCGGTGCATCACAACAATTGTGCTCGTTACCTAACGGCCGGTTAGCTCAGTTGGTTAGAGCGTGGTGCTAATAACGTCAAGGTCGTGGGTTTGATACCTGTACTGGCCATAAGGTACATTTTGAGAGTCAAAATTGTGTGTAGTTTGCATGTGTATCGTCAGTGGTGCCACAGAATAATTATTATCCGATTGCCGAAAAGTAGAGAATAAGGAAAGAATAACGTCTAATGCCGAAACCAGTGATCAAACCAGGGACCTTTAGATCTTCAGTCTAATGCTCTATACAGTTTTGTTGGACTTGGTAGTTTTCCGCCCAGCTCTTACGAGGCGTGCATCACAACAATTGTGCTCGCTACCTAACGGCCGGTTAGCTCAGTTGGTTAGAGCGTGGTGCTAATAACGCCAAGGTCGTGGGTTTGATACCTGTACTGGCCATGAGGTACATTTTGATGTCAAAATTGTGTGTAGTTTGCATGTGTATCGTCAGTGGTGCCACAGAATAATTATTATCCGATTGCGAAAAGTAGAGAATAAGAAGAATAACGTCTAATGCGAAACCAGTGATCAAACCAGGGACCTTTAGATCTTCAGTCTAATGATACAGTTTTGTTGGACTTGGTAGTTTTCGCGCCAGCTCTTTACGAGGCCTCGTGCATCACAACAATTGTGCTCGTTACCTAACGGCCGGTTAGCTCAGTTGGTTAGAGCGTGGTGCTAATAACGCCAAGGTCGTGGGTTTGATACCCGTACTGGCCATGAGGTACATTTTGATGGTAAAAATTGTGTGTAGTTTGCATGTGTATCGTCAGTGGTGCCACAGAATAATTATTATCCGAATGCCGAAAAGTAGAGAATAAGATAAGAATAACGTCTAATGCCGAAACCAGTGATCAAACCAGGGACCTTTAGATCTTCAGTCTAATGCTATATACAGTTTTGTTGGACTTGGTAGTTTACGCAGCACTTACGAGGCTCGGTGCATCACAACAATTGTGCTCGCTACCTAACGGCCGTTAGCTCAGTTGGTTAGAGCGTGGTGCTAATAACGCCAAGGTCGTGGGTTCGATACCTGTACTGGCCATGAGGTACATTTTGAGAGTCAAAATTGTGTGTAGTTTGCATGTGTATCGTCAGTGGTGCCACAGAATAATTATTATCCGATTGCCGAAAAGTAGAGAATAAGGAAAGAATAACGTCTAATGCCGAAACCAGTGATCAAACCAGGGACCTTTAGATCTTCAGTCTAATGCTCTATACAGTTTTGTTGGACTTGGTAGTTTACGCGCCAGCTCTTACGAGGCTCGGTGCATCACAACAATTGTGCTCGTTACCTAACGGCCGGTTAGCTCAGTTGGTTAGAGCGTGGTGCTAATAACGTCAAGGTCGTGGGTTTGATACCTGTACTGGCCATAAGGTACATTTTGAGAGTCAAAATTGTGTGTAGTTTGCATGTGTATCGTCAGTGGTGCCACAGAATAATTATTATCCGATTGCCGAAAAGTAGAGAATAAGGAAAGAATAACGTCTAATGCCGAAACCAGTGATCAAACCAGGGACCTTTAGATCTTCAGTCTAATGCTCTATACAGTTTTGTTGGACTTGGTAGTTTTCCGCGCCAGCTCTTACGAGGCTCGGTGCATCACAACAATTGTGCTCGCTACCTAACGGCCGGTTAGCTCAGTTGGTTAGAGCGTGGTGCTAATAACGCCAAGGTCGTGGGTTCGATACCTGTACTGGCCATGAGGTACATTTTGAGAGTCAAAATTGTGTGTAGTTTGCATGTGTATCGTCAGTGGTGCCACAGAATAATTATTATCCGATTGCCGAAAAGTAGAGAATAAGGAAAGAATAACGTCTAATGCGAAACCAGTGATCAAACCAGGGACCTTTAGATCTTCAGTCTAATGCTCTATACAGTTTTGTTGGACTTGGTAGTTTACGCGCCAGCACTTACGAGGCTCGGTGCATCACAACAATTGTGCTCGTTACCTAACGGCCGGTTAGCTCAGTTGGTTAGAGCGTGGTGCTAATAACGCCAAGGTCGTGGGTTTGATACCCGTACTGGCCATGAGGTACATTTTGAGAGTCAAAATTGTGTGTAGTTTGCATGTGTATCGTCAGTGGTGCCACAGAATAATTATTATCCGATTGCCGAAAAGTAGAGAATAAGGAAAGAATAACGTCTAATGCCGAAACCAGTGATCAAACCAGGGACCTTTAGATCTTCAGTCTAATGCTCTATACAGTTTTGTTGGACTTGGTAGTTTACGCGCCAGCACTTACGAGGCTCGGTGCATCACAACAATTGTGCTCGTTACCTAACGGCCGGTTAGCTCTGTTGGTTAGAGCGTGGTGCTAATAACGTCAAGGTCGTGGGTTTGATACCTGTACTGGCCATAAGGTATATTTTGAGAGTCAAAATTGTGTGTAGTTTGCATGTGTATCGTCAGTGGTGCCACAGAATAATTATTATCCGATTGCCGAAAAGTAGAGAATAAGGAAAGAATAACGTCTAATGCCGAAACCAGTGATCAAACCAGGGACCTTTAGATCTTCAGTCTAATGCTCTATACAGTTTTGTTGGACTTGGTAGTTTTCGCGCCAGCTCTTACGAGGCTCGGTGCATCACAACAATTGTGCTCGCTACCTAACGGCCGGTTAGCTCAGTTGGTTAGAGCGTGGTGCTAATAACGCCAAGGTCGTGGGTTCGATACCTGTACTGGCCATGAGGTACATTTTGAGAGTCAAAATTGTGTGTAGTTTGCATGTGTATCGTCAGTGGTGCCACAGAATAATTATTATCCGATTGCCGAAAAGTAGAGAATAAGGAAAGAATAACGTCTAATGCCGAAACCAGTGATCAAACCAGGGACCTTTAGATCTTCAGTCTAATGCTCTATACAGTTTTGTTGGACTTGGTAGTTTACGCGCCAGCACTTACGAGGCTCGGTGCATCACAACAATTGTGCTCGTTACCTAACGGCCGGTTAGCTCAGTTGGTTAGAGCGTGGTGCTAATAACGTCAAGGTCGTGGGTTTGATACCTGTACTGGCCATAAGGTACATTTTGAGAGTCAAAATTGTGTGTAGTTTGCATGTGTATCGTCAGTGGTGCCACAGAATAATTATTATCCGATTGCCGAAAAGTAGAGAATAAGGAAAGAATAACGTCTAATGCCGAAACCAGTGATCAAACCAGGGACCTTTAGATCTTCAGTCTAATGCTCTATACAGTTTTGTTGGACTTGGTAGTTTTCGCGCCAGCTCTTACGAGGCTCGGTGCATCACAACAATTGTGCTCGCTACCTAACGGCCGGTTAGCTCAGTTGGTTAGAGCGGTGCTAATAACGCCAAGGTCGTGGGTTTGATACCTGTACTGGCCATGAGGTACATTTTGAGAGTCAAAATTGTGTGTAGTTTGCATGTGTATCGTCAGTGGTGCCACAGAATAATTATTATCCGATTGCCGAAAAGTAGAGAATAAGGAAAGAATAACGTCTAATGCCGAAACCAGTGATCAAACCAGGGACCTTTAGATCTTCAGTCTAATGCTCTATACAGTTTTGTTGGACTTGGTAGTTTTCCGCGCCAGCTCTTACGAGGCTCGGTGCATCACAACAATTGTGCTCGCTACCTAACGGCCGGTTAGCTCAGTTGGTTAGAGCGTGGTGCTAATAACGCCAAGGTCGTGGGTTCGATACCCGTACTGGCCATGAGGTACATTTTGATGGTAAAAATTGTGTGTAGTTTGCATGTGTATCGTCAGTGGTGCTACAGAATAATTATTATCCGATTGCCGAAAAGTAGAGAATAAGATAAGAATAACGTCTAATGCCGAAACCAGTGATCAAACCAGGGACCTTTAGATCTTCAGTCTAATGCTCTATACAGTTTTGTTGGACTTGGTAGTTTACGCGCCAGCACTTACGAGGCTCGGTGCATCACAACAATTGTGCTCGTTACCTAACGGCCGGTTAGCTCTGTTGGTTAGAGCGTGGTGCTAATAACGTCAAGGTCGTGGGTTTGATACCTGTACTGGCCATAAGGTATTTTGAGAGTCAAAATTGTGTGTAGTTTGCATGTGTATCGTCAGTGGTGCCACAGAATAATTATTATCCGATTGCCGAAAAGTAGAGAATAAGGAAAGAATAACGTCTAATGCCGAAACCAGTGATCAAACCAGGGACCTTTAGATCTTCAGTCTAATGCTCTATACAGTTTTGTTGGACTTGGTAGTTTTCCGCGCCAGCTCTTACGAGGCTCGGTGCATCACAACAATTGTGCTCGCTACCTAACGGCCGGTTAGCTCAGTTGGTTAGAGCGTGGTGCTAATAACGCCAAGGTCGTGGGTTTGATACCTGTACTGGCCATGAGGTACATTTTGAGAGTCAAAATTGTGTGTAGTTTGCATGTGTATCGTCAGTGGTGCCACAGAATAATTATTATCCGATTGCCGAAAAGTAGAGAATAAGGAAAGAATAACGTCTAATGCCGAAACCAGTGATCAAACCAGGGACCTTTAGATCTTCAGTCTAATGCTCTATACAGTTTTGTTGGACTTGGTAGTTTTCGCGCCAGCTCTTACGAGGCTCGGTGCATCACAACAATTGTGCTCGCTACCTAATGGCCGGTTAGCTCAGTTGGTTAGAGCGTGGTGCTAATAACGCCAAGGTCGTGGGTTTGATACCTGTACTGGCCATGAGGTACATTTTGAGAGTCAAAATTGTGTGTAGTTTGCATGTGTATCGTCAGTGGTGCCACAGAATAATTATTATCCGATTGCCGAAAAGTAGAGAATAAGGAAAGAATAACGTCTAATGCCGAAACCAGTGATCAAACCAGGGACCTTTAGATCTTCAGTCTAATGCTCTATACAGTTTTGTTGGACTTGGTAGTTTACGCGCCAGCACTTACGAGGCTCGGTGCATCACAACAATTGTGCTCGCTACCTAACGGCCGGTTAGCTCAGTTGGTTAGAGCGTGGTGCTAATAACGCCAAGGTCGTGGGTTCGATACCTGTACTGGCCATGAGGTACATTTTGAGAGTCAAAATTGTGTGTAGTTTGCATGTGTATCGTCAGTGGTGCCACAGAATAATTATTATCCGATTGCCGAAAAGTAGAGAATAAGGAAAGAATAACGTCTAATGCCGAAACCAGTGATCAAACCAGGGACCTTTAGATCTTCAGTCTAATGCTCTATACAGTTTTGTTGGACTTGGTAGTTTACGCGCCAGCACTTACGAGGCTCGGTGCATCACAACAATTGTGCTCGCTACCTAACGGCCGGTTAGCTCAGTTGGTTAGAGCGTGGTGCTAATAACGTCAAGGTCGTGGGTTTGATACCTGTACTGGCCATAAGGTACATTTTGAGAGTCAAAATTGTGTGTAGTTTGCATGTGTATCGTCAGTGGTGCCACAGAATAATTATTATCCGATTGCCGAAAAGTAGAGAATAAGATAAGAATAACGTCTAATGCCGAAACCAGTGATCAAACCAGGGACCTTTAGATCTTCAGTCTAATGCTCTATACAGTTTTGTTGGACTTGGTAGTTTTCCGCGCCAGCTCTTACGAGGCTCGGTGCATCACAACAATTGTGCTCGTTACCCAACGGCCGGTTACCTCAGTTGGTTAGAGCGTGGTGCTAATAACGTCAAGGTCGTGGGTTTGATACCTGTACTGGCCTTAAGGTACATTTTGAGAGTCAAAAATGTGTGTAGTTTGCATGTGTATCGTCAGTGGTGCCACAGAATAATTATTATCCGATTGCCGAAAAGTAGAGAATAAGGAAAGAATAACGTCTAATGCCGAAACCAGTGATCAAACCAGGGACCTTTAGATCTTCAGTCTAATGCTCTATACAGTTTTGTTGGACTTGGTAGTTTTCCGCGCCAGCTCTTACGAGGCTCGGTGCATCACAACAATTGTGCTCGCTACCTAACGGCCAGTTAGCTCAGTTGGTTAGAGCGTGGTGCTAATAACGCCAAGGTCGTGGGTTCGATACCCGTACTGGCCATGAGGTACATTTTGAGAGTCAAAATTGTGTGTAGTTTGCATGTGTATCGTCAGTGGTGCCACAGAATAATTATTATCCGATTGCCGAAAAGTAGAGAATAAGGAAAGAATAACGTCTAATGCCGAAACCAGTGATCAAACCAGGGACCTTTAGATCTTCAGTCTAATGCTCTATACAGTTTTGTTGGACTTGGTAGTTTTCGCGCCAGCTCTTACGAGGCTCGGTGCATCACAACAATTGTGCTCGCTACCTAACGGCCGGTTAGCTCAGTTGGTTAGAGCGTGGTGCTAATAACGCCAAGGTCGTGGGTTTGATACCTGTACTGGCCATGAGGTACATTTTGAGAGTCAAAATTGTGTGTAGTTTGCATGTGTATCGTCAGTGGTGCCACAGAATAATTATTATCCGATTGCCGAAAAGTAGAGAATAAGGAAAGAATAACGTCTAATGCCGAAACCAGTGATCAAACCAGGGACCTTTAGATCTTCAGTCTAATGCTCTATACAGTTTTGTTGGACTTGGTAGTTTTCGCGCCAGCTCTTACGAGGCTCGGTGCATCACAACAATTGTGCTCGCTACCTAACGGCCGGTTAGCTCAGTTGGTTAGAGCGTGGTGCTAATAACGCCAAGGTCGTGGGTTTGATACCTGTACTGGCCATGAGGTACATTTTGAGAGTCAAAATTGTGTGTAGTTTGCATGTGTATCGTCAGTGGTGCCACAGAATAATTATTATCCGATTGCCGAAAAGTAGAGAATAAGGAAAGAATAACGTCTAATGCCGAAACCAGTGATCAAACCAGGGACCTTTAGATCTTCAGTCTAATGCTCTATACAGTTTTGTTGGACTTGGTAGTTTTCGCGCCAGCTCTTACGAGGCTCGGTGCATCACAACAATTGTGCTCGCTACCTAACGGCCGGTTAGCTCAGTTGGTTAGAGCGTGGTGCTAATAACGCCAAGGTCGTGGGTTTGATACCTGTACTGGCCATGAGGTACATTTTGAGAGTCAAAATTGTGTGTAGTTTGCATGTGTATCGTCAGTGGTGCCACAGAATAATTATTATCCGATTGCCGAAAAGTAGAGAATAAGGAAAGAATAACGTCTAATGCCGAAACCAGTGATCAAACCAGGGACCTTTAGATCTTCAGTCTAATGCTCTATACAGTTTTGTTGGACTTGGTAGTTTTCCGCGCCAGCTCTTACGAGGCTCGGTGCATCACAACAATTGTGCTCGCTACCTAACGGCCGGTTAGCTCAGTTGGTTAGAGCGTGGTGCTAATAACGCCAAGGTCGTGGGTTTGATACCTGTACTGGCCATGAGGTACATTTTGAGAGTCAAAATTGTGTGTAGTTTGCAATGTGTATCGTCAGTGGTGCCACAGAATAATTATTATCCGATTGCCGAAAAGTAGAGAATAAGGAAAGAATAACGTCTAATGCCGAAACCAGTGATCAAACCAGGGACCTTTAGATCTTCAGTCTAATGCTCTATACAGTTTTGTTGGACTTGGTAGTTTTCGCGCCAGCTCTTACGAGGCTCGATTGCATCACAACAATTGTGCTCGCTACCTAACGGCCGGTTAGCTCAGTTGGTTAGAGCGTGGTGCTAATAACGCCAAGGTCGTGGGTTTGATACCTGTACTGGCCATGAGGTACATTTTGAGAGTCAAAATTGTGTGTAGTTTGCATGTGTATCGTCAGTGGTGCCACAGAATAATTATTATCCGATTGCCGAAAAGTAGAGAATAAGGAAAGAATAACGTCTAATGCCGAAACCAGTGATCAAACCAGGGACCTTTAGATCTTCAGTCTAATGCTCTATACAGTTTTGTTGGACTTGGTAGTTTTCGCGCCAGCTCTTACGAGGCTCGGTGCATCACAACAATTGTGCTCGCTACCTAACGGCCGGTTAGCTCAGTTGGTTAGAGCGTGGTGCTAATAACGCCAAGGTCGTGGGTTTGATACCTGTACTGGCCATGAGGTACATTTTGAGAGTCAAAATTGTGTGTAGTTTGCATGTGTATCGTCAGTGGTGCCACAGAATAATTATTATCCGATTGCCGAAAAGTAGAGAATAAGGAAAGAATAACGTCTAATGCCGAAACCAGTGATCAAACCAGGGACCTTTAGATCTTCAGTCTAATGCTCTATACAGTTTTGTTGGACTTGGTAGTTTCGCGCCAGCTCTTACGAGGCTCGGTGCATCACAACAATTGTGCTCGCTACCTAACGGCCGGTTAGCTCAGTTGGTTAGAGCGTGGTGCTAATAACGCCAAGGTCGTGGGTTTGATACCTGTACTGGCCATGAGGTACATTTTGAGAGTCAAAATTGTGTGTAGTTTGCATGTGTATCGTCAGTGGTGCCACAGAATAATTATTATCCGATTGCCGAAAAGTAGAGAATAAGGAAAGAATAACGTCTAATGCCGAAACCAGTGATCAAACCAGGGACCTTTAGATCTTCAGTCTAATGCTCTATACAGTTTTGTTGGACTTGGTAGTTTCGCGCCAGCTCTTACGAGGCTCGGTGCATCACAACAATTGTGCTCGCTACCTAACGGCCGGTTAGCTCAGTTGGTTAGAGCGTGGTGCTAATAACGCCAAGGTCGTGGGTTTGATACCTGTACTGGCCATGAGGTACATTTTGAGAGTCAAAATTGTGTGTAGTTTGCATGTGTATCGTCAGTGGTGCCACAGAATAATTATTATCCGATTGCCGAAAAGTAGAGAATAAGGAAAGAATAACGTCTAATGCCGAAACCAGTGATCAAACCAGGGACCTTTAGATCTTCAGTCTAATGCTCTATACAGTTTTGTTGGACTTGGTAGTTTTCCGCGCCAGCTCTTACGAGGCTCGGTGCATCACAACAATTGTGCTCGCTACCTAACGGCCGGTTAGCTCAGTTGGTTAGAGCGTGGTGCTAATAACGCCAAGGTCGTGGGTTTGATACCTGTACTGGCCATAAGGTACATTTTGAGAGTCAAAATTGTGTGTAGTTTGCATGTGTATCGTCAGTGGTGCCACAGAATAATTATTATCCGATTGCCGAAAAGTAGAGAATAAGGAAAGAATAACGTCTAATGCCGAAACCAGTGATCAAACCAGGGACCTTTAGATCTTCAGTCTAATGCTCTATACAGTTTTGTTGGACTTGGTAGATTTCTGCGCCAGCTCTTACGAGGCTCGGTGCATCACAACAATTGTGCTCGTTACCCAACGGCCGGTTAGCTCAGTTGGTTAGAGCGTGGTGCTAATAACGCCAAGGTCGTGGGTTTGATACCCGTACTGGCCATGAGGTACATTTTGAGAGTCAAAATTGTGTGTAGTTTGCATGTGTATCGTCAGTGGTGCCACAGAATAATTATTATCCGATTGCCGAAAAGTAGAGAATAAGGAAAGAATAACGTCTAATGCCGAAACCAGTGATCAAACCAGGGACCTTTAGATCTTCAGTCTAATGCTCTATACAGTTTTGTTGGACTTGGTAGTTTTCCGCGCCAGCTCTTACGAGGCTCGGTGCATCACAACAATTGTGCTCGCTACCTAACGGCCGGTTAGCTCAGTTGGTTAGAGCGTGGTGCTAATAACGCCAAGGTCGTGGGTTCGATACCCGTACTGGCCATGAGGTACATTTTGAGAGTCAAAATTGTGTGTAGTTTGCATGTGTATCGTCAGTGGTGCCACAGAATAATTATTATCCGATTGCCGAAAAGTAGAGAATAAGGAAAGAATAACGTCTAATGCCGAAACCAGTGATCAAACCAGGGACCTTTAGATCTTCAGTCTAATGCTCTATACAGTTTTGTTGGACTTGGTAGTTTTCCGCGCCAGCTCTTACGAGGCTCGGTGCATCACAACAATTGTGCTCGCTACCTAACGGCCAGTTAGCTCAGTTGGTTGAGCGTGGTGCTAATAACGTCAAGGTCGTGGGTTTGATACCTGTACTGGCCATGAGGTACATTTTGAGAGTAAAAATTGTGTGTAGTTTGCATGTGTATCGTCAGTGGTGCCACAGAATAATTATTATCCGATTGCCGAAAAGTAGAGAATAAGGAAAGAATAACGTCTAATGCCGAAACCAGTGATCAAACCAGGGACCTTTAGATCTTCAGTCTAATGCTCTATACAGTTTTGTTGGACTTGGTAGTTTTCGCGCCAGCTCTTACGAGGCTCGGTGCATCACAACAATTGTGCTCGCTACCTAACGGCCGGTTAGCTCAGTTGGTTAGAGCGTGGTGCTAATAACGCCAAGGTCGTGGGTTTGATACCCGTACTGGCCATGAGGTACATTTTGAGAGTCAAAATTGTGTGTAGTTTGCATGTGTATCGTCAGTGGTGCCACAGAATAATTATTATCCGATTGCCGAAAAGTAGAGAATAAGGAAAGAATAACGTCTAATGCCGAAACCAGTGATCAAACCAGGGACCTTTAGATCTTCAGTCTAATGCTCTATACAGTTTTGTTGGACTTGGTAGTTTTCCGCGCCAGCTCTTACGAGGCTCGGTGCATCACAACAATTGTGCTCGCTACCTAACGGCCGGTTAGCTCAGTTGGTTAGAGCGTGGTGCTAATAACGCCAAGGTCGTGGGTTTGATACCTGTACTGGCCATGAGGTACATTTTGAGAGTCAAAATTGTGTGTAGTTTGCATGTGTATCGTCAGTGGTGCCACAGAATAATTATTATCCGATTGCCGAAAAGTAGAGAATAAGGAAAGAATAACGTCTAATGCCGAAACCAGTGATCAAACCAGGGACCTTTAGATCTTCAGTCTAATGCTCTATACAGTTTTGTTGGACTTGGTAGTTTTCGCGCCAGCTCTTACGAGGCTCGGTGCATCACAACAATTGTGCTCGCTACCTAACGGCCGGTTAGCTCAGTTGGTTAGAGCGTGGTGCTAATAACGTCAAGGTCGTGGGTTTGATACCTGTACTGGCCATAAGGTACATTTTGAGAGTCAAAATTGTGTGTAGTTTGCATGTGTATCGTCAGTGGTGCCACAGAATAATTATTATCCGATTGCCGAAAAGTAGAGAATAAGGAAAGAATAACGTCTAATGCCGAAACCAGTGATCAAACCAGGGACCTTTAGATCTTCAGTCTAATGCTCTATGCAGTTTTGTTGGACTTGGTAGTTTACGCGCCAGCACTTACGAGGCTCGGTGCATCACAACAATTGTGCTCGTTACCTAACGGCCGGTTAGCTCAGTTGGTTAGAGCGTGGTGCTAATAACGCCAAGGTCGTGGGTTTGATACCTGTACTGGCCATAAGGTACATTTTGAGAGTCAAAATTGTGTGAGAGTCAAAATTGTGTGTAGTTTGCATGTGTATCGTCAGTGGTGCCACAGAATAATTATTATCCGATTGCCGAAAAGTAGAGAATAAGGAAAGAATAACGTCTAATGCCGAAACCAGTCATCAAACCAGGGACCTTTAGATCTTCAGTCTAATGCTCTATACAGTTTTGATGGACTTGGTAGTTTACGCGCCAGCACTTACGAGGCTCGGTGCATCACAACAATTGTGCTCGCTACCTAACGGCCGGTTAGCTCAGTTGGTTAGAGCGTGGTGCTAATAACGCCAAGGTCGTGGGTTTGATACCTGTACTGGCCATGAGGTACATTTTGAGAGTCAAAATTGTGTGTAGTTTGCATGTGTATCGTCAGTGGTGCCACAGAATAATTATTATCCGATTGCCGAAAAGTAGAGAATAAGGAAAGAATAACGTCTAATGCCGAAACCAGTGATCAAACCAGGGACCTTTAGATCTTCAGTCTAATGCTCTATACAGTTTTGTTGGACTTGGTAGTTTACGCGCCAGCACTTACGAGGCTCGGTGCATCACAACAATTGTGCTCGTTACCTAACGGCCGGTTAGCTCAGTTGGTTAGAGCGTGGTGCTAATAACGCCAAGGTCGTGGGTTTGATACCTGTACTGGCCATGAGGTACATTTTGAGAGTCAAAATTGTGTGTAGTTTGCATGTGTATCGTCAGTGGTGCCACAGAATAATTATTATCCGATTGCCGAAAAGTAGAGAATAAGGAAAGAATAACGTCTAATGCGAAACCAGTGATCAAACCAGGGACCTTTAGATCTTCAGTCTAATGCTCTATACAGTTTTGTTGGACTTGGTAGTTTACGCGCCAGCGCTTATGAGGCTCGGTGCATCACAACAATTGTGCTCACTACCTAAAGGCCGGTTAGCTCAGTTGGTTAGAGCGTGGTGCTAATAACGCCAAGGTCGTGGGTTTGATACCCGTACTGGCCATGAGGTACATTTTGAGAGTCAAAATTGTGTGTAGTTTGCATGTGTATCGTCAGTGTTGCCACAGAATAATGATTATCCGATTGCTGAAAAGTAGAGAATAAGGAAAGAATAACGTCTAATGCCAAAACCAGTGATCAAACCGGGGACCTTTAGATCTTCAGTCTAATGCTCTATACAGTTTTGTTGGACTTGGTAGTTTACGCGCCAGCACTTACGAGGCTCGGTGCATCACAACAATTGTGCTCTCTACCTAACGGCCGGTTAGCTCAGTTGATTAGAGCGTGGTGCTAATAACGTCAAGGTCGTGTGTTCGATACCCATACTGGCCATGAGGTACTTTTTGAGAGTCAAAATTGTGTGTAGTTTACATGTGTATCGTCAGTGGTGCCACAGAATAATTATTATCCGATTGCCAGTAGAGAATAAGGAAAGAATAACGTCTAATGCCGAAACCAGTGATCAAAACAGGGACCTTTAGATCTTCAGTCTAATGCTCTATACAGTTTTGTTGGACTTGGCTCTTACGAAGCATCACAACAATTGTGCTACCGTTAGCTCAGTTGGTTAGTGCTAATAGGTCGTGGGTTGATACCGTACTGGCCATGAGGTACATTTTGAGAGTCAAAATTGTGTGTAGTTTGCATGTGTATCGTCAGTGGTGCCACAGAATAATTATTATCCGATTGCCGAAAAGTAGAGAATAAGATAAGAATAACGTCTAATGCGAAACCAGTGATCAAACCAGGGACCTTTAGATCTTCAGTCTAATGCTCTATACAGTTTTGTTGGACTTGGTAGTTTACGCACCAGCACTTACGAAGCTCGGTGCATCACAACAATTGTGCTCGTTACCCAACGGCCGGTTAGCTCAGTTGGTTAGAGCGTGGTGCTAATAACGCCAAGGTCGTGGGTTTGATACCTGTACTGGCCATAAGGTACATTTTGAGAGTCAAAATTGTGTGTAGTTTGCATGTGTATCGTCAGTGGTGCCACAGAATAATTATTATCCGATTGCCGAAAAGTAGAGAATAAGGAAAGAATAACGTCTAATGCCGAAACCAGTGATCAAACCAGGGACCTTTAGATCTTCAGTCTAATGCTCTATACAGTTTTGTTGGACTTGGTAGTTTTCTGCCAGCACTTACGAGGCTCGGTGCATCACAACAATTGTGCTCGCTACCTAACGGCCGGTTAGCTCAGTTGGTTAGAGCGTGGTGCTAATAACGCCAAGGTCGTGGGTTTGATACCTGTACTGGCCATAAGGTACATTTTGAGAGTCAAAATTGTGTGTAGTTTGCATGTGTATCGTCAGTGGTGCCACAGAATAATTATTATCCGATTGCCGAAAAGTAGAGAATAAGGAAAGAATAACGTCTAATGCCGAAACCAGTGATCAAACCAGGGACCTTTAGATCTTCAGTCTAATGCTCTATACAGTTTTGTTGGACTTGGTAGTTTACGCGCCAGCACTTACGAGGCTCGGTGCATCACAACAATTGTGCTCGCTACCTAACGGCCGGTTAGCTCAGTTGGTTAGAGCGTGGTGCTAATAACGCCAAGGTCGTGGGTTTGATACCTGTACTGGCCATGAGGTACATTTTGAGAGTCAAAATTGTGTGTAGTTTGCATGTGTATCGTCAGTGGTGCCACAGAATAATTATTATCCGATTGCCGAAAAGTAGAGAATAAGGAAAGAATAACGTCTAATGCCGAAACCAGTGATCAAACCAGGGACCTTTAGATCTTCAGTCTAATGCTCTATACAGTTTTGTTGGACTTGGTAGTTTTCGCGCCAGCTCTTACGAGGCTCGGTGCATCACAACAATTGTGCTCGCTACCTAACGGCCGGTTAGCTCAGTTGGTTAGAGCGTGGTGCTAATAACGCCAAGGTCGTGGGTTTGATACCCGTACTGGCCATGAGGTACATTTTGAGAGTCAAAATTGTGTGTAGTTTGCATGTGTATCGTCAGTGGTGCCACAGAATAATTATTATCCGATTGCCGAAAAGTAGAGAATAAGGAAAGAATAACGTCTAATGCCGAAACCAGTGATCAAACCAGGGACCTTTAGATCTTCAGTCTAATGCTATATACAGTTTTGTTGGACTTGGTAGTTTACGCACCAGCACTTACGAGGCTCGGTGCATCACAACAATTGTGCTCAGTTGGTTAGAGCGTGGTGCTAATAACGCCAAGGTCGTGGGTTCGATACCTGTACTGGCCATGAGGTACATTTTGAGAGTCAAAATTGTGTGTAGTTTGCATGTGTATCGTCAGTGGTGCCACAGAATAATTATTATCCGATTGCCGAAAAGTAGAGAATAAGGAAAGAATAACGTCTAATGCCGAAACCAGTGATCAAACCAGGGACCTTTAGATCTTCAGTCTAATGCTCTATACAGTTTTGTTGGACTTGGTAGTTTACGCGCCAGCTCTTACGAGGCTCGGTGCATCACAACAATTGTGCTCGCTACCTAACGGCCGGTTAGCTCAGTTGGTTAGAGCGTGGTGCTAATAACGTCAAGGTCGTGGGTTTGATACCTGTACTGGCCATAAGGTACATTTTGAGAGTCAAAATTGTGTGTAGTTTGCATGTGTATCGTCAGTGGTGCCACAGAATAATTATTATCCGATTGCCGAAAAGTAGAGAATAAGGAAAGAATAACGTCTAATGCCGAAACCAGTGATCAAACCAGGGACCTTTAGATCTTCAGTCTAATGCTCTATACAGTTTTGTTGGACTTGGTAGTTTTCCGCGCCAGCTCTTACGAGGCTCGGTGCATCACAACAATTGTGCTCGCTACCTAACGGCCGGTTAGCTCAGTTGGTTAGAGCGTGGTGCTAATAACGCCAAGGTCGTGGGTTCGATACCTGTACTGGCCATGAGGTACATTTTGAGAGTCAAAATTGTGTGTAGTTTGCATGTGTATCGTCAGTGGTGCCACAGAATAATTATTATCCGATTGCCGAAAAGTAGAGAATAAGGAAAGAATAACGTCTAATGCCGAAACCAGTGATCAAACCAGGGACCTTTAGATCTTCAGTCTAATGCTCTATACAGTTTTGTTGGACTTGGTAGTTTTTGCGCCAGCACTTACGAGGCTCGGTGCATCACAACAATTGTGCTCGCTACCTAACGGCCGGTTAGCTCAGTTGGTTAGAGCGTGGTGCTAATAACGTCAAGGTCGTGGGTTTGATACCTGTACTGGCCATAAGGTACATTTTGAGAGTCAAAATTGTGTGTAGTTTGCATGTGTATCGTCAGTGGTGCCACAGAATAATTATTATCCGATTGCCGAAAAGTAGAGAATAAGGAAAGAATAACGTCTAATGCCGAAACCAGTGATCAAACCAGGGACCTTTAGATCTTCAGTCTAATGCTATATACAGTTTTGTTGGACTTGGTAGTTTACGCACCAGCACTTACGAGGCTCGGTGCATCACAACAATTGTGCTCGTTACCTAACGGCCGGTTAGCTCAGTTGGTTAGAGCGTGGTGCTAATAACGCCAAGGTCGTGGGTTTGATACCTGTACTGGCCATAAGGTACATTTTGAGAGTCAAAATTGTGTGTAGTTTGCATGTGTATCGTCAGTGGTGCCACAGAATAATTATTATCCGATTGCCGAAAAGTAGAGAATAAGGAAAGAATAACGTCTAATGCCGAAACCAGTGATCAAACCAGGGACCTTTAGATCTTCAGTCTAATGCTCTATACAGTTTTGTTGGACTTGGTAGTTTTCGCGCCAGCTCTTACGAGGCTCGGTGCATCACAACAATTGTGCTCGCTACCTAACGGCCGGTTAGCTCAGTTGGTTAGAGCGTGGTGCTAATAACGCCAAGGTCGTGGGTTTGATACCGTACTGGCCATGAGGTACATTTTGAGAGTCAAAATTGTGTGTAGTTTGCATGTGTATCGTCAGTGGTGCCACAGAATAATTATTATCCGATTGCCGAAAAGTAGAGAATAAGGAAAGAATAACGTCTAATGCCGAAACCAGTGATCAAACCAGGGACCTTTAGATCTTCAGTCTAATGCTCTATACAGTTTTGTTGGACTTGGTAGTTTTCGCGCCAGCTCTTACGAGGCTCGGTGCATCACAACAATTGTGCTCGCTACCTAACGGCCGGTTAGCTCAGTTGGTTAGAGCGTGGTGCTAATAACGCCAAGGTCGTGGGTTTGATACCTGTACTGGCCATGAGGTACATTTTGAGAGTCAAAATTGTGTGTAGTTTGCATGTGTATCGTCAGTGGTGCCACAGAATAATTATTATCCGATTGCCGAAAAGTAGAGAATAAGGAAAGAATAACGTCTAATGCCGAAACCAGTGATCAAACCAGGGACCTTTAGATCTTCAGTCTAATGCTCTATACAGTTTTGTTGGACTTGGTAGTTTTCGCGCCAGCTCTTACGAGGCTCGGTGCATCACAACAATTGTGCTCGCTACCTAACGGCCGGTTAGCTCAGTTGGTTAGAGCGTGGTGCTAATAACGCCAAGGTCGTGGGTTTGATACCTGTACTGGCCATGAGGTACATTTTGAGAGTCAAAATTGTGTGTAGTTTGCATGTGTATCGTCAGTGGTGCCACAGAATAATTATTATCCGATTGCCGAAAAGTAGAGAATAAGGAAAGAATAACGTCTAATGCGAAACCAGTGATCAAACCAGGGACCTTTAGATCTTCAGTCTAATGCTCTATACAGTTTTGTTGGACTTGGTAGTTTTCCGCGCCAGCTCTTACGAGGCTCGGTGCATCACAACAATTGTGCTCGCTACCTAACGGCCGGTTAGCTCAGTTGGTTAGAGCGTGGTGCTAATAACGTCAAGGTCGTGGGTTTGATACCTGTACTGGCCTTAAGGTACATTTTGAGAGTCAAAATTGTGTGTAGTTTGCATGTGTATCGTCAGTGGTGCCACAGAATAATTATTATCCGATTGCCGAAAAGTAGAGAATAAGGAAAGAATAACGCGTCTAATGCCGAAACCAGTGATCAAACCAGGGACCTTTAGATCTTCAGTCTAATGCTCTATACAGTTTTGTTGGACTTGGTAGTTTACGCGCCAGCACTTACGAGGCTCGGATGCATCACAACAATTGTGCTCGCTACCTAATGGCCGGTTAGCTCAGTTGGTTAGAGCGTGGTGCTAATAACGCCAAGGTCGTGGGTTTGATACCTGTACTGGCCATGAGGTACATTTTGAGAGTCAAAATTGTGTGTAGTTTGCATGTGTATCGTCAGTGGTGCCACAGAATAATTATTATCCGATTGCCGAAAAGTAGAGAATAAGGAAAGAATAACGTCTAATGCCGAAACCAGTGATCAAACCAGGGACCTTTAGATCTTCAGTCTAATGCTCTATACAGTTTTGTTGGACTTGGTAGTTTTCGCGCCAGCACTTACGAGGCTCGGTGCATCACAACAATTGTGCTCGTTACCTAACGGCCGGTTAGCTCAGTTGGTTAGAGCGTGGTGCTAATAACGTCAAGGTCGTGGGTTTGATACCTGTACTGGCCATAAGGTACATTTTGAGAGTCAAAATTGTGTGTAGTTTGCATGTGTATCGTCAGTGGTGCCACAGAATAATTATTATCCGATTGCCGAAAAGTAGAGAATAAGGAAAGAATAACGTCTAATGCCGAAACCAGTGATCAAACCAGGGACCTTTAGATCTTCAGTCTAATGCTCTATACAGTTTTGTTGGACTTGGTAGTTTTCGCGCCAGCTCTTACGAGGCTCGGTGCATCACAACAATTGTGCTCGCTACCTAACGGCCGGTTAGCTCAGTTGGTTAGAGCGTGGTGCTAATAACGCCAAGGTCGTGGGTTCGATACCCGTACTGGCCATGAGGTACATTTTGAGAGTCAAAATTGTGTGTAGTTTGCATGTGTATCGTCAGTGGTGCCACAGAATAATTATTATCCGATTGCCGAAAAGTAGAGAATAAGGAAAGAATAACGTCTAATGCCGAAACCAGTGATCAAACCAGGGACCTTTAGATCTTCAGTCTAATGCTCTATACAGTTTTGTTGGACTTGGTAGTTTTCGCGCCAGCTCTTACGAGGCTCGGTGCATCACAACAATTGTGCTCGCTACCTAACGGCCGGTTAGCTCAGTTGGTTAGAGCGTGGTGCTAATAACGCCAAGGTCGTGGGTTCGATACCTGTACTGGCCATGAGGTACATTTTGAGAGTCAAAATTGTGTGTAGTTTGCATGTGTATCGTCAGTGGTGCCACAGAATAATTATTATCCGATTGCCGAAAAGTAGAGAATAAGGAAAGAATAACGTCTAATGCCGAAACCAGTGATCAAACCAGGGACCTTTAGATCTTCAGTCTAATGCTCTATACAGTTTTGTTGGACTTGGTAGTTTTCGCGCCAGCTCTTACGAGGCTCGATTGCATCACAACAATTGTGCTCGTTACCTAACGGCCGGTTAGCTCTGTTGGTTAGAGCGTGGTGCTAATAACGTCAAGGTCGTGGGTTTGATACCTGTACTGGCCATAAGGTACATTTTGAGAGTCAAAATTGTGTGTAGTTTGCATGTGTATCGTCAGTGGTGCCACAGAATAATTATTATCCGATTGCCGAAAAGTAGAGAATAAGGAAAGAATAACGTCTAATGCCGAAACCAGTGATCAAACCAGGGACCTTTAGATCTTCAGTCTAATGCTCTATACAGTTTTGTTGGACTTGGTAGTTTTCCGCGCCAGCTCTTACGAGGCTCGGTGCATCACAACAATTGTGCTCGCTACCTAACGGCCGGTTAGCTCAGTTGGTTAGAGCGTGGTGCTAATAACGCCAAGGTCGTGGGTTTGATACCCGTACTGGCCATGAGGTACATTTTGAGAGTCAAAATTGTGTGTAGTTTGCATGTGTATCGTCAGTGGTGCCACAGAATAATTATTATCCGATTGCCGAAAAGTAGAGAATAAGGAAAGAATAACGTCTAATGCCGAAACCAGTGATCAAACCAGGGACCTTTAGATCTTCAGTCTAATGCTCTATACAGTTTTGTTGGACTTGGTAGTTTTCCGCGCCAGCTCTTACGAGGCTCGGTGCATCACAACAATTGTGCTCGTTACCTAACGGCCGGTTAGCTCTGTTGGTTAGAGCGTGGTGCTAATAACGTCAAGGTCGTGGGTTTGATACCTGTACTGGCCATAAGGTACATTTTGAGAGTCAAAATTGTGTGTAGTTTGCATGTGTATCGTCAGTGGTGCCACAGAATAATTATTATCCGATTGCCGAAAAGTAGAGAATAAGGAAAGAATAACGTCTAATGCCGAAACCAGTGATCAAACCAGGGACCTTTAGATCTTCAGTCTAATGCTCTATACAGTTTTGTTGGACTTGGTAGTTTTCGCGCCAGCTCTTACGAGGCTCGGTGCATCACAACAATTGTGCTCGCTACCTAATGGCCGGTTAGCTCAGTTGGTTAGAGCGTGGTGCTAATAACGCCAAGGTCGTGGGTTTGATACCTGTACTGGCCATGAGGTACATTTTGAGAGTCAAAATTGTGTGTAGTTTGCATGTGTATCGTCAGTGGTGCCACAGAATAATTATTATCCGATTGCCGAAAAGTAGAGAATAAGGAAAGAATAACGTCTAATGCCAAACCAGTGATCAAACCAGGGACCTTTAGATCTTCAGTCTAATGCTCTATACAGTTTTGTTGGACTTGGTAGTTTTCGCCAGCACTTACGAGGCTCGGTGCATCACAACAATTGTGCTCATTACCTAACGGCCGGTTAGCTCAGTTGGTTAGAGCGTGGTGCTAATAACGCCAAGGTCGTGGGTTCGATACCCGTACTGGCCATGAGGTACATTTTGATGGTAAAAATTGTGTGTAGTTTGCATGTGTATCGTCAGTGGTGCTACAGAATAATTATTATCCGAATGCCGAAAAGTAGAGAATAAGGAAAGAATAACGTCTAATGCCGAAACCAGTGATCAAACCAGGGACCTTTAGATCTTCAGTCTAATGCTCTATACAGTTTTGTTGGACTTGGTAGTTTACGCGCCAGCACTTACGAGGCTCGGTGCATCACAACAATTGTGCTCGTTACCTAACGGCCGGTTAGCTCAGTTGGTTAGAGCGTGGTGCTAATAACGCCAAGGTCGTGGGTTTGATACCTGTACTGGCCATGAGGTACATTTTGAGAGTCAAAATTGTGTGTAGTTTGCATGTGTATCGTCAGTGGTGCCACAGAATAATTATTATCCGATTGCCGAAAAGTAGAGAATAAGGAAAGAATAACGTCTAATGCCGAAACCAGTGATCAAACCAGGGACCTTTAGATCTTCAGTCTAATGCTCTATACAGTTTTGTTGGACTTGGTAGTTTTTCGCGCCAGCTCTTACGAGGCTCGGTGCATCACAACAATTGTGCTCGCTACCTAACGGCCGGTTAGCTCAGTTGGTTAGAGCGTGGTGCTAATAACGCCAAGGTCGTGGGTTTGATACCTGTACTGGCCATAAGGTATTTTGAGAGTCAAAATTGTGTGTAGTTTGCATGTGTATCGTCAGTGGTGCCACAGAATAATTATTATCCGATTGCCGAAAAGTAGAGAATAAGGAAAGAATAACGTCTAATGCCGAAACCAGTGATCAAACCAGGGACCTTTAGATCTTCAGTCTAATGCTCTATACAGTTTTGTTGGACTTGGTAGTTTACGCGCCAGCACTTACGAGGCTCGGTGCATCACAACAATTGTGCTCGTTACCTAACGGCCGGTTAGCTCAGTTGGTTAGAGCGTGGTGCTAATAACGCCAAGGTCGTGGGTTTGATACCTGTACTGGCCATGAGGTACATTTTGAGAGTCAAAATTGTGTGTAGTTTGCATGTGTATCGTCAGTGGTGCCACAGAATAATTATTATCCGATTGCCGAAAAGTAGAGAATAAGGAAAGAATAACGTCTAATGCCGAAACCAGTGATCAAACCAGGGACCTTTAGATCTTCAGTCTAATGCTCTATACAGTTTTGTTGGACTTGGTAGTTTTCCGCGCCAGCTCTTACGAGGCTCGGTGCATCACAACAATTGTGCTCGCTACCTAACGGCCGGTTAGCTCAGTTGGTTAGAGCGTGGTGCTAATAACGCCAAGGTCGTGGGTTTGATACCTGTACTGGCCATGAGGTACATTTTGAGAGTCAAAATTGTGTGTAGTTTGCATGTGTATCGTCAGTGGTGCCACAGAATAATTATTATCCGATTGCCGAAAAGTAGAGAATAAGGAAAGAATAACGTCTAATGCCGAAACCAGTGATCAAACCAGGGACCTTTAGATCTTCAGTCTAATGCTCTATACAGTTTTGTTGGACTTGGTAGTTTTCGCGCCAGCACTTACGAGGCTCGGTGCATCACAACAATTGTGCTCGCTACCTAACGGCCGGTTAGCTCAGTTGGTTAGAGCGTGGTGCTAATAACGCCAAGGTCGTGGGTTTGATACCTGTACTGGCCATAAGGTACATTTTGAGAGTCAAAATTGTGTGTAGTTTGCATGTGTATCGTCAGTGGTGCCACAGAATAATTATTATCCGATTGCCGAAAAGTAGAGAATAAGGAAAGAATAACGTCTAATGCCGAAACCAGTGATCAAACCAGGGACCTTTAGATCTTCAGTCTAATGCTCTATACAGTTTTGTTGGACTTGGTAGTTTTCGCGCCAGCTCTTACGAGGCTCGGTGCATCACAACAATTGTGCTCGCTACCTAACGGCCGGTTAGCTCAGTTGGTTAGAGCGTGGTGCTAATAACGCCAAGGTCGTGGGTTTGATACCTGTACTGGCCATGAGGTACATTTTGAGAGTCAAAATTGTGTGTAGTTTGCATGTGTATCGTCAGTGGTGCCACAGAATAATTATTATCCGATTGCCGAAAAGTAGAGAATAAGGAAAGAATAACGTCTAATGCCGAAACCAGGGACCTTTAGATCTTCAGTCTAATGCTCTATACAGTTTTGTTGGACTTGGTAGTTTACGCGCCAGCACTTACGAGGCTCGGTGCATCACAACAATTGTGCTCGTTACCCAACGGCCGGTTAGCTCAGTTGGTTAGAGCGTGGTGCTAATAACGTCAAGGTCGTGGGTTTGATACCTGTACTGGCCATAAGGTACATTTTGAGAGTCAAAATTGTGTGTAGTTTGCATGTGTATCGTCAGTGGTGCCACAGAATAATTATTATCCGATTGCCGAAAAGTAGAGAATAAGGAAAGAATAACGCCTAATGCCGAAACCAGTGATCAAACCAGGGACCTTTAGATCTTCAGTCTAATGCTCTATACAGTTTTGTTGGACTTGGTAGTTTACGCGCCAGCTCTTACGAGGCTCGGTGCATCACAACAATTGTGCTCGCTACCTAATGGCCGGTTACCTCAGTTGGTTAGAGCGTGGTGCTAATAACGTCAAGGTCGTGGGTTTGATACCTGTACTGGCCTTAAGGTACATTTTGAGAGTCAAAATTGTGTGTAGTTTGCATGTGTATCGTCAGTGGTGCCACAGAATAATTATTATCCGATTGCGAAAAGTAGAGAATAAGGAAAGAATAACGTCTAATGCCGAAACCAGTGATCAAACCAGGGACCTTTAGATCTTCAGTCTAATGCTCTATACAGTTTTGTTGGACTTGGTAGTTTTCCGCGCCAGCTCTTACGAGGCTCGGTGCATCACAACAATTGTGCTCGTTACCCAACGGCCGGTTAGCTCAGTTGGTTAGAGCGTGGTGCTAATAACGTCAAGGTCGTGGGTTTGATACCTGTACTGGCCATGAGGTACATTTTGAGAGTCAAAATTGTGTGTAGTTTGCATGTGTATCGTCAGTGGTGCCACAGAATAATTATTATCCGATTGCCGAAAAGTAGAGAATAAGGAAAGAATAACGTCTAATGCGAAACCAGTGATCAAACCAGGGACCTTTAGATCTTCAGTCTAATGCTCTATACAGTTTTGTTGGACTTGGTAGTTTTTTCCGCCAGCTCTTACGAGGCTCGGTGCATCACAACAATTGTGCTCGCTACCTAACGGCCGGTTAGCTCAGTTGGTTAGAGCGTGGTGCTAATAACGCCAAGGTCGTGGGTTTGATACCTGTACTGGCCATGAGGTACATTTTGAGAGTCAAAATTGTGTGTAGTTTGCATGTGTATCGTCAGTGGTGCCACAGAATAATTATTATCCGATTGCCGAAAAGTAGAGAATAAGGAAAGAATAACGTCTAATGCCGAAACCAGTGATCAAACCAGGGACCTTTAGATCTTCAGTCTAATGCTCTATACAGTTTTGTTGGACTTGGTAGTTTACGCCAGCACTTACGAGGCTCGGTGCATCACAACAATTGTGCTCGTTACCTAACGGCCGGTTAGCTCAGTTGGTTAGAGCGTGGTGCTAATAACGCCAAGGTCGTGGGTTTGATACCTGTACTGGCCATAAGGTACATTTTGAGAGTCAAAATTGTGTGTAGTTTGCATGTGTATCGTCAGTGGTGCCACAGAATAATTATTATCCGATTGCCGAAAAGTAGAGAATAAGGAAAGAATAACGTCTAATGCGAAACCAGTGATCAAACCAGGGACCTTTAGATCTTCAGTCTAATGCTCTATACAGTTTTGTTGGACTTGGTAGTTTACGCGCCAGCACTTACGAGGCTCGGTGCATCACAACAATTGTGCTCGCTACCTAACGGCCGGTTAGCTCAGTTGGTTAGAGCGTGGTGCTAATAACGCCAAGGTCGTGGGTTTGATACCTGTACTGGCCATGAGGTACATTTTGAGAGTCAAAATTGTGTGTAGTTTGCATGTGTATCGTCAGTGGTGCCACAGAATAATTATTATCCGATTGCCGAAAAGTAGAGAATAAGGAAAGAATAACGTCTAATGCCGAAACCAGTGATCAAACCAGGGACCTTTAGATCTTCAGTCTAATGCTCTATACAGTTTTGTTGGACTTGGTAGTTTTCCGCGCCAGCTCTTACGAGGCTCGGTGCATCACAACAATTGTGCTCGCTACCTAATGGCCGGTTACCTCAGTTGGTTAGAGCGTGGTGCTAATAACGTCAAGGTCGTGGGTTTGATACCTGTACTGGCCTTAAGGTACATTTTGAGAGTCAAAAATGTGTGTAGTTTGCATGTGTATCGTCAGTGGTGCCACAGAATAATTATTATCCGATTGCCGAAAAGTAGAGAATAAGGAAAGAATAACGTCTAATGCCGAAACCAGTGATCAAACCAGGGACCTTTAGATCTTCAGTCTAATGCTCTATACAGTTTTGTTGGACTTGGTAGTTTACGCGCCAGCACTTACGAGGCTCGGTGCATCACAACAATTGTGCTCGCTACCTAACGGCCGGTTAGCTCAGTTGGTTAGAGCGTGGTGCTAATAACGCCAAGGTCGTGGGTTCGATACCTGTACTGGCCATGAGGTACATTTTGAGAGTCAAAATTGTGTGTAGTTTGCATGTGTATCGTCAGTGGTGCCACAGAATAATTATTATCCGATTGCCGAAAAGTAGAGAATAAGGAAAGAATAACGTCTAATGCCGAAACCAGTGATCAAACCAGGGACCTTTAGATCTTCAGTCTAATGCTCTATACAGTTTTGTTGGACTTGGTAGTTTTCCGCGCCAGCTCTTACGAGGCTCGGTGCATCACAACAATTGTGCTCGTTACCTAACGGCCGGTTAGCTCAGTTGGTTAGAGCGTGGTGCTAATAACGTCAAGGTTGTGGGTTTGATACCTGTACTGGCCATAAGGTATATTTTGAGAGTCAAAATTGTGTGTAGTTTGCATGTGTATCGTCAGTGGTGCCACAGAATAATTATTATCCGATTGCCGAAAAGTAGAGAATAAGGAAAGAATAACGTCTAATGCCGAAACCAGTGATCAAACCAGGGACCTTTAGATCTTCAGTCTAATGCTCTATACAGTTTTGTTGGACTTGGTAGTTTACGCGCCAGCACTTACGAGGCTCGGTGCATCACAACAATTGTGCTCGCTACCTAACGGCCGGTTAGCTCAGTTGGTTAGAGCGTGGTGCTAATAACGCCAAGGTCGTGTGGTTTGATACCTGTACTGGCCATGAGGTACATTTTGAGAGTCAAAATTGTGTGTAGTTTGCATGTGTATCGTCAGTGGTGCCACAGAATAATTATTATCCGATTGCCGAAAAGTAGAGAATAAGGAAAGAATAACGTCTAATGCCGAAACCAGTGATCAAACCAGGGACCTTTAGATCTTCAGTCTAATGCTCTATACAGTTTTGTTGGACTTGGTAGTTTTCCGCACCAGCTCTTACGAGGCTCGGTGCATCACAAAAATTGTGCTCGCTACCTAACGGCCGGTTAGCTCAGTTGGTTAGAGCGTGGTGCTAATAACGCCAAGGTCGTGGGTTGATACCTGTACTGGCCATGAGGTACATTTTGAGAGTCAAAATTGTGTGTAGTTTGCATGTGTATCGTCAGTGGTGCCACAGAATAATTATTATCCGATTGCCGAAAAGTAGAGAATAAGGAAAGAATAACGTCTAATGCCGAAACCAGTGATCAAACCAGGGACCTTTAGATCTTCAGTCTAATGCTCTATACAGTTTTGTTGGACTTGGTAGTTTTCGCGCCAGCACTTACGAGGCTCGGTGCATCACAACAATTGTGCTCGCTACCTAACGGCCGGTTAGCTCTGTTGGTTAGACCGTGGTGCTAATAACGTCAAGGTCGTGGGTTCAATACCCGTAATGGCCATGAGGTACATTTTGAGAGTCAAAATTGTGTGTAGTTTGCATGTGTATCGTCAGTGGTGCCACAGAATAATTATTATCCGATTGCCGAAAAGTAGAGAATAAGGAAAGAATAACGTCTAATGCCGAAACCAGTGATCAAACCAGGGACCTTTAGATCTTCAGTCTAATGCTCTATACAGTTTTGTTGGACTTGGTAGTTTACGCGCCAGCACTTACGAGGCTCGGTGCATCACAACAATTGTGCTCGTTACCTAACGGCCGGTTAGCTCAGTTGGTTAGAGCGTGGTGCTAATAACGTCAAGGTCGTGGGTTTGATACCTGTACTGGCCATAAGGTACATTTTGAGAGTCAAAATTGTGTGTAGTTTGCATGTGTATCGTCAGTGGTGCCACAGAATAATTATTATCCGATTGCCGAAAAGTAGAGAATAAGGAAAGAATAACGTCTAATGCCGAAACCAGTGATCAAACCAGGGACCTTTAGATCTTCAGTCTAATGCTCTATACAGTTTTGTTGGACTTGGTAGTTTACGCGCCAGCACTTACGAGGCTCGGTGCATCACAACAATTGTGCTCGCTACCTAATGGCCGGTTAGCTCAGTTGGTTAGAGCGTGGTGCTAATAACGTCAAGGTCGTGGGTTTGATACCTGTACTGGCCATAAGGTACATTTTGAGAGTCAAAATTGTGTGTAGTTTGCATGTGTATCGTCAGTGGTGCCACAGAATAATTATTATCCGATTGCCGAAAAGTAGAGAATAAGGAAAGAATAACGTCTAATGCCGAAACCAGTGATCAAACCAGGGACCTTTAGATCTTCAGTCTAATGCTCTATACAGTTTTGTTGGACTTGGTAGTTTACGCGCCAGCACTTACGAGGCTCGGTGCATCACAACAATTGTGCTCGTTACCTAATGGCCGGTTAGCTCTGTTGGTTAGAGCGTGGTGCTAATAACGTCAAGGTCGTGGGTTTGATACCTGTACTGGCCATAAGGTATATTTTGAGAGTCAAAATTGTGTGTAGTTTGCATGTGTATCGTCAGTGGTGCCACAGAATAATTATTATCCGATTGCCGAAAAGTAGAGAATAAGGAAAGAATAACGTCTAATGCCGAAACCAGTGATCAAACCAGGGACCTTTAGATCTTCAGTCTAATGCTCTATACAGTTTTGTTGGACTTGGTAGTTTTCGCGCCAGCTCTTACGAGGCTCGGTGCATCACAACAATTGTGCTACCTAACGGCCGGTTAGCTCAGTTGGTTAGAGCGTGGTGCTAATAACGTCAAGGTCGTGGGTTCGATACCTGTACTGGCCATGAGGTACATTTTGAGAGTCAAAATTGTGTGTAGTTTGCATGTGTATCGTCAGTGGTGCCACAGAATAATTATTATCCGATTGCCGAAAAGTAGAGAATAAGGAAAGAATAACGTCTAATGCGAAACCAGTGATCAAACCAGGGACCTTTAGATCTTCAGTCTAATGCTCTATACAGTTTTGTTGGACTTGGTAGTTTACGCCAGCACTTACGAGGCTCGGTGCATCACAACAATTGTGCTCGCTACCTAACGGCCGGTTAGCTCAGTTGGTTAGGAGTGGTGCTAATAACGCCAAGGTCGTGGGTTTGATACCTGTACTGGCCATAAGGTACATTTTGAGAGTCAAAATTGTGTGTAGTTTGCATGTGTATCGTCAGTGGTGCCACAGAATAATTATTATCCGATTGCCGAAAAGTAGAGAATAAGGAAAGAATAACGTCTAATGCCGAAACCAGTGATCAAACCAGGGACCTTTAGATCTTCAGTCTAATGCTCTATACAGTTTTGTTGGACTTGGTAGTTTACGCGCCAGCACTTACGAGGCTCGGTGCATCACAACAATTGTGCTCATTACCTAACGGCCGGTTAGCTCAGTTGGTTAGAGCGTGGTGCTAATAACGTCAAGGTCGTGGGTTTGATACCTGTACTGGCCATGAGGTACATTTTGAGAGTCAAAATTGTGTGTAGTTTGCATGTGTATCGTCAGTGGTGCCACAGAATAATTATTATCCGATTGCCGAAAAGTAGAGAATAAGGAAAGAATAACGTCTAATGCCGAAACCAGTGATCAAACCAGGGACCTTTAGATCTTCAGTCTAATGCTCTATACAGTTTTGTTGGACTTGGTAGTTTTCGCGCCAGCTCTTACGAGGCTCGGTGCATCACAACAATTGTGCTCGTTACCTAACGGCCGGTTAGCTCAGTTGGTTAGAGCGTGGTGCTAATAACGCCAAGGTCGTGGGTTTGATACCTGTACTGGCCATAAGGTATATTTTGAGAGTCAAAATTGTGTGTAGTTTGCATGTGTATCGTCAGTGGTGCCACAGAATAATTATTATCCGATTGCCGAAAAGTAGAGAATAAGGAAAGAATAACGTCTAATGCCGAAACCAGTGATCAAACCAGGGACCTTTAGATCTTCAGTCTAATGCTCTATACAGTTTTGTTGGACTTGGTAGTTTACGCGCCAGCACTTACGAGGCTCGGTGCATCACAACAATTGTGCTCGCTACCTAACGGCCGGTTAGCTCAGTTGGTTAGAGCGTGGTGCTAATAACGCCAAGGTCGTGGGTTTGATACCTGTACTGGCCATGAGGTACATTTTGAGAGTCAAAATTGTGTGTAGTTTGCATGTGTATCGTCAGTGGTGCCACAGAATAATTATTATCCGATTGCCGAAAAGTAGAGAATAAGGAAAGAATAACGTCTAATGCCGAAACCAGTGATCAAACCAGGGACCTTTAGATCTTCAGTCTAATGCTCTATACAGTTTTGTTGGACTTGGTAGTTTACGCGCCAGCACTTACGAGGCTCGGTGCATCACAACAATTGTGCTCGCTACCTAACGGCCGGTTAGCTCAGTTGGTTAGAGCGTGGTGCTAATAACGCCAAGGTCGTGGGTTTGATACCTGTACTGGCCATAAGGTACATTTTGAGAGTCAAAATTGTGTGTAGTTTGCATGTGTATCGTCAGTGGTGCCACAGAATAATTATTATCCGATTGCCGAAAAGTAGAGAATAAGGAAAGAATAACGTCTAATGCCGAAACCAGTGATCAAACCAGGGACCTTTAGATCTTCAGTCTAATGCTCTATACAGTTTTGTTGGACTTGGTAGTTTACGCGCCAGCACTTACGAGGCTCGGTGCATCACAACAATTGTGCTCGCTACCTAACGGCCGGTTAGCTCAGTTGGTTAGAGCGTGGTGCTAATAACGCCAAGGTCGTGGGTTTGATACCTGTACTGGCCATAAGGTACATTTTGAGAGTCAAAATTGTGTGTAGTTTGCATGTGTATCGTCAGTGGTGCCACAGAATAATTATTATCCGATTGCCGAAAAGTAGAGAATAAGGAAAGAATAACGTCTAATGCCGAAACCAGTGATCAAACCAGGGACCTTTAGATCTTCAGTCTAATGCTCTATACAGTTTTGTTGGACTTGGTAGTTTTCGCGCCAGCTCTTACGAGGCTCGGTGCATCACAACAATTGTGCTCGCTACCTAACGGCCGGTTAGCTCAGTTGGTTAGAGCGTGGTGCTAATAACGCCAAGGTCGTGGGTTTGATACCGTACTGGCCATGAGGTACATTTTGAGAGTCAAAATTGTGTGTAGTTTGCATGTGTATCGTCAGTGGTGCCACAGAATAATTATTATCCGATTGCCGAAAAGTAGAGAATAAGGAAAGAATAACGTCTAATGCCGAAACCAGTGATCAAACCAGGGACCTTTAGATCTTCAGTCTAATGCTCTATACAGTTTTGTTGGACTTGGTAGTTTACGCGCCAGCACTTACGAGGCTCGGTGCATCACAACAATTGTGCTCGCTACCTAACGGCCGGTTAGCTCAGTTGGTTAGAGCGTGGTGCTAATAACGTCAAGGTCGTGGGTTTGATACCTGTACTGGCCATGAGGTACATTTTGAGAGTCAAAATTGTGTGTAGTTTGCATGTGTATCGTCAGTGGTGCCACAGAATAATTATTATCCGATTGCCGAAAAGTAGAGAATAAGGAAAGAATAACGTCTAATGCCGAAACCAGTGATCAAACCAGGGACCTTTAGATCTTCAGTCTAATGCTCTATACAGTTTTGTTGGACTTGGTAGTTTACGCGCCAGCTCTTACGAGGCTCGGTGCATCACAACAATTGTGCTCGCTACCTAACGGCCGGTTAGCTCAGTTGGTTAGAGCGTGGTGCTAATAACGCCAAGGTCGTGGGTTTGATACCTGTACTGGCAATAAGGTATGTTTTGAGAGTCAAAATTGTGTGTAGTTTGCATGTGTATCGTCAGTGGTGCCACAGAATAATTATTATCCGATTGCCGAAAAGTAGAGAATAAGGAAAGAATAACGTCTAATGCCGAAACCAGTGATCAAACCAGGGACCTTTAGATCTTCAGTCTAATGCTCTATACAGTTTTGTTGGACTTGGTAGTTTACGCGCCAGCACTTACGAGGCTCGGTGCATCACAACAATTGTGCTCGTTACCTAATGGCTGGTTAGCTCTGTTGGTTAGAGCGTGGTGCTAATAACGTCAAGGTCGTGGGTTTGATACCTGTACTGGCCATAAGGTACATTTTGAGAGTCAAAATTGTGTGTAGTTTGCATGTGTATCGTCAGTGGTGCCACAGAATAATTATTATCCGATTGCCGAAAAGTAGAGAATAAGGAAAGAATAACGTCTAATGCCGAAACCAGTGATCAAACCAGGGACCTTTAGATCTTCAGTCTAATGCTCTATACAGTTTTGTTGGACTTGGTAGTTTACGCGCCAGCACTTACGAGGCTCGGTGCATCACAACAATTGTGCTCGCTACCTAACGGCCGGTTAGCTCAGTTGGTTAGAGCGTGGTGCTAATAACGCCAAGGTCGTGGGTTCGATACCCGTACTGGCCATGAGGTACATTTTGAGAGTCAAAATTGTGTGTAGTTTGCATGTGTATCGTCAGTGGTGCCACAGAATAATTATTATCCGATTGCCGAAAAGTAGAGAATAAGGAAAGAATAACGTCTAATGCCGAAACCAGTGATCAAACCAGGGACCTTTAGATCTTCAGTCTAATGCTCTATACAGTTTTGTTGGACTTGGTAGTTTACGCGCCAGCACTTACGAGGCTCGGTGCATCACAACAATTGTGCTCGTTACCTAACGGCTGGTTAGCTCTGTTGGTTAGAGCGTGGTGCTAATAACGTCAAGGTCGTGGGTTTGATACCTGTACTGGCCATAAGGTATATTTTGAGAGTCAAAATTGTGTGTAGTTTGCATGTGTATCGTCAGTGGTGCCACAGAATAATTATTATCCGATTGCCGAAAAGTAGAGAATAAGGAAAGAATAACGCCTAATGCCGAAACCAGTGATCAAACCAGGGACCTTTAGATCTTCAGTCTAATGCTCTATACAGTTTTGTTGGACTTGGTAGTTTACGCGCCAGCACTTACGAGGCTCGGTGCATCACAACAATTGTGCTCATTACCTAACGGCCGGTTAGCTCAGTTGGTTAGAGCGTGGTGCTAATAACGTCAAGGTCGTGGGTTTGATACCTGTACTGGCCATAAGGTACATTTTGAGAGTCAAAATTGTGTGTAGTTTGCATGTGTATCGTCAGTGGTGCCACAGAATAATTATTATCCGATTGCCGAAAAGTAGAGAATAAGGAAAGAATAACGTCTAATGCCGAAACCAGTGATCAAACCAGGGACCTTTAGATCTTCAGTCTAATGCTCTATACAGTTTTGTTGGACTTGGTAGTTTCGCGCCAGCTCTTACGAGGCTCGGTGCATCACAACAATTGTGCTCGCTACCTAACGGCCGGTTAGCTCAGTTGGTTAGAGCGTGGTGCTAATAACGCCAAGGTCGTGGGTTTGATACCTGTACTGGCCATGAGGTACATTTTGAGAGTCAAAATTGTGTGTAGTTTGCATGTGTATCGTCAGTGGTGCCACAGAATAATTATTATCCGATTGCTAAAAGTAGAGAATAAGGAAAGAATAACGTCTAATGCCGAAACCAGTGATCAAACCAGGGACCTTTAGATCTTCAGTCTAATGCTCTATACAGTTTTGTTGGACTTGGTAGTTTACGCGCCAGCACTTACGAGGCTCGGTGCATCACAACAATTGTGCTCGTTACCTAACGGCCGGTTAGCTCAGTTGGTTAGAGCGTGGTGCTAATAACGCCAAGGTCGTGGGTTTGATACCTGTACTGGCCATGAGGTACATTTTGAGAGTCAAAATTGTGTGTAGTTTGCATGTGTATCGTCAGTGGTGCCACAGAATAATTATTATCCGATTGCCGAAAAGTAGAGAATAAGGAAAGAATAACGTCTAATGCCGAAACCAGTGATCAAACCAGGGACCTTTAGATCTTCAGTCTAATGCTCTATACAGTTTTGTTGGACTTGGTAGTTTACGCGCCAGCACTTACGAGGCTCGGTGCATCACAACAATTGTGCTCGTTACCTAACGGCTGGTTAGCTCAGTTGGTTAGAGCGTGGTGCTAATAACGCCAAGGTCGTGGGTTTGATACCTGTACTGGCCATAAGGTACATTTTGAGAGTCAAAATTGTGTGTAGTTTGCATGTGTATCGTCAGTGGTGCCACAGAATAATTATTATCCGATTGCCGAAAAGTAGAGAATAAGGAAAGAATAACGTCTAATGCCGAAACCAGTGATCAAACCAGGGACCTTTAGATCTTCAGTCTAATGCTCTATACAGTTTTGTTGGACTTGGTAGTTTACGCGCCAGCTCTTACGAGGCTCGGTGCATCACAACAATTGTGCTCGCTACCTAATGGCAGGTTACCTCAGTTGGTTAGAGCGTGGTGCTAATAACGCCAAGGTCGTGGGTTTGATACCTGTACTGGCCATATGGTACATTTTGAGAGTCAAAATTGTGTGTAGTTTGCATGTGTATCGTCAGTGGTGCCACAGAATAATTATTATCCGATTGCCGAAAAGTAGAGAATAAGGAAAGAATAACGTCTAATGCCGAAACCAGTGATCAAACCAGGGACCTTTAGATCTTCAGTCTAATGCTCTATACAGTTTTGTTGGACTTGGTAGTTTTCCGCGCCAGCTCTTACGAGGCTCGGTGCATCACAACAATTGTGCTCGCTACCTAACGGCCGGTTAGCTCAGTTGGTTAGAGCGTGGTGCTAATAACGCCAAGGTCGTGGGTTGATACCGTACTGGCCATGAGGTACATTTTGAGAGTCAAAATTGTGTGTAGTTTGCATGTGTATCGTCAGTGGTGCCACAGAATAATTATTATCCGATTGCCGAAAAGTAGAGAATAAGGAAAGAATAACGTCTAATGCCGAAACCAGTGATCAAACCAGGGACCTTTAGATCTTCAGTCTAATGCTCTATACAGTTTTGTTGGACTTGGTAGTTTACGCGCCAGCACTTACGAGGCTCGGTGCATCACAACAATTGTGCTCGCTACCTAACGGCCGGTTAGCTCAGTTGGTTAGAGCGTGGTGCTAATAACGCCAAGGTCGTGGGTTCGATACCTGTACTGGCCATGAGGTACATTTTGATAGTCAAAATTGTGTGTAGTTTGCATGTGTATCGTCAGTGGTGCCACAGAATAATTATTATCCGATTGCCGAAAAGTAGAGAATAAGGAAAGAATAACGTCTAATGCCGAAACCAGTGATCAAACCAGGGACCTTTAGATCTTCAGTCTAATGCTCTATACAGTTTTGTTGGACTTGGTAGTTTACGCACCAGCACTTACGAGGCTCGGTGCATCACAACAATTGTGCTCGCTACCTAACGGCCGGTTAGCTCAGTTGGTTAGAGCGTGGTGCTAATAACGTCAAGGTTGTGGGTTTGATACCTGTACTGGCCATAAGGTATATTTTGAGAGTCAAAATTGTGTGTAGTTTGCATGTGTATCGTCAGTGGTGCCACAGAATAATTATTATCCGATTGCCGAAAAGTAGAGAATAAGGAAAGAATAACGTCTAATGCCGAAACCAGTGATCAAACCAGGGACCTTTAGATCTTCAGTCTAATGCTCTATACAGTTTTGTTGGACTTGGTAGTTTTCTGAGCCAGCTCTTACGAGGCTCGGTGCATCACAACAATTGTGCTCGTTAACCAACGGCCGGTTAGCTCAGTTGGTTAGAGCGTGGTGCTAATAACGCCAAGGTCGTGGGTTTCGATACCCGTACTGGCCATGAGGTACATTTTGAGAGTCAAAATTGTGTGTAGTTTGCATGTGTATCGTCAGTGGTGCCACAGAATAATTATTATCCGATTGCTGAAAAGTAGAGAATAAGGAAAGAATAACGTCTAATGCCGAAACCAGTGATCAAACCAGGGACCTTTAGATCTTCAGTCTAATGCTCTATACAGTTTTGTTGGACTTGGTAGTTTTCCGCGCCAGCTCTTACGAGGCTCGGTGCATCACAACAATTGTGCTCGCTACCTAACGGCCGGTTAGCTCAGTTGGTTAGAGCGTGGTGCTAATAACGCCAAGGTCGTGGGTTTGATACCTGTACTGGCCATGAGGTACATTTTGAGAGTCAAAATTGTGTGTAGTTTGCATGTGTATCGTCAGTGGTGCCACAGAATAATTATTATCCGATTGCCGAAAAGTAGAGAATAAGGAAAGAATAACGTCTAATGCCGAAACCAGTGATCAAACCAGGGACCTTTAGATCTTCAGTCTAATGCTCTATACAGTTTTGTTGGACTTGGTAGTTTACGCGCCAGCACTTACGAGGCTCGGTGCATCACAACAATTGTGCTCGCTACCTAACGGCCGGTTAGCTCAGTTGGTTAGAGCGTGGTGCTAATAACGCCAAGGTCGTGGGTTCGATACCCGTACTGGCCATGAGGTACATTTTGAGAGTCAAAATTGTGTGTAGTTTGCATGTGTATCGTCAGTGGTGCCACAGAATAATTATTATCCGATTGCCGAAAAGTAGAGAATAAGGAAAGAATAACGTCTAATGCCGAAACCAGTGATCAAACCAGGGACCTTTAGATCTTCAGTCTAATGCTCTATACAGTTTTGTTGGACTTGGTAGTTTACGCGCCAGCACTTACGAGGCTCGGTGCATCACAACAATTGTGCTCGTTACCTAACGGCCGGTTATCTCAGTTGGTTAGAGCGTGGTGCTAATAACGTCAAGGTTGTGGGTTTGATACCTGTACTGGCCATAAGGTATGTTTTGAGAGTCAAAATTGTGTGTAGTTTGCATGTGTATCGTCAGTGGTGCCACAGAATAATTATTATCCGATTGCCGAAAAGTAGAGAATAAGGAAAGAATAACGTCTAATGCGAAACCAGTGATCAAACCAGGGACCTTTAGATCTTCAGTCTAATGCTCTATACAGTTTTGTTGGACTTGGTAGTTTACGCGCCAGCACTTACGAGGCTCCGTGCATCACAAACAATTGTGCTCGCTACCTAATGGCCGGTTAGCTCAGTTGGTTAGAGCGTGGTGCTAATAACGCCAAGGTCGTGGGTTTGATACCTGTACTGGCCATGAGGTACATTTTGAGAGTCAAAATTGTGTGTAGTTTGCATGTGTATCGTCAGTGGTGCCACAGAATAATTATTATCCGATTGCCGAAAAGTAGAGAATAAGGAAAGAATAACGTCTAATGCCGAAACCAGTGATCAAACCAGGGACCTTTAGATCTTCAGTCTAATGCTCTATACAGTTTTGTTGGACTTGGTAGTTTACGCGCCAGCACTTACGAGGCTCGGTGCATCACAACAATTGTGGTCGTTACCTAATGGCCAGTTAGCTCTGTTGGTTAGAGCGTGGTGCTAATAACGTCAAGGTCGTGGGTTTGATACCTGTACTGGCCATAAGGTATATTTTGAGAGTCAAAATTGTGTGTAGTTTGCATGTGTATCGTCAGTGGTGCCACAGAATAATTATTATCCGATTGCCGAAAAGTAGAGAATAAGGAAAGAATAACGTCTAATGCCGAAACCAGTGATCAAACCAGGGACCTTTAGATCTTCAGTCTAATGCTCTATACAGTTTTGTTGGACTTGGTAGTTTCGCCAGCACTTACGAGGCTCGGTGCATCACAACAATTGTGCTCGTTACCTAATGGCTGGTTAGCTCTGTTGGTTAGAGCGTGGTGCTAATAACGTCAAGGTCGTGGGTTTGATACCTGTACTGGCCATAAGGTACATTTTGAGAGTCAAAATTGTGTGTAGTTTGCATGTGTATCGTCAGTGGTGCCACAGAATAATTATTATCCGATTGCCGAAAAGTAGAGAATAAGGAAAGAATAACGTCTAATGCCGAAACCAGTGATCAAACCAGGGACCTTTAGATCTTCAGTCTAATGCTCTATACAGTTTTGTTGGACTTGGTAGTTTACGCGCCAGCACTTACGAGGCTCGGTGCATCACAACAATTGTGCTCATTACCTAACGGCTGGTTAGCTCAGTTGGTTAGAGCGTGGTGCTAATAACGCCAAGGTCGTGGGTTCGATACCCGTACTGGCCATGAGGTACATTTTGATGGTAAAAATTGTGTGTAGTTTGCATGTGTATCGTCAGTGGTGCTACAGAATAATTATTATCCGATTGCCGAAAAGTAGAGAATAAGGAAAGAATAACGTCTAATGCCGAAACCAGTGATCAAACCAGGGACCTTTAGATCTTCAGTCTAATGCTCTATACAGTTTTGTTGGACTTGGTAGTTTACGCGCCAGCACTTACGAGGCTCGGTGCATCACAACAATTGTGCTCGTTACCTAACGGCTGGTTAGCTCTGTTGGTTAGAGCGTGGTGCTAATAACGTCAAGGTCGTGGGTTTGATACCTGTACTGGCCATAAGGTACATTTTGAGAGTCAAAATTGTGTGTAGTTTGCATGTGTATCGTCAGTGGTGCCACAGAATAATTATTATCCGATTGCCGAAAAGTAGAGAATAAGGAAAGAATAACGTCTAATGCCGAAACCAGTGATCAAACCAGGGACCTTTAGATCTTCAGTCTAATGCTCTATACAGTTTTGTTGGACTTGGTAGTTTACGCGCCAGCACTTACGAGGCTCGGTGCATCACAACAATTGTGCTCATTACGCAACGGCTGGTTAGCTCAGTTGGTTAGAGCGTGGTGCTAATAACGCCAAGGTCGTGGGTTCGATACCCGTACTGGCCATGAGGTACATTTTGTGAGTCAAAATTGTGTGTAGTTTGCATGTGTATCGTCAGTGGTGCCACAGAATAATTATTATCCGATTGCTAAAAGTAGAGAATAAGGAAAGAATAACGTCTAATGCCGAAACCAGTGATCAAACCAGGGACCTTTAGATCTTCAGTCTAATGCTCTATACAGTTTTGTTGGACTTGGTAGTTTACGCACCAGCACTTACGAGGCTCGGTGCATCACAACAATTGTGCTCGCTACCTAACGGCCGGTTAGCTCAGTTGGTTAGAGCGTGGTGCTAATAACGCAAAGGTCGTGGGTTCGATACCCGTACTGGCCATGAGGTACATTTTGAGAGTCAAAATTGTGTGTAGTTTGCATGTGTATCGTCAGTGGTGCCACAGAATAATTATTATCCGATTGCGAAAAGTAGAGAATAAGGAAAGAATAACGTCTAATGCCGAAACCAGTGATCAAACCAGGGACCTTTAGATCTTCAGTCTAATGCTCTATACAGTTTTGTTGGACTTGGTAGTTTACGCGCCAGCACTTACGAGGCTCGGTGCATCACAACAATTGTGCTCGCTACCTAACGGCAGGTTAGCTCAGTTGGTTAGAGCGTGGTGCTAATAACGCCAAGGTCGTGGGTTTGATACCTGTACTGGCCATAAGGTACATTTTGAGAGTCAAAATTGTGTGTAGTTTGCATGTGTATCGTCAGTGGTGCCACAGAATAATTATTATCCGATTGCGAAAGTAGAGAATAAGGAAAGAATAACGTCTAATGCCGAAACCAGTGATCAAACCAGGGACCTTTAGATCTTCAGTCTAATGCTCTATACAGTTTTGTTGGACTTGGTAGTTTTCCGCGCCAGCTCTTACGAGGCTCGGTGCATCACAACAATTGTGCTCGCTACCTAACGGCCGGTTAGCTCAGTTGGTTAGAGCGTGGTGCTAATAACGTCAAGGTCGTGGGTTTGATACCTGTACTGGCCATAAGGTACATTTTGAGAGTCAAAATTGTGTGTAGTTTGCATGTGTATCGTCAGTGGTGCCACAGAATAATTATTATCCGATTGCCGAAAAGTAGAGAATAAGGAAAGAATAACGTCTAATGCGAAACCAGTGATCAAACCAGGGACCTTTAGATCTTCAGTCTAATGCTCTATACAGTTTTGTTGGACTTGGTAGTTTACGCGCCAGCACTTACGAGGCTCGGTGCATCACAACAATTGTGCTCGTTACCTAACGGCCGGTTAGCTCAGTTGGTTAGAGCGTGGTGCTAATAACGCCAAGGTCGTGGGTTCGATACCCGTACTGGCCATGAGGTACATTTTGATAGTAAAAATTGTGTGTAGTTTGCATGTGTATCGTCAGTGGTGCCACAGAATAATTATTATCCAATTGCTGAAAAGTAGAGAATAAGGAAAGAATAACGTCTAATGCCGAAACCAGTGATCAAACCAGGGACCTTTAGATCTTCAGTCTAATGCTCTATACAGTTTTGTTGGACTTGGTAGTTTTCCGCGCCAGCTCTTACGAGGCTCGGTGCATCACAACAATTGTGCTCGCAACCTAACGGCCGGTTAGCTCAGTTGGTTAGAGCGTGGTGCTAATAACGTCAAGGTCGTGGGTTCGATACCCGTACTGGCCATGAGGTACATTTTGATAGTAAAAATTGTGTGTAGTTTGCATGTGTATCGTCAGTGGTGCCACAGAATAATTATTATCCGATTGCCGAAAAGTAGAGAATAAGGAAAGAATAACGTCTAATGCCGAAACCAGTGATCAAACCAGGGACCTTTAGATCTTCAGTCTAATGCTCTATACAGTTTTGTTGGACTTGGTAGTTTACGCGCCAGCACTTACGAGGCTCGGTGCATCACAACAATTGTGCTTGTTACCTAACGGCCGGTTAGCTCAGTTGGTTAGAGCGTGGTGCTAATAACGTCAAGGTTGTGGGTTTGATACCTGTACTGGCCATAAGGTATGTTTTGAGAGTCAAAATTGTGTGTAGTTTGCATGTGTATCGTCAGTGGTGCCACAGAATAATTATTATCCGATTGCCGAAAAGTAGAGAATAAGGAAAGAATAACGCCTAATGCCGAAACCAGTGATCAAACCAGGGACCTTTAGATCTTCAGTCTAATGCTCTATACAGTTTTGTTGGACTTGGTAGTTTACGCGCCCGCACTTACGAGGCTCGGTGCATCACAACAATTGTGCTCGCTAGCTAATGGCAGGTTAGCTCAGCTGGTTAGAGCGTGGTGCTAATAACGCCAAGGTCGTGGGTTTGATACCAGTACTGTCTATATGGTACATTTTGAGAGTCAAAATTGTGTGTAGGTTGCATGCGTATCGTCAGTGGGGCCACAGAATAATTATTATCCGATTGCCGAAAAGTAGAGAATAAGGAAAGAATAACGTCTAATGCCGAAACCAGTGATCAAACCAGGGACCTTTAGATCTTCAGTCTAACGCTCTATACAGTTTTGTTGGACTTGGTAGTTTACGCGCCAGCACTTACGAGGCTCGGTGCATCACAACAATTGTGCTCGCTACCTAATGGCCGGTTAGCTCAGTTGGTTAGAGCGTGGTGCTAATAACGTCAAGGTCGTGGGTTTGATACCTGTACTGGCCATAAGGTACATTTTGAGAGTCAAAATTGTGTGTAGTTTGCATGTGTATCGTCAGTGGTGCCACAGAATAATTATTATCCGATTGCCGAAAAGTAGAGAATAAGGAAAGAATAACGTCTAATGCCGAAACCAGTGATCAAACCAGGGACCTTTAGATCTTCAGTCTAATGCTCTATACAGTTTTGTTGGACTTGGTAGTTTACGCGCCAGCACTTACGAGGCTCGGTGCATCACAACAATTGTGCTCATTACCTAACGGCCGGTTAGCTCAGTTGGTTAGAGCGTGGTGCTAATAACGCCAAGGTTGTGGGTTTGATACCTGTACTGGCCATAAGGTATTTTGAGAGTCAAAATTGTGTGTAGTTTGCATGTGTATCGTCAGTGGTGCCACAGAATAATTATTATCCGATTGCCGAAAAGTAGAGAATAAGGAAAGAATAACGTCTAATGCCGAAACCAGTGATCAAACCAGGGACCTTTAGATCTTCAGTCTAATGCTCTATACAGTTTTGTTGGACTTGGTAGTTTACGCGCCAGCACTTACGAGGCTCGGTGCATCACAACAATTGTGCTCGTTACCTAATGGCCGGTTAGCTCTGTTGGTTAGATTGTGGTGCTAATAACGTCAAGGCCGTAGGTTTGATACCTGTACTGGCCATAAGGTACATTTTGAGAGTCAAAATTGTGTGTAGTTTGCATGTGTATCGTCAGTGGTGCCACAGAATAATTATTATCCGATTGCCGAAAAGTAGAGAATAAGGAAAGAATAACGTCTAATGCCGAAACCAGTGATCAAACCAGGGACCTTTAGATCTTCAGTCTAATGCTCTATACAGTTTTGTTGGACTTGGTAGTTTTCACGCCAGCACTTACGAGGCTCGGTGCATCACAACAATTGTGCTCGCTACCTAATGGCTGGTTACCTCAGTTGGTTAGAGCGTGGTGCTAATAACGTCAAGGTCGTGGGTTTGATACCTGTACTGGCCTTAAGGTACATTTTGAGAGTCAAAATTGTGTGTAGTTTGCATGTGTATCGTCAGTGGTGCCACAGAATAATTATTATCCGATTGCCGAAAAGTAGAGAATAAGGAAAGAATAACGTCTAATGCCGAAACCAGTGATCAAACCAGGGACCTTTAGATCTTCAGTCTAATGCTCTATACAGTTTTGTTGGACTTGGTAGTTTACGCACCAGCACTTACGAGGCTCGGTGCATCACAACAATTGTGCTTGTTACCTAACGGCTGGTTAGCTCAGTTGGTTAGAGCGTGGTGCTAATAACGTCAAGGTTGTGGGTTTGATACCTGTACTGGCCATAAGGTACATTTTGAGAGTCAAAATTGTGTGTAGTTTGCATGTGTATCGTCAGTGGTGCCACAGAATAATTATTATCCGATTGCCGAAAAGTAGAGAATAAGGAAAGAATAACGTCTAATGCCGAAACCAGGGACCTTTAGATCTTCAGTCTAATGCTCTATACAGTTTTGTTGGACTTGGTAGTTTACGCGCCCGCACTTACGAGGCTCGGTGCATCACAACAATTGTGCTCGCTAGCTAATGGCAGGTTAGCTCAGCTGGTTAGAGCGTGGTGCTAATAACGCCAAGGTCGTGGGTTTGATACCAGTACTGTCTATATGGTACATTTTGAGAGTCAAAATTGTGTGTAGGTTGCATGCGTATCGTCAGTGGGGCCACAGAATAATTATTATCCGATTGCCGAAAAGTAGAGAATAAGGAAAGAATAACGTCCAATGTCGAAACCAGTGATCAAACCAGGGACCTTTAGATCTTCAGTCTAACGCTCTATACAGTTTTGTTGGACTTGGTAGTTTTCGCGCCAGCACTTACGAGGCTCGGTGCATCACAACAATTGTGCTCGCTACCTAATGGCCGGTTAGCTCAGTTGGTTAGAGCGTGGTGCTAATAACGTCAAGGTCGTGGGTTTGATACCTGTACTGGCCATAAGGTACATTTTGAGAGTCAAAATTGTGTGTAGTTTGCATGTGTATCGTCAGTGGTGCCACAGAATAATTATTATCCGATTGCCGAAAAGTAGAGAATAAGGAAAGAATAACGTCTAATGCCGAAACCAGTGATCAAACCAGGGACCTTTAGATCTTCAGTCTAAAACTCTATACAGTTTTGTTGGACTTGGTAGTTTACGCGCCAGCACTTACGAGGCTCGGTGCATCACAACAATTGTGCTCATTACCTAACGGCCGGTTAGCTCAGTTGGTTAGAGCGTGGTGCTAATAACGTCAAGGTTGTGGGTTTGATACCTGTACTGGCCATAAGGTATGTTTTGAGAGTCAAAATTGTGTGTAGTTTGCATGTGTATCGTCAGTGGTGCCACAGAATAATTATTATCCGATTGCCGAAAAGTAGAGAATAAGGAAAGAATAACGTCTAATGCCGAAACCAGTGATCAAACCAGGGACCTTTAGATCTTCAGTCTAATGCTCTATACAGTTTTGTTGGACTTGGTAGTTTACGCGCCAGCACTTACGAGGCTCGGTGCATCACAACAATTGTGCTCGTTACCTAATGGCCGGTTAGCTCTGTTGGTTAGATTGTGGTGCTAATAACGTCAAGGCCGTAGGTTTGATACCTGTACTGGCCATAAGGTACATTTTGAGAGTCAAAATTGTGTGTAGTTTGCATGTGTATCGTCAGTGGTGCCACAGAATAATTATTATCCGATTGCCGAAAAGTAGAGAATAAGGAAAGAATAACGTTTAATGCCGAAACCAGTGATCAAACCAGGGACCTTTAGATCTTCAGTCTAATGCTCTAAACAGTTTTGTTGGACTTGGTAGTTTACACGCCAGCACTTACGAGGCTCGGTGCATCACAACAATTGTGCTCGTTACCTAATGGCTGGTTAGCTCTGTTGGTTAGAGCGTGGTGCTAATAACGTCAAGGTCGTGGGTTTGATACCTGTACTGGCCATAAGGTACATTTTGAGAGTCAAAATTGTGTGTAGTTTGCATGTGTATCGTCAGTGGTGCCACAGAATAATTATTATCCGATTGCCGAAAAGTAGAGAATAAGGAAAGAATAACGTCTAATGCCGAAACCAGTGATCAAACCAGGGACCTTTAGATCTTCAGTCTAATGCTCTATACAGTTTTGTTGGACTTGGTAGTTTACGCGCCAGCACTTACGAGGCTCGGTGCATCACAACAATTGTGCTCATTACCTAACGGCCGGTTAGCTCAGTTGGTTAGAGCGTGGTGCTAATAACGTCAAGGTTGTGGGTTTGATACCTGTACTGGCCATAAGGTATATTTTGAGAGTCAAAATTGTGTGTAGTTTGCATGTGTATCGTCAGTGGTGCCACAGAATAATTATTATCCGATTGCCGAAAAGTAGAGAATAAGGAAAGAATAACGTCTAATGCCGAAACCAGTGATCAAACCAGGGACCTTTAGATCTTCAGTCTAATGCTCTATACAGTTTTGTTGGACTTGGTAGTTTTCCGCGCCAGCACTTACGAGGCTCGGTGCATCACAACAATTGTGCTCGTTACCTAACGGCTGGTTAGCTCTGTTGGTTAGAGTGTGGTGCTAATAACATCAAGGTCGTGGGTTTGATACCTGTACTGGCCATAAGGTACATTTTGAGAGTCAAAATTGTGTGTAGTTTGCATGTGTATCGTCAGTGGTGCCACAGAATAATTATTATCCGATTGCCGAAAAGTAGAGAATAAGGAAAGAATAACGTCTAATGCCGAAACCAGTGATCAAACCAGGGACCTTTAGATCTTCAGTCTAATGCTCTATACAGTTTTGTTGGACTTGGTAGTTTACGCGCCAGCACTTACGAGGCTCGGTGCATCACAACAATTGTGCTCATTACCTAACGGCTGGTTAGCTCAGTTGGTTAGAGCGTGGTGCTAATAACGCCAAGGTCGTGGGTTTGATACCCGTACTGGCCATGAGGTACATTTTGAGAGTCAAAATTGTGTGTAGTTTGCATGTGTATCGTCAGTGGTGCCACAGAATAATTATTATCCGATTGCCGAAAAGTAGAGAATAAGGAAAGAATAACGTCTAATGCCGAAACCAGTGATCAAACCAGGGACCTTTAGATCTTCAGTCTAATGCTCTATACAGTTTTGTTGGACTTGGTAGTTTACGCGCCAGCACTTACGAGGCTCGGTGCATCACAACAATTGTGCTCGTTACCTAACGGCTGGTTAGCTCTGTTGGTTAGAGCGTGGTGCTAATAACATCAAGGTCGTGGGTTTGATACCTGTACTGGCCATAAGGTACATTTTGAGAGTCAAAATTGTGTGTAGTTTGCATGTGTATCGTCAGTGGTGCCACAGAATAATTATTATCCGATTGCCGAAAAGTAGAGAATAAGGAAAGAATAACGTCTAATGCCGAAACCAGTGATCAAACCAGGGACCTTTAGATCTTCAGTCTAAAACTCTATACAGTTTTGTTGGACTTGGTAGTTTACGCGCCAGCACTTACGAGGCTCGGTGCATCACAACAATTGTGCTCATTACCTAACGGCCGGTTAGCTCAGTTGGTTAGAGCGTGGTGCTAATAACGTCAAGGTCGTGGGTTTGATACCTGTACTGGCCATAAGGTACATTTTGAGAGTCAAAATTGTGTGTAGTTTGCATGTGTATCGTCAGTGGTGCCACAGAATAATTATTATCCGATTGCCGAAAAGTAGAGAATAAGGAAAGAATAACGTCTAATGCCGAAACCAGTGATCAAACCAGGGACCTTTAGATCTTCAGTCTAATGCTCTATACAGTTTTGTTGGACTTGGTAGTTTACGCGCCAGCTCTTACGAGGCTCGGTGCATCACAACAATTGTGCTCATTACCTAACGGCTGGTTAGCTCAGTTGGTTAGAGCGTGTTGCTAATAATGCAAAGGTAGTGGGTTCGATACCCGTACTGGCCATGAGGTACATTTTGAGAGTCAAAATTGTGTGTAGTTTGCATGTGTATCGTCAGTGGTGCTACAGAATAATTATTATCCAATTGCTGAAAAGTAGAGAATAAGGAAAGAATAACGTCTAATGCCGAAACCAGTGATCAAACCAGGGACCTTTAGATCTTCAGTCTAATGCTCTATACAGTTTTGTTGGACTTGGTAGTTTACGCGCCAGCACTTACGAGGCTCGGTGCATCACAACAATTGTGCTCGTTACCTAACGGCCGGTTAGCTCAGTTGGTTAGAGCGTGGTGCTAATAACGCCAAGGTCGTGGTTTCGATACCCGTATTGGCCATGAGGTACAATTTGATAGTAAAAATTGTGTGTAGTTTGCATGTGTATCGTCAGTGGGGCCACAGAATAATTATTATCCGATTGCCGAAAAGTAGAGAATAAGGAAAGAATAACGTCTAATGCCGAAACCAGTGATCAAACCAGGGACCTTTAGATCTTCAGTCTAATGCTCTATACAGTTTTGTTGGACTTGGTAGTTTACGCGCCAGCACTTACGAGGCTCGGTGCATCACAACAATTGTGCTCGCTACCTAACGGCCGGTTAGCTCAGTTGGTTAGAGCGTGGTGCTAATAACGCCAAGGTCGTGGGTTCGATACCGTACTGGCCATGAGGTACATTTTGATGGTAAAAATTGTGTGTAGTTTGCATGTGTATCGTCAGTGGTGCCACAGAATAATTATTATCCGATTGCAGAAAGTAGAAAATAAGGAAAGAATAACGTCTAATGCCGAAACCAGTGATCAAACCAGGGACCTTTAGATCTTCAGTCTAATGCTCTATACAGTTTTGTTGGACTTGGTAGTTTACGCACCAGCACTTACGAGGCTCGGTGCATCACAACAATTGTGCTCGTTACCTAACGGCTGGTTAGCTCTGTTGGTTAGAGAGTGGTGCTAATAACATCAAGGTCGTGGGTTTGATACCTGTACTGGCCATAAGGTACATTTTGAGAGTCAAAATTGTGTGTAGTTTGCATGTGTATCGTCAGTGGTGCCACAGAATAATTATTATCCGATTGCCGAAAAGTAGAGAATAAGGAAAGAATAACGTCTAATGCCGAAACCAGTGATCAAACCAGGGACCTTTAGATCTTCAGTCTAATGCTCTAAACAGTTTTGTTGGACTTGGTAGTTTAAGCGCCAGCACTTACGAGGCTCGGTGCGTCACAAAAATTGTGCTCGTTACCTAACGGCCGGTTAGCTCATTTGGTTAGAGCGAGGTGCTAATAACGTCAAGGTCGTGGGTTTGATACCTGTACTGGCCATAAGGTACATTTTGAGAGTCAAAATTGTGTGTAGTTTGCATGTGTATCGTCAGTGGTGCCACAGAATAATTATTATCCGATTGCCGAAAAGTAGAGAATAAGGAAAGAATAACGTCTAATGCCGAAACCAGTGATCAAACCAGGGACCTTTAGATCTTCAGTCTAATGCTCTAAACAATTTTGTTGGACTTGGTAGTTTACGCGCCAGCACTTACGAGGCTCGGTGCATCACAACAATTGTGCTCATTACCTAACGGCTGGTTAGCTAAGTTGGTTAGAGCGTGTTGCTAATAATGCAAAGGTAGTGGGTTCGATACCCGTACTGGCCATGAGGTACATTTTGAGAGTCAAAATTGTGTGTAGTTTGCATGTGTATCGTCAGTGGTGCTACAGAATAATTATTATCCGATTGCCGAAAAGTAGAGAATAAGGAAAGAATAACGTCTAATGCCGAAACCAGTGATCAAACCAGGGACCTTTAGATCTTCAGTCTAATGCTCTATACAGTTTTTTTGGACTTGGTAGTTTACGCGCCAGCACTTACGAGGCTCGGTGCATCACAACAATTGTGCTTGTTACCTAACGGCTGGTTAGCTCATTTGGTTAAAGCGAGGTGCTAATAACGTCAAGGTTGTGGGTTTGATACCTGTACTGGCCATAAGGTATGTTTTAAGAGTCAAAATTGTGTGTAGTTTGCATGTGTATCGTCAGTGGTGCCACAGAATAATTATTATCCGATTGCCGAAAAGTAGAGAATAAGGAAAGAATAACGTCTAATGCCGAAACCAGGGACCTTTAGATCTTCAGTCTAATGCTCTATACAGTTTTGTTGGACTTGGTAGTTTACGCGCCCGCACTTACGAGGCTCGGTGCATCACAACAATTGTGCTCGCTAGCTAATGGCAGGTTAGCTCAGCTGGTTAGAGCGTGGTGCTAATAACGCCAAGGTCGTGGGTTTGATACCTGTACTGTCTATATGGTACATTTTGAGAGTCAAAATTGTGTGTAGGTTGCATGCGTATCGTCAGTGGGGCCACAGAATAATTATTATCCGATTGCCGAAAAGTAGAGAATAAGGAAAGAATAACGTCTAATGCCGAAACCAGTGATCAAACCAGGGACCTTTAGATCTTCAGTCTAATGCTCTATACAGTTTTGTTGGACTTGGTAGTTTACGCGCCAGCTCTTACGAGGCTCGGTGCATCACAACAATTGTGCTCGTCAGTGTATCGTCAGTGATGCCACAGAATAATTATTATCCGATTGCCGAAAAGTAGAGAATAAGGAAAGAATAACGTCTAATGCCGAAACCAGTGATCAAACCAGGGACCTTTAGATCTTCAGTCTAATGCTCTATACAGTTTTGTTGGACTTGGTAGTTTACGCGCCAGCACTTACGAGGCTCGGTGCATCACAACAATTGTGCTCGTCAGTGTATCGTCAGTGGTGCCACAGAATAATTATTATCCGATTGCCGAAAAGTAGAGAATAAGGAAAGAATAACGTCTAATGCCGAAACCAGTGATCAAACCAGGGACCTTTAGATCTTCAGTCTAATGCTCTATACAATTTTGTTGGACTTGGTAGTTTAAGCGCCAGCACTTACGAGGCTCGGTGCATCACAACAATTGTGCTCGCTACCTAACGGCCGGTTAGCTCAGTTGGTTAGAGTGTGGTGCTAATAACGCAAGGTCGTGGGTTCGATACCCGTATTGGCCATGAGGCACATTTTGATAGTAAAAATTGTGTGTAGTTTGCATGTGTATCGTCAGTGGTGCCACAGAATAATTATTATCCGATTGCCGAAAAGTAAAGAATAAGGAAAGAATAACGTCTAATGCTGAAACCAGTTATCAAACCAGGGACCTTTAGATCTTCAGTCCAATGCTCTATACAGTTTTGTTGGACTTGGTAGTTTTCCGCCAGCTCTTACGAGGCTCGGTGCATCACAACAATTGTGCTCGCTACCTAAACGGCCGGTTAGCTCAGTTGGTTAGAGCGTGGTGCTAATAACGCCAAGGTCGTGGGTTTGATACCTGTACTGGCCATAAGGTACATTTTGAGAGTCAAAATTGTGTGTAGTTTGCATGTGTATCGTCAGTGGTGCCACAGAATAATTATTATCCGATTGCCGAAAAGTAGAGAATAAGGAAAGAATAACGTCTAATGCCGAAACCAGTGATCAAACCAGGGACCTTTAGATCTTCAGTCTAATGCTCTATACAGTTTTGTTGGACTTGGTAGTTTACGCGCCAGCACTTACGAGGCTCGGTGCATCACAACAATTGTGCTCGCTACCTAATGGCCGGTTAGCTCAGTTGGTTAGAGCGTGGTGCTAATAACGCAAGGTCGTGGGTTCGATACCCGTATTGGCCATGAGGCACATTTTGATAGTCAAAATTGTGTGTAGTTTGCATGTGTATCGTCAGTGGTGCCACAGAATAATTATTATCCGATTGCCGAAAAGTAGAGAATAAGGAAAGAATAACGTCTAATGCAGAAACCAGTGATCAAACCAGGGACCTTTAGATCTTCAGTCTAATGCTCTATACAGTTTTGTTGGACTTGGTAGTTTTCCGCACCAGCTCTTACGAGGCTCGGTGCATCACAACAATTGTGCTCGCTACCTAACGGCCGGTTAGCTCAGTTGGTTAGAGCGTGGTGCTAATAACGTCAAGGTCGTGGGTTTGATACCTGTACTGGCCTTAAGGTACATTTTGAGAGTCAAAATTGTGTGTAGTTTGCATGTGTATCGTCAGTGGTGCCACAGAATAATTATTATCCGATTGCCGAAAAGTAGAGAATAAGGAAAGAATAACGTCTAATGCCGAAACCAGTGATCAAACCAGGGACCTTTAGATCTTCAGTCTAAAGCTCTATACAGTTTTGTTGGACTTGGTAGTTTACGCGCCAGCACTTACGAGGCTCGGTGCATCACAACAATTGTGCTTGTTACCTAACGGCCGATTAGCTCTGTTGGTTAGAGCGTGGTGCTAATAATGCCAAGGTCGTGGGTTTGATACCCGTACTGGCCATGAGGTACATTTTGAGAGTCAAAATTGTGTGTAGTTTGCATGTGTATCGTCAGTGGTGCTACAGAATAATTATTATCCGATTGCCGAAAAGTAGAGAATAAGGAAAGAATAACGTCTAATGCGAAACCAGTGATCAAACCAGGGACCTTTTGATCTTCAGTCTAATGCTCTATACAGTTTTGTTGGACTTGGTAGTTTACGCGCCAGCACTTACGAGGCTCGGTGCATCACAACAATTGTGCTCGCTACCTAATGGCCGGTTAGCTCAGTTGGTTAGAGCGTGGTCCTAATAATGCCAAGGTTGTGGGTTCGATACCCGTATTGGCCATGAGGCACATTTTGATAGTAAAAATTGTGTGTAGTTTGCATGTGTATCGTCAGTGGTGCCACAGAATAATTATTATCCGATTGCCGAAAAGTAAAGAATAAGGAAAGAATAACGTCTAATGCAGAAACCAGTAATCAAACCAGGGACCTTTAGATCTTCAGTCTAATGCTCTATACAGTTTTGTTGGACTTGGTAGTTTACGCGCCAGCTCTTACGAGGCTCGGTGCATCACAACAATTGTGCTCGCTACCTGGCCGGTTAGCTCAGTTGGTTAGAGCGTGGTGCTAATAACGCCAAGGTCGTGGGTTTGATACCCTGTACTGGCCATGAGGTACATTTTGAGAGTCAAAATTGTGTGTAGTTTGCATGTGTATCGTCAGTGATGCCACAGAATAATTTTTATCCGATTGCCAAAAGTAGAGAATAAGGAAAGAATAACGTCTAATGCCGAAACCAGTGATCAAACCAGGGACCTTTTGATCTTCAGTCTAATGCTCTATACAGTTTTGTTGGACTTGGTAGTTTAAGCGCCAGCACTTACGAGGCTCGGTGCATCACAACAAATGTGCTCGCTACCTAATGGTCGGTTAGCTCAGTTGGTTAGAGCGTGGTGCTAATAACGCCAAGGTTGTGGGTTCGATACCCGTATTGGCCATGAGGCACATTTTGATAGTAAAAATTGTGTGTAGTTTGCATGTGTATCATCGGTGGTGCCACAGAATAATTATTATCCGATTGCCGAAAAGTAGAGAATAAGGAAAGAATAACGTCTAATGCCGAAACCAGTGATCAAACCAGGGACCTTTAGATCTTCAGTCTAATGCTCTATACAGTTTTGTTGGACTTGTTAGTTTACGCACCAGCACTTACGAGGCTCGTGCATCACAACAATTGTGCTCGTTACCTAACGGCCGGTTAGCTCTGTTGGTTAGAGCGTGGTGCTAATAACGTCAAGGTCGTGGGTTTGATACCTGTACTGGCCATAAGGTATATTTTGAGAGTCAAAATTGTGTGTAGTTTGCATGTGTATCGTCAGTGGTGCCACAGAATAATTATTATCCGATTGCCGAAAAGTAGAGAATAAGGAAAGAATAACGTCTAATGCCGAAACCAGTGATCAAACCAGGGACCTTTAGATCTTCAGTCTAATGCTCTATACAGTTTTGTTGGACTTGGTAGTTTACGCGCCAGCACTTACGAGGCTCGGTGCATCACAACAATTGTGCTCGCTACCTAACGGCCGGTTAGCTCAGTTGGTTAGAGCGTGGTGCTAATAACGCAAGGTCGTGGGTTCGATACCCGTATTGGCCATGAGGCACATTTTGATAGTAAAAATTGTGTGTAGTTTGCATGTGTATCGTCAGTGGTGCCACAGAATAATTTTTATCCGATTGCCGAAAAGTAAAGAATAAGGAAAGAATAACGTCTAATGCAGAAACCAGTGATCAAACCAGGGACCTTTAGAACTTCAGTCTAATGCTCTATACAGTTTTGTTGGACTTGGTAGTTTTCCACACCAGCTCTTACGAGGCTCGGTGCATCACAACAATTGTGCTCGCTACCTAACGGCCGGTTAGCTCAGTTGGTTAGAGTGTGGTGCTAATAACGCCAAGGTCGTGGGTTTGATACCTGTACTGGCCATGAGGTACATTTTGAGAGTCAAAATTGTGTGTAGTTTGCATGTGTATCGTCAGTGGTGCCACAGAATAATTATTATCCGATTGCCGAAAAGTAGAGAATAAGGAAAGAATAATGTCTAATGCCGAAACCAGTGATCAAACCAGGGACCTTTTGATCTTCAGTCTAATGCTCTATACAGTTTTGTTGGACTTGGTAGTTTACGCGCCAGCACTTACGAGGCTCGGTGCATCACAACAATTGTGCTCGCTACTTGATGGCCGGTTAGCTCAGTTGGTTAGAGTGTGGTGCTAATAATGCCAAGGTTGTGGGTTCGATACCCGTATTGGCCATGAGGCACATTTTGATAGTAGAAATTGTGTGTAGTTTGCATGTGTATCGTCAGTGGTGCCACAGAATAATTATTATCCGATTGCCGAAAAGTAAAGAATAAGGAAAGAATAACGTCTAATGCAGAAACCAGTGATCAAACCAGGGACCTTTAGATCTTCAGTCTAATGCTCTATACAGTTTTGTTGGACTTGGTAGTTTTCCACACCAGCTCTTACGAGGCTCGGTGCATCACAACAATTGTGCTCGCTACCTAACGGCCGGTTAGCTCAGTTGGTTAGAGCGTGGTGCTAATAACGCCAAGGTCGTGGGTTTGATACCTGTACTGGCCATAAGGTACATTTTGAGAGTCAAAATTGTGTGTAGTTTGCATGTGTATCGTCAGTGGTGCCACAGAATAATTATTATCCTATTGCCGAAAAGTAGAGAATAAGGAAAGAATAACGTCTAATGCCGAAACCAGTGATCAAACCAGGGACCTTTAGATCTTCAGTCTAAAGCTCTATACAGATTTGTTGGACTTGTTAGTTTACGCGCTAGCACTTACGAGGCTCGGTGCATCACAACAATTGTGCTTGTTACCTAACGGCCGGTTAGCTCAGTTGGTTAGAGCGTGGTGCTAATAATGCCAAGGTCGTGGGTTTGATACCCGTACTGGCCATGAGGTACATTTTGAGAGTCAAAATTGTGTGTAGTTTGCATGTGTATCGTCAGTGGTGCTACAGAATAATTTTTATCCGATTGCCGAAAAGTAGAGAATAAGGAAAGAATAACGTCTAATGCCGAAACCAGTGATCAAACCAGGGACCTTTTGATCTTCAGTCTAATGCTCTATACAGTTTTGTTGGACTTGGTAGTTTACGCGCCAGCACTTACGAGGCTCGGTGCATCACAACAATTGTGCTCGCTACCTAACGGCCGGTTAGCTCAGTTGGTTAGAGCGTGGTGCTAATAACGCCAAGGTCGTGGGTTTCGATACCTGTACTGGCCATGAGGTACATTTTGAGAGTCAAAATTGTGTGTAGTTTGCATGTGTATCGTCAGTGGTGCCACAGAATAATTATTATCCTATTGCCGAAAAGTAGAGAATAAGGAAAGAATAACGTCTAATGCCGAAACCAGTGATCAAACCACGGACCTTTAGATCTTCAGTCTAAAGCTCTATACAGATTTGTTGGACTTGTTAGTTTACGCGCTAGCACTTACGAGGCTCGGTGCATCACAACAATTGTGCTTGTTACCTAACGGCCGGTTAGCTCAGTTGGTTAGAGCGTGGTGCTAATAATGCCAAGGTCGTGGGTTTGATACCCGTACTGGCCATGAGGTACATTTTGAGAGTCAAAATTGTGTGTAGTTTGCATGTGTATCGTCAGTGGTGCTACAGAATAATTTTTATCCGATTGCCGAAAAGTAAAGAATAAGGAAAGAATAACGTCTAATGCAGAAACCAGTGATCAAACCAGGGACCTTTTGATCTTCAGTCTAATGCTCTATACAGTTTTGTTGGACTTGGTAGTTTTCCACACCAGCTCTTACGAGGCTCGGTGCATCACAACAATTGTGCTCGCTACCTAACGGCCGGTTAGCTCAGTTGGTTAGAGCGTGGTGCTAATAACGCCAAGGTCGTGGGTTTGATACCTGTACTGGCCATAAGGTACATTTTGAGAGTCAAAATTGTGTGTAGTTTGCATGTGTATCGTCAGTGGTGCCACAGAATAATTATTATCCGATTGCCGAAAAGTAGAGAATAAGGAAAGAATAACGTCTAATGCCGAAACCAGTGATCAAACCAGGGACCTTTAGATCTTCAGTCTAAAGCTCTATACAGTTTTGTTGGGCTTGTTAGTTTACGCGCCAGCACTTACGAGGCTCGGTGCATCACAACAATTGTGCTTGTTACCTAACGGCCGGTTAGCTCAGTTGGTTAGAGCGTGGTGCTAATAATGCCAAGGTCGTGGGTTTGATACCCTTACTGGCCATGAGGTACATTTTCAGAGTCAAAATTGTGTGTAGTTTGCATGTGTATCGTCAGTGGTGCTACAGAATAATTTTTATCCGATTGCCGAAAAGTAGAGAATAAGGAAAGAATAACGTCTAATGCCGAAACCAGTGATCAAACCAGGGACCTTTAGATCTTCAGTCTAATGCTCTATACAGTTTTGTTGGACTTGGTAGTTTTCCGCGCCAGCTCTTACGAGGCTCGGTGCATCACAACAATTGTGCTCGCTACCTAACGGCTGGTTAGCTCAGTTGGTTAGAGTGTGGTGCTAATAATGCCAAGGTTGTGCGTTCGATACCCGTACATGAGGTATATTTTGAGTGTCAAAATTGTGTGTCGTTTGCATGTGTATCCTCAAGGGTGCCACAGAATAATTATTATCAGATTGCCGAAAAGTAGACAATATGGGAAGAACATCTAATGCCAAAACCAGGGATCAAACCAGGGACCTTTAGATCTTCAGTCTAACGCTCTACACAGTTTTGTTGGACTTGGTAGTTTACACTCCAACACTTACGAGGCTCGGTGCATCGCAACAATTGTGCTCGCTACCTAACGGAAGGTTAGCTCAGTTGGTTAGAGCGTGGTGCTAATTATGCCAAGATTGAGGGTTTAATAATTGTACTGGCAATCATGTACATTCTGAGATTCAAAATTGTGTGTGGTTGACATGTGTATCCTCAAGGGTGCCACAGCATAATTATTATCAGTTTGCCAAAAAGTAGAGCATAAGGAAAGAACAACATCTATTGCCGAAACCAGGGATCAAACCAGGGACCTTTAGATCTTCAGTCTAACGCTTCATACAGTTTTGTTGGAGTTGGTAGTTTACGCGGCAGCACTTACGAGGCTCGGTGCATCGCAACATTTGTGCTCACAACTAACTGCCGGTTAGCTCAGCTGGTTAGAGCGTGGATCTAATAACACAAAGGTTGGTGGGTTCAATACATGTACTGTCCATAAGGTACATTTGGAGAGTCAGAATTGTGTGTCATTTGCATGTGTATCCTCAAGGGTGCCACAGAATAATTATTATCAGATTGCTGAAAAGTAGAGCATAAGGAAAGAAGAACATCTAATGCCCAAACCAGGGACCTTTAGATCTTCAGTCTAACGCTCTATACAGTTTTTTTGGACTTGGTAGCACTTACGAGGCTTGGTGCATCGCAACAATTGTGCTAGCTTCCTAACGGCCGGTTAGCTCAGTTGGTTAGAGCGTGGTGTTAATAATTGTGTGTCAAAATTGTGTGTCGTTTTCATGTGTATCCTGTGGAATGCCACAGAATAATTATCATCGGATTGCCGAAATAGCTCAGTTGGGAGAGCGTTAGACTGAAGATCAAAAGGTCCTTGGTAATATTCCTTGTTTTGGCATTAAATGTTTTTCTTTCCTTATGCTTTAATTTGAAACTGGCTTTGTTTGTGTGCATCAATTTTGTGTGCTGAGCTGCTCCTGGGAAAGTAAATTATGTGTTTGTTTTCCGTGTGACATTGTGACAAACGTGTTTGATGAAAGTACCTGTCATTGTTACATGAAAGTAGGTTGTTGTAAGACAGGTACATTTAGAGAGTCAAAATTGTGTGTCGGTTGCATGTATCCTCAAGGGTGCCACAGAATAATTATTAGCTGTTGTTCTTTCCTTATGCTCTACTTTGACCGCAAGGAAACTGCCCTCGACTTTGTTTGTGGGCATCAATTGTGTGTGCTGAGCTGCTCCTAGGAAAGTAAGTCATGTGTTTCTTTTCCGTTTGACATCAGTGTTAGATGAAAGTACCTGAAAGTAGGTTGTTGTAAGACAAAGCTGCATGAAGTGTGAACTGGAGCTTTCCTGGATCCTCAAAAACAACATGCGTTGGAGATTGCGGGCATGGATCCCTTTACCTCTGTCATCCTAAGCGAGCACTGTACCATTTGAGATAATTCCCCAGCTGATTGTTTTTGCTACAAGGAACAACCAAGAGGGTCCAGCCTTGTCAGGCTATGCATTTCGCGGACTTGGTAGTTTACGAGCCAGCACTTACGAGGCTCGGTGCATCGCAACATTTGTGCTCGCTATCTAACTTCCTTTTAGTTCAGTTGATTAGAGCGTGGTGCTAATAACACTAAGGTCGTGGGTTCGATCTCCGTACTGGCCACGAGGTACTTTTTGAGAGTCAAAATTGTGTGTCGGTTGCATGTGTATCCTCAAGGGTGCAACAGAACATTAATTAGAGTATTGCAGAAATAGCTCCGTTGGGAGAGCATTATACTGAAGATCTAAAGGTCCCTGGTTTTGGCATTAGATGTTGTTCTTTCCTTATGCTCTACTTTGACCGCAAGGAAAATGCCCTCGGCTTTGTTTGTGGGAATCAATTGTGTGTGCTGAGCTGCTCCTTGGAAAGTCAGTCATGTGTTTCTTTTCCGTGTGACATTTTGACATCAGTGTTAGATGAAAGTACCTGTCATTGTTACATAAAAGTAGGTTGTTATGAGACAAATCTGAATGTAGTGTGTCTTGGAGCTTTCCTGGATCCTCAAAAACAATGTGCGTTGGAGATTGCTGGTATTTTCGTGTGACAGTTGGTTATAACGTGGTGCTAATAACGCCAAGGTCGTGGGTTTGATCCCCATACTGGCCTTGAGGTACCTTTTGAGAGTCACGATTGTGTATCGGTTGCATGTGTATCCTCAAGGGTGCCACAGAATTTCTATTGTAGAATTGCTGAAATAGCTCAGTTGGGAGAGCATTAGACTTAAGATCTAAAAGTCCCTTGTTCACTCCCTGGTTTGGCATTAGATGTCTTTTATGCTCTTCTTTGACTTCAAGGAAACTGACCTCAGCTTCGTTTGTGGACATCAATTGTGTGTGCTGAGCTGCTCCTGGGAAAGTAAGTAATGTTTTTTTTTTTTCGTGTGACATTGTGAAATCAGTGTTAGATTAAGGTAACTTGCCATTGTTACATAAAAGTAGGTTGTTGTAAGACAAAGCTGCATGAAGTGTGAACTGGAGCTTTCCTGGATCTTAAAAACAATGCGCGTTGGAGATTGCGGGCATCGATCCCATTACCTCTGACATGCTAAGCAAGCACTGTACCATTTGAGCAAATTCCCCAGCTGATTGATTTTGCCACAAGGAGCAACCTAGAGGGTCTAGCCTTGTCAGGCTATACAGTTGGCGGACTTGGTAGTTTACGCGCCAGCACTTACGAGGCCCGGTGCATCAGAACAATTGTGCTCTCTACCCAACAACCGTTTAGCTCATTTGGTTAGAGCGTGGTGCTAAAAATGTCATGTTTGTGGGTTTGATCCCTGTAGTCTCCATGAGGTACATTTTGAGAGTCAAAATTGTGTATCGGTTGCATGTTTATCCTTAAGGGTGCCACAGAATTATTATTGGAGTATTGCCGAAATAACTCAGTTGGGAGAGCGTTAGACTAAAGGTCCCTGGTTCAATCCCTGGTTTTGGCATTAAATGTCTTTCATTCCTTATGCTCTACTTTGACCGCAAGGAAACTGCCCTCAGCTTTCTTTGTGGGCCTCACATTTGTGTGCTGAGCTGCTCCTGGGTAACTAAGTAATGTGTGACATTGTGAAATCAGTGTTAGATGAAAATAACTTAGATGAAAGTAACTTGTCATTGTTACATGTAAGTAGGTTGTTGTAAGACAAAGCTGCATGAATTGTGAACTGGAGCTTTCCTGGATCCTCAAAAACAACGTGTGTTGGAGATTGCGGGTATCAATCCCATTACATCTGGCATGAAAAGCAAGCACTGTACCATTTGAGCTAATTTCCCAGCTGATTGTTTTTGCCACAAGGAGCAACCAAGAGGGTCCAGCCTTGTCAGGCTATGCAGTTGGCGAACTTGCTAGTTTACGCGCCAGCGTACGAGGCTTGGTGCATCACGACAATGGTGCTCCCTACCCAACTGCCGGTTAGCTCGGTTGGTTAGAGCGTTGCGCTAATAAAGGTCAAACATATGTGCGATAACCTACTGAATTCACAGTGACAGGTTGCACAAGTAAACGAGGCCCCAAAGACTAGTTCCCTGACGGGGAATCAAATCTGAGCCGCAGCGGTGAGAGCGCTGAATCCTAACCACTAGACCAGCAGGGAAGGATACTACAGTGCAAATCGGTTCATTTTTTGAAATGGTACATATGTGCGATAACCTACTAAATTCATTGTGACAGGTTGCACAAGAAAACCAGGCCCCAAAGACTAGTTCCCTGACCGGGAATCAAATCTGAGCCGCGGCGGTGAGAGCGCCAAATCCTAACCACTAGACCAGCAGGGAAGGATACTGCAGTGCAAATAGGTTAATTTTTTGAAATGGTACATATGTGCGCTAACCTACTAAATTCACAGTGACAGGTTGCACAAGTAAACCATGCCCCAAAGACTAGTTCCCTGACCGGGAATCAAATCTGAGCCGTGGCGGTGAGAGCACCGAATTCTAACCGCTAGACCAGCAGGGAAGGATACTGCAGTGCAAATCGGTTCATTTTGTGAAATGGTAAATATGTGCAATAACCTACTAAATTCACAGTGACAGGTTGCACAAGTCAACAACGCGCAAAAGACTAGTTCCCTGACCGGGAATCGAATCCTAACCACTAGACCACCAGGGATGGATACTGCAGGGCAAATCGGTTAACATTTTGAAATGGTACATATATGTGATAACCTACTAAATTCACAGTGACAGGTTGCACAAGTAAACCATGCCCCAAAGACTAGTTCCCTGACCGGGAATCAAATCTGAGCCGTGGCGGTGAGAGCACCGAATTCTAACCGCTAGACCAGCAGGGAAGGATACTGCAGTGCAAATTGGTTCATTTTTTGAAATGGTAAATATGTGCGATAACCTACTAAATTCACAGTGACAGGTTGCACAGGTAAACAATGCGCAAAAGACGAGTTCCCTGACCGGGAATCGATCCTAACCACTAGACCACCAGGGAAGGATACAGCAGGGCAAATCGGTTAACAATTTGAAATGGTACATATGTGCGATAACCTACTAAATTCACAGTGACAGGTTGCACAAGTAAACCAGACCCCAAAGACTAGTTCCCTGACCGGGAATCAAATCTGAGCCACGGCGGTGAATCCTAACCGCTAGATCACCAGGGAAGTATAATGCAGGGCGAATCGGTTCACATTTGAAATGGTAAATATGTGAGATAACCTACTAAATTCACAGTGACAGGTTGCACAAGTAAACAAGGAGCCAAAGACTAGTTCCTTGACTGGGAATCGAATCCTAACCACTAGACCACCAGGGAAGGATTAAAAGACATTCAGCAGGCCTTTGAGCGGGAGTTCACACATGGAGCGAAGGGTTCAGCCAGTTCGTGGGGTGCAGCCAGTTCGTACTACCTAATGTGGCAAATAGAGGCAGTGTTGCCAACTCCTCAGTAAAGAAAGTAGCTATTGGCTGTCCCAACAGTCGCTAGAAGTCGCTAAATGACGTCATCACCTAATCTGCATAATTTGCCATGTGCATGTAATTGTGATGGACGCTGTAGGAGAGAAGAAGAAAGTTCATTTGTAGTTCTAAACATATTTAGGGTGTTTTTTACTCACTTTTTGTCTCTCCCACAACGGTATTCCTCTCCCCTAGATCACATGCCAGCATGGAACAGTGTTCAGCGATAGCTAATGCCATGGTGGCCTCAGCCTTTTTTGCAGAGTCCATTTTGTTAACCATAAATGGCAGCTTGTTTTGGGTGGAACTGTTATAAGGCTTTGCCTTTTGAGTATGTTTTTGAGTTCTCATGTGTTTTTTTTACATCACTAAGTTTGGCGTAGAAATCAGCCTTACAATACAGGCAGTATGCCCGTGTATCATCTCCAATAAACGGCTTCAACCAGCTTTTTAATTCAGGGTTTGATTCCCACTCCTTTCTGTATTTTTGAGTGTACAGTTTAGACTGACATGATGAGCTAGCCAGCTAGATGTTTAGCTTATGTCACAGAGAGGCACACACAGTGGACAAGGTGAGTAAGTGACTGTGGCTGTGTGAGTCAAATGCAGTCATTTATTTTTGTGCAGTCATTTATTTTAGACAAAGAACATTTTACATTTACATCCCACCCTGAATGTAAGCCAGTTTAGACTGACATGATGAGCTAGCCAGCTAGATGTTTAGCTTATGTCACAGAGAGGCACGCACAGTGGACAAGGTGAGTAAGTGACTGTGGCTGTGTGAGTCAAATGCAGTCATTTATTTTTGTGCAGTCATTTATTTTAGACAAAGAACATTTTACATTTACATCCCGCCCTGAATGTAAGCCAGCGGTGGCTTCCCGCATGCGCGATTCATTTGCTGTCTGGACGCGGAGGGGTGAACATCTCCTGCTCTGACTACAGCTGGGAGGGACTGCTGCGCTAGGACCTGTGTGTGCTTTGGGACACACCCGCTGCTCGTTAAGAGTAAGTCTCCAAAAGTCTCCAATAACACCAGAAAAAGTCACTATATTTGTCGCTAGTCACTTTTTTGAAAATGTGTCGCTAGAGGGGTCTGAATACTCGCTAAATATAGCTACAAAGTCGCTAAGTTGGCAACACTGAATAGAGGGGTTCTCTGTCTGATCAAATCAGTGCAATCAGTCAGCCTAAATTTCAGAACAGAAAAGAAAATGAAAACCAAACAACTCTTTGTTCGATTCTTTATTTGTATTTATAATTAGAATTCCAGCAATTGTTTTTGGTGTATGTAAAAAAAAAAAATTATGCTTCACTTATTATTCACTTTACACCCAGCACCCTTCCCAACATCTTCACCAAGAATGAGGTAAAACACCTCTTCCATTCCCCTCAAACAAACAATTGGACAACGATGAAGAGATGCTGTGTGAAGACTTTACACATCAAAAGAAACTTGAGGTTGTAGTAGAGGATGAACAACTGGGTCATCTAAATGGGGAAAGGGGACATAGGGAAGGCTGGGGGTGCAGGCTTTTGTTCCAGCCCTGCTATACCACACCTGATTCCGCAAATCAAGGTTCCTGATGAGCAGACGGTTAGTAGATTGAGATGGGTTGGGGCTAGACCAACATTTCCCGAACTCGAGACCCCAAGGGGTGCACATTTTGGTTTTTGCCCTAGCCCCAGCTAACACAGTCCAATAAGCCACTATTTATTAATCTTCAGTTTACATTGCAATTAGCTCAGTCAGCTGTGTTTGCTAGGGATTGCCCCAGAGGACTGGAGTTGCCCATCCCTGCCCTATAGAGTGATCAACAGAGAAGCAGAATTAAATTCAGGATGAGTCGTCAGGCAACGGTAAAGCAGAGCTGGAACAAAAGCCTCCACATGCGATAGGTCTCCAGGAGGAGGGCTTGCCACCCTTGGTATAAAAGTACATTACATTATACAGTCAGAAAATTCTACCTTCAAATTCCTTTTCACAAAGAAAAGACACTTAGTATACAGACCTTCTGTACATCATGGAGAAAAGAAAAGTACTATCTCTTGTCAACTCAACCATAAGAAAGAGTAATGACAAAGTAATGACAAACAGACACAACGCTTATGTACAAAACGAGAAAGAGCTGAATATACCATTCGATCAAGAAAACTGTTATAACACTTTATTATTTTTTTAAACAGACAATTTAAAATAAAGAAAGAACAGAAAAGTGGATCATGATATTAATGGGGTAAAAGCGACCACATGTGCTGTTTAGTAACATAATCATACCTCAAAACACGTTGATGAAAACGCATGTCATGTATGAAGGCATGCATAAGTTATATGCATGAGCTCACACACACACACACACACACACACACACACACACACACACACACACACACACACACACACACACACACACACACACACACACACACACACAACATCCTTATAAATAGGTCCTTCATAGACCCAACTCTGAGACGGGACAGGTGTAGTGGCCGGTGATGCACAGGGTCTCCATAAGGAAAAAGACCAAAGACAGTTTGCCGGCAGGAGGTAGACGCGTTCTAACGACACACAAGAATGTCATTACACTGCCCTCCCAATCAGTTGCATTGAAGCCAATCCAGCCAATGCAATGGAGGCAGACATTTTGTATATGTTTTACAGTGTGGATATGCTACGGATGTTGTTTGTATAATAGTGAGGTATTTATTAGTTTTAGTCGGATCATTAATGCAATGGTAAAACTCTGTTCTTTTTCACAGGCTATTATGTTGCTCCTTGGACTCCCTCCTCGCCCACCAACACACCACAACCTGTCCAATCTTTAAGTTCTTGGTTCCTGGTGAATCTCACCTAGTTTCAAACACTGGCAGCTCATATCATGGCCCACTTCTCAAGTGCGTCTTCCCAGGGAATCTCAAATGCTCGTCTCCTTTATAAAAGTAAGCAGCACTCGTTTTATTGACATGTCCCCCTTTTTCCATACATACAACAGGTACATACAGTACAAACAGCAAGACATCAGTTCAGAATCAACATCTATCTGATTTGTAAAAAGGAAGGGAAAGAAGTCATTTCAAGTACCCATCAAGGTTGTTTTATGGATATTACCATATATATATTCTGGGCTAACTGCAATCGTATCGTAACATACAACATCCGCCGCGACTTCAAATCATTCAGAATATAAAATAAAACGTTGAAATATATGTAAAGAGGTATGACGCATGGAATGATGTTACATGACGATAATAATGATAATGCATTCATAATACAAATATAAGTGGAGTATTATTATAATAAGAAATGGGTGATTTGTTTGTTTTGTTCATCACATTCAGTATTTTGAATGTATTTTCAGTAGAGTGGACACTAGGTGGCGTCTGACTACACTTACAAACAGTCACAATGGGCACAAGCCACTTGATAATCAAATTCAAGCAGGTGGTTGCTATAGGCACGGCTGTCTCTCTCCCCCTTCCTCTCTCTTCCTCCCTCCCCTCCCTCCCTCCCTCCCCCTTCTCTCTCTCTCTCCCTTTTTCTTTCTCTCACTCTTCCTGTGTCTCTGCTAAGGTAGTACCATTTCTAAGTTAATTTACCCATACTCCTATTTAATACTAGCTACATTCTCCTGCCATCTTCTCTCTCTCTCGTTTGCTCGCTCTATTCTCTTCCTCCCTTCTTAAGGCCCCTCCCCCCTCCCTTTCACATCTCACAATCTTTGTCCTTTCTCTCCCTCAGTCTCTTTGATCTCTTCTATCCTTTTCTTTCTCTCTCTCTCTCTCTCTCTCTCTCTTTCTTTTAGTAGTGTAAATTAGTTAGTAAATAACTTAGTACCGCCTCTCAACTCTTTGTAATTTATTTAGCTAGTACCTAACTATACCAGTGTAGTCATCATTTTGATGACAGTCAAATCTAAACAAAGCCTGAGCCTATTTCTCTCTCGTTCCCTCTCTCTTGTTCCCTCTCGCTCCTGTGCCATCACTCAAACAAACACCCAAACACTCCGCTGTGTGCTTGTGTGATTTCTCAAACCTCTAGGACACTCCAATCAATCAGCATCTTCAGAAAATCTTCCAAAATGTAATTGGACCTTTCCCCTCTACACCAAACCGCCACCCCATTTAAGTGCTGGTAGAGTCTGAATTAATTAATGAATCGTCCTGTCTCCTCCTCTTCCTCCTATCATTGCTCCTCTTCCTCTGTGATGCCCTGTGCTTTCAGTTCATCCAGGACGTTGTCTAGGTGGCTAGGGTCGGGGTAGCCGTGGCCCGTGAGGTTGGAGCCGAATTCCGTCTTGTGGTGCACCTCGTTCCAGATGACCGTGTCCGACTCGCCCGTGGTGCTGGACGTGCCCACCGAGAAGACCAGGCGCCGGTCCCACGCGGTCAGCAGGAGTCTGAGTACCTGGGGGAGAGAGAGAGAGGAGGTGGAGGGAGAGAGGGAGAGGAGATGGAGAGAGAGAGAGAGAGAGGAGGTGGAGGGAGAGAGGGAGAGGACATGGAGGGAGAGGAGGTGGAGGGAGAGGACGTGGAGGGAGAGGACGTGGAGGGAGAGGAGGTGGAGGGAGAGGACGTGGAGGGAGAGAAGGTGGAGGGAGAGAGGGAAAAGGAGGTGAGAAAGAAGGAGGTGAGATGAAGGTTAGAGACGGATCCATAACTTAAACTTTCAGAGTTCCCCCGATACGGACACAACTACAAGGGAAAATGTTCCGGGTTTTAAAATGACAAAGATTGGGCTAAAATACAGAAAGCTATCCCTTTGAGTAGTACTGGACAACAGTGTCTGCTACAATGGAATATATCAAAGAGTAGGTTCTTACCTTGCGTCCCTTCTCGCTGTCTGGGAGGTAGCAGTGGCGCGGGAACCCTCTGGCTGTAAAGGGCTTGCCTGGGTTGGGGTGCTCTGGGCCCTGGATGCCAGGCAGGACGTTGTAGATGACGCGGATGGTCTTGCAGTTGGGGTGGCCGGGCAGCGAGTGGGGGATGACGTGGTACTCCATCTTGCCGGGTGGCTGGTTGCCTGTCTTCACGCCGTAGATGGTTTTGCAGGTAGGGCACTGCAGGCTGCCATCTTTGTTGCCGTTGTTGTACATGGCCACCAGACACTGGAGGTGGTACTGGTGCCCACACTGGGCCAGGCGACCTATGAAGTCACCACCCTTGTAGCCTGACGGCCCCCCGAGGGCCTCCATACATATTGTACAGTCCTGAGGAGAGGAGAGGAGAAGAGAAGAGGAGGGGAGATAGGAGGGAACCTTTAACCAACCTGTATGTACTTAGCTATCCAAAATAGGAAAAGCACCCGCACAGCTGAGTCAGCCTGTTGCAGGTGAGTGGGAATTTTTCAATTAAATACTTGAAAGCGCTGACGAAGGCTAACTGGCCGATACGTAATGTTAATAAATGAAAGTGTTACTGGCCAGAGCAGTGTGCAGGTCTTTCTTTAAATATGTACTTGGCTATCCACATTTCCTTCAACAGATAATGTGTTGTGATGCTAATGGCTATGTCCCAAATGACACCCTATTCTCTGATCCCTATGGGCCCTGCTCAACCGCAAGGCACTTTATAGGGCATAGGGTGTCATTTCAGACTTAACCAATGACTAGAGAGAACAGGTCTCACCTCCTCTGGTGCTATCCTGACTTTCTGAAGATACTGCTTCACCACCTCCTCTGTTGTCTTACCTGGAGAGAGGAGGAGAGGGGAGAGAGAGGCAGAGAGAGAGAAGGAGAGAAGGAGAGAGAGGAGAGAGAGAAGAGGAGAGAGAGGAGGGGAGAGAGGAGGAGAGAGAGGAGAGAGAGAGAGAGGAGGAGGAGAGCGAGAAGGAGAGGAGGAGAGCGAGAAGGAGAGAAAAGGAGAGAGAAGAGGAGAGAGAGAAGGAGAGAGAGAAGTAATCAAGTTGTGTATAGGATTGTATAGGGGTGTATGTTTGTTTATGTTTGTGTGTGACTGTGTGTGTGTACGGTACAGGTGTGTGTGTATAGGCCTATATATTAGTGCTGGTTTTATAGTGTGTCCTACCGTACCTTTGCGGGCCTGTTTCTTGGTGGTCTTGCGGCAGCAGTGGCCCAGGCCGGGACGGGCTTTATGTCCCTCTTGCTGACGGGCGGGGTGCAGCACCAGTTTGGGGCGGGTGAGACACACAGGGAACCCCGCAGCGCTCATCAGGATCCCTGTGATACCGGCCAGCGCTGGGTGGACCGGGCTGTTCCCACTGAGGTTCTTCACTGGGACAGTGGGCACGCTGAAAAACAACGGAACCACACGCTGGTTACACACTAACATCTCACCAAAGATACGCCGGAGAAGACTCTGGAAGTTGCAGTGCTGACCCAGGATCAGCTGTTACAGGACTTGCAGTAAACAAACCCTCCCTGACACTAACAGACAGAAATACAGCAGGCTTACTGCTGGCGCCCACACAGGGTTGGGACTAGCCTAGTCCGTGTGATTACAAGAAGTTAGCCAAGCCACCTACAGTATAGACAGGTTACAGACATCTGTCCCAAATGGCACCCCACCATAGATAGTGCACTACGTATAGGGCTCTGGATCAAAGTAGTACACTATGTAGGGAATAGGGTGCAATTTGGGAAGCTACATATCAGGAGGTGTACATGGGCCAGCTGTAATCTCTATTGGCAACAACACCTCACCTACTACGAACAGCTGTTGCACGTGACCAGATCGAAAAATGTCCAGGAGCCAATGACCTGTGTCTATGTGCCAATAAAATTAGAATAATCTATTTCTATGTGTGGCTGTGTGTGTGTGAGAGAGAGCCTGTGTCTCTGTGTCTCTGTGTGTGTCTCTGTGTGTGTGTGTGTGTGTGTGTGTGTGTGTGTGTGTGTGTGTGTGTGTGTGTGTGTGTGTGTGTGTGTGTGTGTGTGTGTGTGTGTGTGTGTGTGTGTGTGTGTGTGTGTGTGTGTGTGGCCCCGAGGCCAGTCTCCTGATCTGGGTCAAAGACTCATACCATAGATGGTACTGCCAGATATCCTCTGTCTAGCCGGTACGTTTCAGAGAACACTGGTTAGGTCTATGTGGCGCCCTATTCCCTATACAGCGAACTACGCCTGACCAGAGCCCACGTAGGATGTCTCCAGCTATATACGGCTTTGACGGTGTCATTTAAACAATCACCTATTGTTTGTCCTTTGACAAATTTCTGGATGATTCTAGAACGCGCCAATAGTTACTCTACCATTCTAGAGTCTGGGTAGAGCATCTGTGCCATTCACACCAAAGATATTGTGCTATACTCTAGTTCCCCAGATCATCTACTTTTACCACAGACAACACAGCCTTTGAGTGTCAACGATGTCCGAGAAGTGAGATATGATATGACGATCTGATCACTGTGTCCTTGGGTATCCTACATTGTCGATAAAATCGGTGGCAGTTCACACATACACACACACACACACACAAACAAGAGCGCATACAAAAGCAAGCGCATACAAAAGCACACACACTCGGAGCACACACAGTTTTTCCTAGGGATGGATACTCACATAAAAGACGTGAGGATTGTCATTCTCCCACAGAGGTCAGTCCCGGCACAATCAATTAAGTAATAAAAAACAAGAAAACGAATCACGGAGGAATCGATTTCCTTTCTTTTCACCAGGGGAACAGAGAACCACTTGGGATGTGTCAATGAGAAGCTAAAGAAGAGGTTCCACTCCTCTTTATCTCTCCCTCTCTCTCTCTCTTTATTTCTTTCTCTATTTCTTTCTCTCTCTTTCTCTCGCCCTCTCTCTCACAGCTTGAATTGGCTGCTACGCAAACTTTTATTCTGTCTCTCTGAGCTGGACTCAGTTTCTGTTATTTCTCTCTACAGACCTCCTCCTCTAACTCTGTCCTAGAAGCAGTGTGTGAAGCGGACCGAGTGTGTGTGTCTCCTGTCTTATATATGTAATCCATGAGTTTCCATCTGCTGGCCAGTGACCTCAGAGAGAGGAGACGTCACAGAACTGACAGTCAGCATCACATCACACACAAACACACACACACACAGGATCATGGATTACCTTCACCACGTCACCGGCTCTATTGACTAATACCACCCTGACTAACCCCTTATGGAAACACACACACACACACACACACACACACACACACACACACACACACACACACACACACACACACACACACACACACACAGAGAACTGGGAAATCCCCAATAATGAACAACAAACTTGACCACGACACAACCCAGTCTTTCCCTCGTCTTTTAAATGACTAGTATTATATTAACTACAGAGCTTCCCCTGTGTAAACGGTAGAGTACAGGCTAGAAGTTGTGGAAATGAGACTAACTAACCATGCTACATCTTCCCTCGACGGGGGGGAATCATTTTGAACGGGCGAATATTATCAAACACAATCTGGGGGTTTTTTCACGCTGTTCCTCCTGTGCTGCCACGCATCACAAACAGGCTTTGTTGTGCGTTTTGTTGCTTCCCGACATGCAATTAACCAGTCGCTCTGAGAGCTGTGAGTTACTGTCGCTGGTAGCAACCACACGGACACGGCAGGAGGGCAGAGCCTGGGAGCTTTGTTCCTCGTGTTGTGACCCACCAAAGCTTAGACATCATTGCTTTTGTGTGACCTTTCAAATAGACAACTATATTGCATGTTTACATACTGTGCATACTATGTAGTGATGCTAATATAGTAATAATAGTTGAAAATAAAGCCACCAGGGTGGAGAGGTGGTGTTATAGACGGTATGTAGTGACTACACCACAGCTCCGTTCATGGTCACCACACACAGCAGTTTTATAATGTCCCCTATTAACCAGTCAGTCAGCTAGTAAACACTGTGTTAACATGCTATTATATCTCTAGCCTTAACCCAGTTTAAAACTCCACAAGCCACTACCTAACAGGTCCACAACCCACTACCTAACGGGTCCACAAGCCACTACCCAACAGGTCCACAAGCCACTACCTAACAGGTCCACAACCCACTACCTAACGGGTCCACAAGCCACTACCTAACAGGTCCACAAGCGACTACCCAACAGGTCCACAAGTCACTACCCAACAGGTCCACAACCCACTACCTAACAGGTCCACAACCCACTGCCTAACGGGTCCACAACCCACTACCTAACGGATCCACAAGCCACTACCTAACAGGTCCACAACCCACTACCTAACAGGTCCACAAGTCACTACCTAACGGGTCCACAGGCCACTACCTAACAGGTCCACAAGCGACTACCCAACAGGTCCACAAGTCACTACCTAACAGGTCCACAACCCACTGCCTAACGGGTCCACAACCCACTACCTAACGGATCCACAAGCCACTACCTAACAGGTCCACAACCCACTACCCAACAGGTCCACAACCCACTACCTAACAGGTCCACAACCCAATGCCTAACGGGTCCACAACCCACTACCTAACGGATCCACAAGCCACTACCTAACAGGTCCACAACCCACTACCTAACAGGTCCACAACCCACTACCTAACGGATCCACAAGCCACTACCCAACAGGTCCACAAGCGACTACCCAACAGGTCCACAAGTCACTACCCAACAGGTCCACAACCCACTACCTAACAGGTCCACAACCCACTGCCTAACGGGTCCACAACCCACTACCTAACGGATCCACAAGCCACTACCTAACAGGTCCACAACCCACTACCTAACAGGTCCACAACCCACTACCTAACGGATCCACAAGCCACTAACTAACAGGTCCACAAGCCACTACCCTACAGGTCCACAACCCACTGCCTAACAGGTACACAACCCACTGCCTAACGGGTCCACAAGCCACTACCTAACAGGTCCACAAGCCACTACCTAACAGGTCCACAAGACACTACCCAACAGGTCCACAACCCACTACCTAACGGGTCCACAACCCACTACCTAACAGGTCCACAACCCACTACCCAGCAGGTCCACAACCCACTACCTAACAGGACCACAACCCACTACCTAACAGGTCCACAAGCCACTACCTAACGGGTCCACAACTCACTACCTAACAGATGCACAACCCACTACCTAGTGGATCTAGGAGGACAGACAGGAAGACAGACAGGAAGACAGACAGACAGACAGACAGGAGGACAGACAGACAGACAGACAGACAGACAGACAGGGGGACAGTGAAAGGGACTGGTAGCAGGTGACTGTCATCATCATCATCATCATCTGTAGCTTCCGGTTCAGGGTTCTGCCTTAACAAGCTTTGAGTTGGAGCTAAGAGGCTTTTGGTTAACCCTCCCTGCAGGTGTCACAGTCACTGAGTGAGTGACTCACTGTGTGTGTGTGTGTGTGTGCGTGTGTGTAGGGCTGGGAATTGCCAGGCACCTCACGATACGATATCATCATGATACCATATGTATTACAAATCTCTTGCAATTCGATGTTCCAAACATATTACTCACCACATGTCTGCTGCAGAGGGACAAGAGAGAGCCATGAGAACATGACTTCTGGTCAGTCATGGAAATGAAAGAGATGAAAACAAAATGGCTCCCTATTGAAAAAGAAGATGGCGAACAAGCTATGAAGGAAGAACACTGGAGTTGTGAGGCAGGTGGCGCTTAAATAATATTGGGAGGGCCTCCCGAGTGGCGCAGCGGTCTACAGCACTGCATCACCAGTGCTAGAGGTGTCACTACAGACCCGGGTTTGATCCCAGGCTGTATCACAACTGACTGTAATCGGAGGTCCCATAGGGACTGTGGGCCCGTTGGGGAGTTACAGCGATGAGACAAGATCAAAACTGTGGAGAAAAAGGTGGTAAAATATAGATATATTATATATATTGCGATATTGTCAATACAATATATACAATATATGTAACTGTATAGATTTCTTCAGCAAGAACTGTGGTGAAAAAGGTTCTACTTGGAACCCCAAAAAATGGTTTTCAGAGTGTTCTCCTATGGGGACAATTGAACAACCCTTATGTTTCTAGGTAGCTTCTTCTTCTCTAAGAGTGTACAGTAGATCCAGTCTGACCTCAAGTCAGTGTTGTTGACAACTTGACACACACACAGGGGTCATGTTAAGTGCTGAGTGGCCTATTAGACCCATGACCAGGCCTGAGCTGAATAAAGATGGAGACAGTAGTCAGTCAGTGAGGTTATTAATACTACAGTAAGCTGTAAGAGACCGCTGGCCGTGCAACGTGACGGTTATTGTGAGGTAGAAATGCACTGTGGAGAGGGTTTAGTCTCGTTCGAGCCCCAGCTTATGTACAATGCATTAACACAATTCCCATCTGTCCTACTGACACACACACCTGGAACAATGAGTGAGTCAGAGCGTGAATGAACAACGGACAACACTAAACCATGAATGAAAGAAAAGCAAGAGAGAGAGAGACAGAGTGAGAGAGACAGAGAGAGAGAGAGAGAGAGAGAGAGAGAGAGAGTATGAGAGAGAGAGAGAGAGAGAGAGAGAGAGAGAGTATGAGTTTGATGTATTTGATACCATTCCACTGATTCCGCTCCAGCATTTACCATGAGCATGTCCTCCCCAATTAAGGTGCCACCAACCTCCTGTGACGCAGACACGCTGACACACACTAGCATGTCTGCACTCAGATAGTTACACACAGCAGTGTACACCTCCACAAAGCCCTAAATAAAGGAGTACATAGGCAGTAACACATGGCCTGCTTCACCTACAGTACATAGGCACTAACACATTTGACCTTAAAGGCTCAGTGAGGTCAAAAACGTGATTTACCAGTTTTTTATTATATACACTGAGTGTACTAAACATTGAGGACACCTGCTCTTTCCATGACATAGACAGGTCAATCCAGGTGAAAGCTTTGACCCCTTATTGATGTCACCTGTTACATCCACTTCAAATCAGCGAAGATGAAGGGGAGGAGACAGGTTAAAGAATGATTTTTAAGTCTTGAGACAATTGAGACATGGATTGTGTATCTGTGCCATTCATAGGCAAGTGCCTTTGAACGGGGTATGGTAGTAGGTGCAGGCGCACCGGTTTGTGTCAAGAACTGCAACGCTGCTGGGTTTTTCATGCTCAACAGTTTCCCATGTGTGTCACGAATGGTCCACCAACCGAAGGACATTCAGCCAACTTAACACAACTGTGGGAAGCATTGGAGTCAACATGCGCCAGCATCCCTGTGGAACGCTTTCGACACCTTGCAGAGTCCATGCCTGACGAATTGAGGCTGTTCTGAGGGCAAAAGGTAGGGGGTGCGACTCCATATTAGGAAGGTGTCCTTAATGTTTTGTACACTCAGTGTATTTTTCCACGCTACGAGGTTGGAATAATACCGAGAAATTGTGAAAGTGATGATAATGCGCTTTTAGTGTAAGAGCTGTTTGGTGACATCACCAGGCGGTAAACTAGTTAATAGACCAATAAGAGAGAGAGAGTTCCAAACCTCTCTGCCAATAACAACTCGTTTTCAGTCCCCACTCAGACCACTCCCAGACAGTCCTAGCAAAATTCTTGCTTGAGAAACTGCTCTTTACTAAGAAGCTATTTTTGTTTATTTTGTTTATTTCTTTTTATCACAGTAAGGTACCTAATTGTTAGCCAGAAATGATTTGATATTGAGATAAAAACATCTGCATTGGACCTTTACTACATGGAGCCCGTTATCCAAAATGCAGATGAAACAAATAAACTGAATGTCTTTCCCACGCTCCTCCTCATCTACGCCCTTCACCCATATCTCTATTTGTTTCTTTCTCTTCCATTCATCTGTTCCTCTTTTCTCACAGTCAGATGAGGTCTTACTTTTTCAAGGCCTTTCTTCCCCTCTGAGTCTGTCTGTTGTTTTATCTTTATATTCCTCTCCCTTCTTTATATCCTACCATCACACACACACACACACACACACACACACACACACACACACACACCTCCGGTGCTAATTAGTTAATAATAACATTATTATAGACATCTCAGCTGGGTGAGAAACTCTGGTTCCCAGAGAATCACACTTCCTGCTTCTGAATAGGATGCAGTTGCTCCTAAACCCTGATCTAAGATCAGTTTGGTTGAGGTTAGGATTTAGGAAGGCTGATCCTAGATCTACTAAGACTACTGTACTACTCAACCTAGTGCACTCAGTATACACACTTTACTAGTTAGCTTTGGAAGACAATGGAATGTGAACATTGAAGTGCACAGTTTATTTCTCTTTGGGGCTGTTTGTTTGTGTATCTAGTGTCTTAGTGGGAGAGGGACAGACAGGCAGGGAGACTGGAGAGGGAGAATGTCTGGAGAGGAGGGGGGTGGTGGAGGACAGGAGGGTGGGGGAGAGAGGAGAGGGTGGGGTGGGGAGGAGGGGGGAGAGGAGAGAGGAGAGAGAGGAGGGTGGGCTGTGGGAGAAGAGAAGAATAGGGTGGGGTGTGGGAGAAGAGAGAGGAGGGCGGGGGAGAGAAGAGAGGGTGGGGTGAGGGAGAAGAGAGAGAGGAGGTTGGGGGAGAAGAGAGAGGAGGGTGGGGTGGGAGAGCCTCTTGATCATTAGTGACCCTAACCCCCCACTCCATCACACACCCCTCCCCTTCTTTGTTCTCTCTTCCCCTCCCTCCCTCCCTCCCTCCCTCCCTCCCTCCCTCATCCTCCTCCTCTCCTCCACCATTCCCTCCTGTCCCTCCCTCCATTTTACCACCACTCCCTCCTCTCCCTCCATCCTCCTCTCCTCCCTGTGTCCCCAGATGGTCATGAAGAACGAGTGATTTAGCTTTGGGAGCATCAAATTCCCAAGCATTCTCACACACTCGTGTGTAAGTATGCACACACACACACACGCACACACATGCACACACGTGAGAGCATGCGCGCACATACCTTTAAAACGCCCGTTTGTTATTTCATAACTTTGATACATTTGAAAATTGCTAACCAATAGGCTGTATGAAGGCTGCATCACAGCCAGACAAAGCAGTAGATTGGTGGTCTATTGAAGTGGCAGAGAGCTCCCCCTATAGGCCAGACACAGTCAATGCAACAGAACACTACCTGTGGCCATATGAATAAATTGTATCGATATCAATTGTATTCATTTTTTTTTTTTACTTTTGGCTTGCTTTCTAGAGTTTCTATTACCGTTGCTCTCTCTCTCTCTTCAATTCAATTCTATTTAAGGGGCTTTATTGGCATGGGAAACATATGTTTACATTGCCAAAGCAAGTGAAATGGATAAACAAAAGTGAAATAAACAAAAAGCGAACAGTAAGTATTACACTCACACAAGTTCCAAAATAATAGAGACATTTCAAATGTCATTTTATGTCTATATACAGTGTCTCTCTCTCTCCTCTTTTCTCAGCCCTCTGAAACCCTTCCTCCCCCGTTTCTGTTTTCACTCTTTTGTCTCTTTCTCACACTCCCCCACTAGAAGAAAGAGAGACACATTCTTTCCTGCAGCGTTGTGAGGACATCAATATTGACTTTCTCTGTGTGTGTGTCCCCCTTGGTTTGAAACAATTTCACAACTCTGTGTGTGTGTGCGACAACTGACTGACAACGTAACACTGCTCCCCCCTTCCTTCCCTTCCTCCCTCCCTCCGGCTGTGGCCTGATTTCTTGTGCCTGATTGTGATCAATCTCTGCTAGTTGCTGAGTTGTTCCTTTGTCCCTCCCTCCCCTCCTTCCCTCTGACAGTGTCTGTGTCTGGCTGGCTATGTCTACCCCCCCAAACGCCCTAAATGTAGGACTCTCTTGCTCCCCAACCCCCAAGATCCTCCTTGACAAATGCCTCAAAACAGACCGAGACGGAGCATTACAATGATGACTGTGGCTTCTGCTTTTGTCTTCCTTCTACCCCCACTCCCCACTATCCATAAATCCCTTCACCCCCCATGCATATATCCCTCTACCTCCCCTCCTTCGCCCCTAACCTTCTACTCCCCGAACCAACCCCTCTACCCTCTCACGGCTCCCCCAGCCCAAACCCTGTCGTCCCAGGCTGGCCTCTGCAGAGGCGCGCATTGTGTTGCTAATGCCGACTAGGCCTCAATGTGGCAACAAAGGTTGCCGTGGAAATGCTTGGGCGCACACAATAGAGCCCGGGATGGGCCCCCAGAACACAGGAGTCCTGGGAAACCCAAAGAGAGTGAGAGACGGAGCGAAGGAAGAGTTGGAGGGAGAGGGGGGAGAGAGGGGAAGAGAGAGATGGAGGGAGGCCTTAGACCCTCTGGCGTGCAGAAAGACAGGCTGTTCTTTCCTCTCTCAACACTCCATCCATCCCCTCATTCCTCCACTCCCTCCGTCCCCTCATTCCTCCACTCCCTCCATCCTCTCATTCCTCCACTCCCTCCATCCCATCATTCCTTCCCTCCCTCCACCCCCTCATTCCTCCCCTCCCTATATCCCCTCATTCCTCCACTCCCTCCATCCCCTCATTCCTCCACTCCCTCCATCCCATCATTCCTCCCCTCCCTCCATCCCCTCATTCCTCCTCCCTATATCGCCTCATTCCTCCCCTCCCTCCATCCCATCATTCCTCCCTCCCTCCATCCCCTCATTCCTCCCTTCCCTCCATCCTCTCATTCCTCCCCTCCCTCCATCCCCTCATTCCTCCCCTCCCTCCATCCCCTCATTCCTCCCCTCCCTCCATCCCATCATTCCTCCCCTCCCTCCATCCCATCATTCCTCCACTCCCTCATTCCTCCCCTCCCTATATCCTCTCATTCCTCCACTCCCTCCATCCCATCATTCCTCCCCTCCCTCCATCCCATCATTCCTCCACTCCCTATATCCTCTCATTCCTCCACTCCCTCCACCCCATCATTCCTCCCCTCCTCCATCCCATCATTCCTCCCTCCCTCCATCCCATCATTCCTCCACTCCCTCCATCCCCTCATTCCTCCCCTCCCTATATCCTCTCATTCCTCCACTCCCTCCACCCCATCATTCCTCCCCTCCCTCCATCCCCTCATTCCTCCCCTCCCTATATCCCCTCATTCCTCCCTCCCTATATCCCATCATTCCTCCCCTCCCTATATCCCCTCATTCCTCCACAACCGCTCCTTTCTTTCTGGTCCCCAGATGGTCATCTGTCAGAGGGGCTGCTGGGAGAGTTTGATGCTTACTCCCTCTCACAAGTAGACACAGTCCCGCAAAGACTCACCCCCAAAGACTCACCCGCAAAGACTCACCCACAAAGCATCCAAAGAGTACAAGAATGTAGATATTGCAACCCTCTCTCAACAACACAGTATTTTCCATAATGAAAGACCAAGTAGAAGCAGATGACTTCCATCCAGAATCATTCAGTCGTAACAACAACTCAACCAAAACCATCTCACTCACCGTGGCAACCAGTGTGTGTTTGTGTGTATCAGTTACATCAGTGTGTGGTGTGTGTTTGTGAGTGTATGTTATTGTGTGTGTGTGTCACTCACCCAGAGGCGATGAGGGCTCGTGACTGGGCCATGGCGATGCGTTGCAGGGCGGGCCGGCTGAGCCCAGCCAGACTGGACCGCTGGGGCAGGGGGGCAGAGCACGCTGCCGAGCGCTGGGGCGCCATGGGCCGCGGCGACGGGGACGGCACGGGCGAGGGCGGTGATGTCACGGCGGTCGCCGGGGTGACGAGCGTGGCGGTGGGCACCGGTGGACTGGTGGCGGAAGGAGAGGGGGGCGGTGCGGATGGACGACGGCCCTGATTGGAAGAGGGCGGCTGAGGGGGCGGGAGGGAGGGAGGAGGGGGTCGGTTGGAGATGGAGAGGGTGCCCGTTTGGGCGCTGAGGAGTGAGAGGGAGCGGGCGAAGAGGGCGGCATTCCGTCGCGGTGAGGACTGGTTCCGAGATATGGAGAGTCCGTGAGGTAAGGTTTTGGAGTAGGTGGATCTAGCGGGGGAGCTCCTGAGTTGGCCCCGCCCCAGTGTGGCAGATTTGGGGCTGGGTGGTTTACTCGGCCGGTGGCCCAACTTGTGCGTCGATGACCTCACAGTGCTCTGCTTCACACTAAAGACCAGCATGCACTGCTGGCAGGAGCACGGCTGCCCGGCCAGGGACTGCATGGTCGCCAGCCCGCCGCTTGGGTACACCACGCCTCCGTTGATGCCCGACACCCCAACACCCAGTAACGCTCCCGTCGGACCCGATCCTCCACCTCTGTTCCTGGGTACCGGTCCTGACACCAGTGGGTAGGCCACGTCAGACCTCCGCTGTATCCTGCGTTGTCTCTGGGTCTGCCTGTTGATCTGGGTCATGCCCTGCAGGTCCACCAGGTAGCAGAAGCCCAGCGGCGCCAGGTCCAGCCAGGGCTGCTGGCGGTCCCGGGCCGTCTGGATGGCGATGCTGACCTCTGTGTCGTACTGCGTCCAGGAGCCCGCGTCGTTCTCCCACTCCCACAACCAACCCTGGCCCGGCGCCGACGTGGGGTCGTAGAAGCTACGGCGCACCGGCCGGATCATACCTGCAGGGGGAGATGCTGGGGTTAGTACAATCAATCAAATGTATTTTTCCAATGGCAGTTGTCACAAAGGGCTTCACAGTAAACTAGTCTAGACACTGAAGAGCAAGCAGAAGCACAGTGGACAGTCCCTGGAAGGAAGAAACCTAGAGAGGAACCAGGCTCATGACTACATCATGAAAAGAGTAGGAAATGGTACTAACATTGTAGTTTCAGTGTGGAGAGGTTGAAACAGGAACATAAATGCATGTGGGAACCCTTTCGTATGGTTTTAACAAGCTAGCTTCTCCCCACAGAAGTGAAAGTTAATATAAGCTCTTACACGCATTCACACATCCTCTGACCGGAACTCAACCCCAACTCTAATGACCTGAACTCAACCCTAACTCAAATTACCTGAACTCAACCCTAACTCAAATGACCTGAACTCAATCCTAACTCAAATGACCCTAACTCAAATTAAAGTACTTCCAAATGCAGTCAGCCAAACAGCTACAAAGACACTTTTAATGACCAACAGTATTACAGTTGTTTAGGGAAGCGTGTAATTTTTCAAAATTCCATTTAAAAAGCAAATTGGTTTATGATGAATCAATAGTGGTAACCATATAGATTTTTTATGGGTTTAAAGCACCCAAACCAGCAGGCCTAGTATGGCACCACACATCAGTGCAAACCGAGGAGGGTCAGGAACCGTCCAATCAGAGACAAGCTTGGTAACCAGGGGCAACGTGTGGCACAGACATTCAGCCAATGCCAGAGAGAGAGAGAGAGAGAGAGAGAGAGAGAGAGAGAGAGAGAGAGAGAGAGAGAGAGAGAGAGAGAGAGAGAGAGAGAGAGAGAGAGAGAGAGAGAGAGAGAGTGTGTGGGGGGACTAATGACTGAGCTGGGAGGTCTTTTTCCTCTGTAAAACGATAGAATGATTCCAAAAGAGAAATGAGCACTTGACCCCAGGAGTAGCATGTGAGATTCAGTAGACTGTAGAGGAAACAGGGCTCTTTCAGTTCCACAGAAACAAAGGCAGGCTCTCACAAAGACAAACCACTAGCTGGGATGAGGACAGTCACGGGTGGACTGGATTCTGATAGAAACCTCTAGCGATGGACGACCTTTGAAGAGAAACATATGGGTCATACTTTGGTCCACCTCTAGGACTCTGAGTCTTTCCTGGCCAGAAGGATAAACTCCGGGTCCCTCGTCTTAATATTTCACATGAACATTTTAAAAGAACGTGTTGAGCTCTCGCTATCATTTGCACAGAGCCGTTAACATTAACAATGTGCACGTAAGAAAAGCGGAGAATAGCGTAGCCGTCTACACAATCAATAGAAGCTTGCTGGTCCTGTATCTGCTTAGCTGAATCGATTGTGATGACGAGACAAGACAACCGTGCCCACACACACCTTCCCCTTTGAGTTTCCGTCCTGTGAGATACCACGGCCACGTCAATGTCCTTTAATCACCTTCTATAGTCTCTATTGAAGACAGAGAGGGCTGTGTTCATTAGGCACCAACCCGGAAGATAAGAGATTGAAACTGGGAGGGACTACCTGAATGGGTCCGTAAGTAACGCTTGTTTTCGTCTTCCGTTGCAAAATGTTTTTTCTACAGTGTGCACGGATGAATAGTACCGAGGCTTATCACAGGGGTGCAGCCAGAGGGATAACAACTATCCACCCTGTCAGTGTGTCTTTTGTACCTGCGGACGCTCCTTTCTTTGAAGGGAGGGTAATATCCACCTCTCTAGCCCCTTCACTGTCTTTTACCAAGGCCACTGGGGACAGGGCAGGCTGAAGGGGTTGTTGGGGTGTGTGTGTTTGTTTGAGTGAGTGGGGGTATAGTGGCTCATAGAAAGTCTGGTGTGTGTGTCTACAAGGGGTTGAAGGTGACCTAATAACAGGTTGTTGTGAAGGTAAACAGTGACCAGCTGGGGTACCACCTACTGAGCACAGGTGGTTGGTGGCACCTAAATTGGGGAGGACAGGCTCGTGGTAATGACTGGAGCGGAATCAGTGGCATGGTATTGACAACATTTAACACATGGTTTCCAGGTGTTTGATGCCATTCCATTTGCTCCGTTCCGGATATTATTATGAACCGTTCTCCCCTCAGCAGCCTCCATCGCTACTGAGGGACTGTTCCAGCTCGCCCCCTGAGCCTTCTAGTTCCACTAAGGTTCCTTGTTGAGAACCGGTTCTTAGAACATGTCGCCACAGATTACGTTACCCTCCGAATCCATTACGGTCAGGTTACCCAAAGTTCACAAATGAATATGGACTCATTTTAACGGTGGATCGTAAAACCCACCCAACTCGTTCCGTTTGTTTTTCCTTCTTTTAATTTTTTTTTTTTTACAGGAAAGACATACTGAGACCTCGGTCTCTTTTACAAAGGTGCCCTGAATATACAACATCAATATATATTACACCCATCTCCACCTCTTCCACCACTTAGTTAACTATAATCCCAGGTGTTAGCATTGTAATGTGGAGCCTGCTTCTGATGAGTCCCCTAGGGGTAGGGGAGGAGAGCTGCCTCTGAAGAGTCCCCTAGGGGTAGGGGAGGAGAGCTGCCTCTGATGAGTACCCTAGGGGTAGGGGAGGAGAGCTGTCTCTGAAGAGTCCCCTAGGGGTAGGGGAGGAGAGCTGCCTCTGATGAGTCCCCTAGGGGTAGGGGAGGAGAGCTGTCTCTGATGAGTCCCCTAGGGGTAGGGGAAGCTCGCTGGTGATAATGACCATGGCTGTTCATTAACCTGCTCTTCAACCATTACATGGTGGATGTGGTGAACTGACTGAATGGCTGATGAGACAGAGGAGTTCTGGGGGAGTACAGTAAGATCCTATTGAAATAAAACACCTGATTTATGATGAGGTCACTTTCCCATGAAGGTGAGATGGAAACTGTTGATCAGCCAACGTCATTGTGGTTGGCCTCTTCCCCCCACCGTTACTCAATCAACAGATGGCTGTTCCTCTTCCTCCCTCTGTTACTCAATCAACAGTCTGTAGTGGTCAGTTAGTGTGTGAGAACCAGTGTGTGTGTGTGTGTGGGGGGTCAGTATGTGTGTGTCTACTGGTCAGTTAGTGTGTGTGAGAACCAGTGTGTATTGACAGGAGGGGTGAAGCAGAGGGGAACAATAGGTTCCAGATGGACAGTTTCCCTTTACAGCCTGTCCATCTCTCTCTCTCTCTCTCTCTCTCTCTCTCTCTCTCTCTCTCTCTCTCTCTCTCTCTCTCTCTCTCTCTCTCTCTCTCTCTCTCTCTCTCTCATTAAAAAGCAAGTGAAACAGATAATGAACAGTAAACATTACACTCACAAACATTTAAAATGTCATATTATGTCTATATACAGTGTTGTAACAATATGAAAATACTTAAAGTGCAAGGGGAAGCTAAATAAACATAAATATGGGTTGTATTTACAATGGTGTTTGTTCTTCACTGGTTGCACTTTTCTTGTGGCAATAGGTCACACATCGTGCTGGTATTTCACCCAATATATATGGGAATTTGTGTAATCTGAGGGAAATATGTGTCTCTAATATGGTCATACATTTGGCAGGAGGTTAGGAAGTGCAGATCAGTTTCCACCTCGTTTTGTGGGCAGTGTGCACATAGCTTGTCTTCTCTTGAGAGCCAGGTCTGCCTACGGCGGCCTTTCTCAATAGCAAGGCTATGCTCACTGAGTTTGTACATAGTCAAAGCTTTCCTTAAGTTTGGGTCAGTCACAGTGCTCAGGTATTCTGCCACTGTGTACTCTCTGTTTAGGGCCAAATATCATTCTAGTTTGCTCTGTTTTTTTGTTGATTCTTTCCAACAGTCAAGTAATTATCTTTTTGTTTTCTCATGATTTGGTTGGGTCTAATTGTGTTGCTGTCTTCGGTGCTCTGTGGGGTCTGTTTGTGAACAGAGCCCCAGGACCAGCCTTCTTATGGCAGGTATTCCCAAACTGGAGGTACGCGCAATGCCATCTGGGGTACGCCAAATAAAAATGTGATTCACATAAAAAAATATTAAAAAATAAATAAAAAAAGAATTCAAACAATACATTCATATTTTCCAACGGGGCTATACATTTGGGTTCAGCGAAATAACAACACAATGTCAAATCCAGGTAGCCTAGTCAAATAATTAACATCCAATCACATTAACCTTCACCCTTGTGCAGACATTTAGAAATGAAACAAGACAATTTGAAAAATAAGCCACAGAGTTTTTTGTGGGCGAGAATAAAAACGACTTTCGAGTAGTAAGACATGTATAAAAGCAACAGATACTGAGACTCTCCCCAATACAACCCAACATTGCAGAGTTATGTGCATCCTTCAAGCACACCCTTCTCATTAACCTGTGGTGAGATATTCACCATTTTTATATGTAAGATGGCTAAAGAAAGAGCAAGATTATTGATAATTATTATATTATTATTTGTGCCCTGGTCCTATAAGTGCTCTTTGTCACTTCCCACGAGCCGGGTTGTGACAAACTCACACTCATTCTTATGTTTAATAAATGTATTGTATAGTGTGTGTGTGGCAGGCTTACAAGGATGGCAAAAAACAACATTTGAGAGTGCACTGACCCTGGTGCTAGAGGGGGTACAGCTGGAGGTTGAATGTTTGAAAGGGTACGGGACTATAAAATGTTTGGGAACCACTGGCTTAGGGGACTCTTCTCCAGGCTCATCTCTCTGTAGGTGATGGCTTTGTTGTGGAAGGCTTGGGAATCGCTTCCTTTTAGGTGGTTGTAGAATTTAACGGCTCTTTTCTGGATTTTGATAATTAGCAGGTATCGGCCTAATTCTGCTCTGCATGCATTATTTGGTATTTTACATTCTACAAGGAGTATATTTTTCTGCATGCAGAGTCTCAATTTGGTGTTTGTCCCATTTTGTGAATTATTGGTTGGTGAGCGGACCCCAGACCTCACAATCATAAAGGGCAATTGGTTATATCACTGATTCAAGTATTTTTAGCCAGACCCTAATTAGTATGTTGAATTTTATGTTAGTTTTGATGGCCCTTCTTGCCTTGTCTCTCAGATCGTTCACAGCTTTGTGGAAGCTACCTGTGGCGCTGATGTTTAGGCCGAGGTATGTATCGTTTTTTGTGTGCTCTAGGGCAACTGTGTCTAGATGGAATTTGTATTTGTGGTCCTGGCAGCTGGACCTTTTTTGGAACAGCCTTATTTGTGTCTTATTGAGATTTACTGTCAGGGCCCAGGTAAACCAGACAGAATCTGAATCTGTGCAGAAGATCTCGGTGCTGATCTCGGTGAATCACCCATAAGTTTGAAAAAAAACAGAGATATGAGTGTCAGGCCATATCACCCAGGCCTACTTCAGATTCTAGTATGGTGAGGCCGGGTGCTGCAGACTGTTCTAGTGCCCTTGTCAATTCCTTGCTATATATGTTGAAGAGGGTGTGTGGAAACAGCACACTTGTTGTTTGTGTACATGGATTTTATAATGTTGTATGTTTTTCCCCCAACACCGCTTTCCATCAATTTGTATAGCAGACCCTCATGTCATATTGAATCGAATTTCTCTCACGGACCTGGGAGACAGTCTCCATGTCACTACATGATCTACGCACACACACACACACACACACACACACACACACACACACACACACACACACACACACACACACACACACACACACACACACACACACACACACACACACACACACACACACAAATATACAGGGAACGCGCACACACACACACAGCATGCTGGTCAGTGTGTGTATGACTGTGAGAAACATGCCTTCCAGCCATTCTCAAACCTGGCCAGTCAAGCGGTCTACTACCTGTTGCCCTAGGTTCACCCCTTACTCTTAGAGGTGAATTCCTGCTCTGCTCACTGAAAAGTGAAACAAACACACACAGAAGCAACACACACACAAACAACACACACACACAGAAACAACACACACAATTGTGAAAGGAAAGAGAGAGAAAGAGAGAGCAGGAAAATGTTGACTATCTCAGACTGAATCTTTTCGGTTGACAGACCAGACCCGACCCGACCCAAGGCCGCTGTCTCTCCTTCCTTTGTCCTTTAGCTTCAATGGGAAAGCCAGCCTTGTGCCAGAATGTCGCTTTCTCAAAACAAAGGGAAAATGTCGCTAATGGAATAGAATCTATGTAGCACTGTAGCAGCGCTTTGATGTCACAAGCAGAGGGAAGGGGAAGAGAAGAAACATAAAGGTGTCGGCTAGATGACTTCTAAAAGAAGAGCTATGGTTTCTAATGACTGATGTGGATAGGACCCCCTCCTCTTCTCTTCATCTCTCTTTTCCCTCGTTCCTCATTTCTCTGCGTTCTAGTCTGACACTGCTCTCCTCTGCTGTCATCTCTTCTCCATTTCACTCTTTAACTCCTTTACTGGCTCTTTTCTCCCCCTCTCCGTCCTGCTATATTTATGTTTATTTATTTTGGACTTTAACTATTTGCACATATGTAGAACACAGCTTATTTAGAGAAAAATATTTTACAACACTGTACGTATATATACATAAAATGACATTTGAAATGTCTTCATTCTTTTGGAACTTCTGTGAGTGTAATGTTTACTGTAAATGTTTTATTGTTTATTTCACTTTTGTTTATTATCTATTTCACTTGCTTTGGCAATGTAAACATATGTTTCCCATGCCAATAAAGCCCCCTTAAATTGAGATTGAGAGAGAGAAAGAGAGAGAAAGGTCTCCACCAAATGTAAACACCATCTATAAAGGCCTTCTTCACCAGAGAGATAAGAGAGAGAGAGGATAAACTACCAAAACAGCAGAAAAGGACTTCACAACATGGTCAGCTCGACCTCAAAGCACAAAAACAACACTCATATCGATGTAATCTCTCTAAATTTAACCTTGATTTAACTAGGCAAGTTAGTTAAGAACAAATTCTTATTTACAATGACGGCCTAGCCCGGCCAAACCAAGACAACGCTGGGCCAATTGTGCGCCGCCCTATGGGACTCCCAATCACGGCCAGATGTGCTGCAGCCTGGACGTCTCTTGCACTGAGATGCAGTGTCTTAGACCAGTGCGCCCCTCGGGGGTCTCTTCTCTCCCTCCCTTCTCTTTGTAGCCCCCCGACCTTAACCCTCTTAGCCCAAACACCAGAGCCATCGGATAGAATGAAACACAATCCAGTGTGTGTACGTCATTGCATATGGGTGCTTGTGTGTGTGTATAGAGTTTGAGCATATGTGTGTGTGTCTGTGCACTCGTTCATGCATTACCCTGTGTGTGTGTGTGTGTGAGGCCTCTCTGCTCCTAATCCAAGGCCTACGTTGTGAAACACGCGGTGACTGACGGCACTCGGGAGGCCCTGGGGCCCTGAAGTAACCTGACACGGACTGTTGCACAACAACCAACTCGGTTGTACTGGGGGGAACGTTCTGTTCTACTCCCCCCTCTGTCTCTCTCTCCTCCTCCAACAACCTATTGGGCTGGGGGAAAACCTTTCTGTTCTGTTCAACTCCCCCCTCCGTCTCGCTCTCCGTCGCTCTCTTTCTCTCCCCCTCCAACAACCTATTGGGCTGGGGGAAAACCTTTCTGTTCTGTTCTACCCCCTTATCTCCCCTCCTCCCTCTTCTTTCCCCCTCTCCAGTCTCTCCTCTCCCCCATTCCCCCTCTATCTGTACCTCACCTCCACTCTTTCTCTCTTACCCTCCCTCCATCTTTCTCTCTCTCAAAATGTTCTCTCTCTCTTCCCCTCGCTATTCCTCTCTTTCTCGCTCCCTCTTTGTCCAGCCTGGTTCTACTTAGAAGTGGCCTGTCCCTTGGGTCCTAGCTTAGAGCCTTTCACTTCTTTCCCTTCCTGAAAGAGAGAGACGTTTCAGGTTTGGCTTGTGTTTAGTTTACCTCCACCCTCTCTCCCCCAGGGTGACACCGTGACCCCTGCACCCCGACCCCAGGCTTTGTGGGTGTCTGGGAAACGTGTCCCCTTCGGCTGGACCAGCTGGAGCAGCAACAGGGCCTCCGAGCCTCAAACGGCAGCTGGCTGCTTCTTCGAAGACCAGTGTGTGTGTGTGTCTTCTAGGACCCCCTCTCTCCCCCTCACTCTCTGTGCTTTCCTATCTGTCTATGCCTCAGAGGCCTCTATGCCTCCCTGTCAGTCTCATCTGTGTGTTTAGCCGATCCGTCAGTCTCTGCCTATCTGCCTGTTGTCAGCCTCTGCCCATCTGCCTGTTGTCAGCCTCTGCCTATCTGCCTGTTGTCCGCCTCTCTGTCTATCTGCCTGTTGTCCGCCTCTCTGTCTATCTGCCTGTTGTCCGCCTCTCTGTCTATCTGCCTGTTGTCAGCCTCTCTGTCTATCTGCCTGTTGTCCGCCTCTCTGTCTATCTGCCTGTTGTCAGTCTCTCTGTCTATCTGCCTGTTGTCCACCTCTCTGTCTATCTGCATGTTGTCAGCCTCTCTGTCTATCTGCCTGTTGTCAGTCTCTGACTCTATATCAACCATCATGTCATTTCAACCCTAAAGGCTAACGGCTTCCTGAAATGACAGCCAGACACTAACACTAGATGTTACGTTGGTTGACAGCAGCTAGCCTGAATGCTAATGGCTTCCTGAAACGACAGACGCTAATGCTTGATGGGGTTTATCTTCCACAGGGCTCCTCCAGAAAAAGGGAAACCTAAGCTGTCAGTGACAGCTGGAAACTCTTCAGTCTGGCTTCTCTGATTGACTATTAGCCCTGTGAATAGTTGGAAAGCTGTGTTTCCAAATCCAGTAGCTATGGGGAATTGCAGTAAGGGGATTTAAAGTGAACTAATATTTCTAAAAAAGTTGTTGAAGCAACAAAGTAATAGAGTCTTTGACAGCATCATAGAAGCACTGCATCACACAGTGGTAGGAAAAGCCAGGACACAGAGAAAGGAGAAACATGGATATGTGTGGCTTAAAACGATCCCCATGGGGTGTAAAGTTAATTTATAGACTACTTGGCTAGCTGTGAGCTGCGAGCTTCAGTATTCTCATGCTGTCTGTCTCTAGCACCGGCGTTGTGAGATTATGTGGGAGGGAGAGGTGTCACAGGAGCATACAATCATCAGCTGTGGTGAAATAGCAGAGTGTAACTACAAGGTAAAGAGAGATATTTCTGTCGTTATTGCTCTCTCCCCCTTTCTTTCTCGTCCTCTCTTTTGTCTTCATCTTCCACTTCGGTGAACTTATAATTGCCGGTACGCCCTCTACCCCATCTCCCGACTCGGTGCGCCTGAATTCTGCTCCTACAACTCTCTCCCACACTCTTCCCTGTGTGTGTGTGTGTGTGTGTGTGTGTGTGTGTGTGTGTGTGTGTGTGTGTGTGTGTGTGTGTGTGTGTGTGTGTGTGTGTGTGTGTGTGTGTGTGTGTGTGTGTGTGTGTGTGTGTGTGTGTGTGTGCCTGCATGAATGTCTAGGCCACAATAGAGGAACAAACATCTGTTCCCTCAACTTCAACAAAGAGAGAGATGGGCTTCCCTCCTTCCATCTCTCACTCCCACGTCCCAAGCCTCTGACGCCGCTAGCCCCTACAGATCTGGCCTATTGGCAAAACGAAAGACAAGACTAAAGTAATCAACAGGAGACAGTGTGGCTGAAACCATAGAGGAGGGAGGGGGCTACCAGAGGCGGATTCTCAGATTCGCTGCTGTTTAAGCCTTGAAATATCACATTCTCTCTGCTTTCCCCTAGCGCTCTGGATCTGTAACAAAGAACACCCTATTCCCTATGTAGTGCACTACTTTTGACAAAAAACTAGTGCACTGTGTAGGGTATAGGGTGCCCTTTCTCTCTCGCTCCCTCTGCTTATCCCACCCAATGTCCGTCCCCACACGGCAGCTGCGTGCGTTAGATTTGCGGAGTACGGGGGAAGAATGTCTCTGGTGAGAGAGGCCAAGGCTCTGTGAGGTACAGCTGTCGTAGGTCATCACACGTTCACCCCATTCTGTCTGACAGGCAAGCAAAGGGTTAAAGTCAGGGACCCAGCCAGGCCCTAGGAATATGGAACTGATTGTAATTCATTCTTAATTCTCATTCTATGATGAAATGGAACCAACCTGTGAGCTCTAAGCTCCACCCCAGTGGCGAAGCAGTCTAGTAGTTGAACCACATGCAAAACAAACTGAATTTAATACAGCCGTGCAATAACGTGAAGTAAAAACCTGAACAAATTGACAACTGAGCCTAAGATGTTAAAAAGGCCTATGTAGAAGTAAGAATTATGATAGGACTTTTATCTGTCACAATATATCCATTCTGGACAGACCAAGACACAGAGACACTCACTGGACATCCCAGGAGGTTTGCGGCACCTTAATGTTGGAGAACGGGCTGGTGGTAATGGCTGGAGCAGAATACGTGGAATGGTATCAAATACGTCAAACACATGGTTTCCCGTCTATCTCTTAAGACCATCCAGTTTTGATTTCTATTTGCCATATATTTTAAACTGTGCTGTTTCACAAAAGTTTTGCACCTATCCACGTGCCTTCTTACACCAACAACACCTGTTGCGTAACAACATGACATCAGCATCCCCACAACAACAACAGCAGCCATTCCCACCTCTCAGCTCTCGTCTTCTTACCTGTGTCCTGTCTGAACTGGTGCATCGACTGCAGGTCTAGGATGTAGGGCGAGAGGCGGTTGTCGACTTGGCCTAGCACGACGCTCCCACCACGGGGATCGCTTCGTATCACCGCCTCGATGTGGTGGGAGATGGCCGGGCTGTAGGGCCGCCACCGCCCGTGTTCGTTGAGCCATTCCCACACGACCACGGCGGACGCATGGAGCATGGTGGCCCTGGAAAGAGAAGTGAGAAAATACTCCTTTGTTTGCAACCTTGGTTTAAAAAGGAAGGCGCGACGTAGTGTTTACATCCGGAGCCAGGCTAGACTTTGTTAATTTTGATTTGGCTACAAAGTAACGTTTGCCTATCGCTGTTTATTGAAACGAGGATCGATGTCTCATCACTGATTCCAACATCACTTGGCTCAATCTAGCCTACATGAAGTCCCGTAGTTTATAAGTTATATGGGCTTGTAGCTAGGTTATATCTACACACAAATACAGGTCTCCCTAAATGAACAAAGAGGGATCTTACATTTAGTCAGCCGGCGGCGAGCTAATGTGAAGGAGCGCAGCATCTGGGCACAAATATCCGTGTCACTTTCATTGTCCAGCACGGAGAAATCTTATTTTATACCCGGTTGTTATGCCTTCATAAACCGCGGACAAGCAAAGAAACGGAGAGTGCTCTTGTTATTCTGTTGAAAGCCTTGATTTTCAGTCACGTTCTAGCATAAAGAAACAAATGTGTCCAACTGAATCTTATAAATCTCTTTGCCAGAGTCACTGTTGCGCAAGTGGCGAGACCAAGCTACACTTCTGGAGTGACAAGAGAAAGGCGCTCCGTTCCAGTCGTTGGGGCGTAGTGTGTTGAACTGTTCCAAAGTGACATCCAACACCTCACTCGTAATAGACCTACTACCAATACCCGTGACTCCCTGATCGACATTTCACAAATCTTTGAAACCGGCTGGACAGGTATATGCTACGCAGAAAGAACGGATTGGGTGTATAGTTTAATTCAGTACAGTACAATTTCATTCAGCACAATTTTTTGGATGAAGCCTGGCCCAAAATGTTTGTGGGCGATTAATCAGCTCTTTGTGATCATTGGCTAATCATCGTGTAATTGTCCCTAGAAACAGTAAAGTCGGCCTATTGAACATGTTTATTACATATCATTACTGTAACTATGCATCTTCCCTCGGGTGGGAGATGGGCTACATTAGGCTACAAGTAAACCAATTGTGTCAATTGAATTGGCGCCTGTCAATTACTGTACACAACGACCCAGGCTAAGCACAAGAAAGAAACCATTCAATAAGAAAACTTTCCGGTATCTATATAGGTTTTTATAGGCTCTCTATTGACTTACTGTGTGCATCGGTTGATACTTGAAATAAGCCAGTCCGATGTTCGCGCATGAACCTCGCCTTGAGAAAGGCAACTTGTTATGATAGAAGTGATAATGAAGTATTGTAATCACGGAACATTTGGAACGCATTTTTACGCACGGAGTAGTCCCTTTTAATAAACACAATCAAAACGCAAACAACAAATGCAGCATTTTATTGGTATTTGAAAAATCACATCTATTGGCCTATTCACCAGTTACTTACGTTCCTTGCGTTGGAGGCTTGGTTTTAGAAATGGATTCGACACCAAGACTAACTATCCATCCGTCTTCCACACGCATGTTTCTCATTTACAATCCTCAAGTGGTTAGTGATGCAACAAAAAAAAGCCTTTTCATAAATCCATAAAATACAATTCAATTAAATTCCTGCGCGTATTTATCGGATATCGAATACAAGTTCCATGGTGGAATTGATTCAGTATTCCAAAGCAAATATTGGACATATTTTACGTCCTCTGGCTAACCATACGTATCCGTCTCTGTATCCTTAAACTGAATATGTCCCATTCCGGAGGCTGGTACCTCTATTTCTATACCACGCCCAAAGCCATAGGAGGCTGTCTATAGCAAGCCAGTCATGTGCATTGAATTCCCAAAGTAGTAGTACGCCGCTAGTGCAGATCCGCCCTTAAGTTGTAAATTGTAAATGCATAGGCAAACACAAAAATAGCAAGGCGTATAGTGTTGCTTTACAGGCTATGCCAACTACAGGTTTATTTATTTGTGTGCACATTCTGTGTTCGTTGCAGTGTTATTTTACCTGTATATAGCCACGTTATTTTTTTAAATTGTGTTTAATTTGTTACTTTATTTTATTTAGTAAATATTTTCTTAACTCTATTTACTTAAAACTCCATTGTTGGTTAAGGGCTTGTAAGTAAGCATTTCACGGTAACCTGTTGTATTTGGCGCATGTGACAAATACAATTTGATTTGATTTGTCAGTGCAGTGGTTATAGAGAATTACTGGAGAAGATAGATTGTGGTTAATAGCCAAGTTTTCCCATTGAAAGACTGCCGTGCAAAAGCACGAGTAAAGTAGTAAATGCTGGTCTGGACTGTGAATATGTATGTAGTCTATACTTAACCAATAAGGCCCGAGGAGGTGTGGTATATGGCCAAAATACCATGGCTTAGAGCTGTTATTAACATGACACAACGCTGTTATTAACATAATGCCCTTTGCCGTGGTATATTGGCCATATAGCACAAACCCCCGAGGTGCCATATTGCTATTATAAACTGGTTACTAATGTATTTAGAGCAGTAAAAATAAATGTTTATTAGGTCTGTTATAAACTGGGTGGTTCGAGCCCTGAGTGCTGATTGGCTGACAGCCGTGGTATATCAGACTATATACCATCGGTATGACAAAACGTTTATTTTTACTGCTCTAATTACGTTGGTAACCAGTTTATAATAAGGCACCTCTGGGGTTTGTGGTATATGGCCAATATACCACGGCTAAGGGCTGTTTCCAGGCACTCCGCGTTGCGTTGTACAGCGGACAGCGGATATTGGCCATATACCCCGGGCCTTATTGCTTATTTATCCACTTAAGCGCAACAAATGACAGGCTACAAACAACTTCTGAACGGCTTGTTGACAATTGCAGTTCTTTGACGCCATCTAGTGGTTGAAGTTGAAAACACACTGCAAGTCAGAATGCAGGATATTGTTGTTGTCTTTATCGTGTTGATTTAAAATACTGACATAGATATGTTTTTACAATACAATCAAATCGATCAATTTAGGCCTTTGCAAGCAACCATATGTTTTCAGAACGTTTATAGAACTCTAATGAACTATCCAGGCCACAGTCAAAAAGAGTTTGCGTTTCAACTTCAATAGAACAGGGCTCCATAGCTCAGGGGTTAGAGCACTGGTCTTGTAAACCAGGGGTCGCGAGTTCAAATCTCGCTGGGGCCTGTACATGTTTTATTTTTTTCACTTCATCTGATCATCACACGTCGTTCAGTTACGTCCTAAACTTGGGCATGACAAAAACGTTAATAAATGTCGTATATTGATCAGAGGAAAACAATGAATTGCCAATAAATGGAGATGAAAGGAACAACACGGAGGCTAACAATAGTTTTACCGTGCATATTAACACTTACAAATGGACAATTGTGTATCTTTGCACCGGTAGGTTATTATTATTAACACGTACACATTGCACATTTAGTATCTTTGCACCGGTACTAGGTTAGCTGACCACAGAATGAAATGGAACACTTTAGCGAGCTATGATGTAGCTACAGTAGCTAGCTAAGTTAACGTTAGTATAACCAAAGATGCGATAACAGTCCCTATTCACCTGTGGGTAAAACCAAAGCTAGAAACCTCTATTCATCTATGGTATAAACGTTACGATGTTGCCTGCAATACACTTACAGTAACGTTAGCTATGTGGTTCAAAAGTGCCCCCTAGCTCTTGAGCTGAGCAACAAAGAAACAATGCATAATCATCGGCAACAGTAGCAAACGGCTCGCTTTCCGAACAGGTTGAGACGTGATCTACGTACGACCTTTTAAAATCAAAACATTTCCCCATTCACTGGCAGTCAGAGCCCGGATAGCTCAGTCGGTAGAGCATCAGACTTTTAATCTGAGGGTCCAGGGTTCAAGTCCCTGTTCGGGCGTTTGTTTTTACCGCTCTCGGTGTCAAGCGCCTTCTTCATCTGCCGAACGTTAACGAATATTATTATCAGCGTCAATAGCTTATGTGACTGAGGCAGTGTTGCCAACTTAGCGACTTTGTCGCTATATTTAGCGAGTATTCAGACCCCTCTAGCGACACATTTTCAAAAAAGCGACTAGCGACAAATCTAGCGACTTTTTCTGGTGTTATTGGAGACTTTTGGAGACTCTGACGTGAAAGCACGTATCGTTCTTACTCTTCTCAATGAGCAGCGGGTGCTGCCGCGGGCCCCACCCCTGTCCCAAAGCACTCACAGGCGGCCCAGTCCTCGCGCAGCAGTCCCTCCCAGCTGCAGTCAGAGCAGGAGATGTTCACCCCTCCGCGTCCAGACTGCAAATGAATCGCGCATGCGGAAAGCCGCCGCTGGATGATCCCGCCCTGGCTTACATTCAGGGCGGGATGTAAATGTAAAATGTTCTTTGTCTAAAATAAATCACTGCACAAAAATAAATGACTGCATTTGACTCACACAGCCACAGTCACTTACTCACCTTGTCCACTGTGTGTGTGCCTCTCTGTGACATAAGCTAAACATCTAGCTGGCTAGCTCATCATGTCTCAGTCTAAAATGTACACTCAAAAATACAGAAAGGAGTGGGAATCAAACCCTGAAATCAAAGTCTGGTTGAAGCCGTTTATTGGAGATGATACACGGGCAGATACACGGGCAGTATGCCTGTATTGTAAGGCTGATTTCTACGCCAAACTTAGTGATGTAAAAAAAACACATGCCAACTCAAAAACATACTCAAAAGGCAAAGCCTTATAACAGTTCCACCCAAAACAAGCTGACATTTATGGTTAAAAAATGGATTCTGCAAAAAAGACTGAGGCCACCATGGCATTAGCTATCGCTGAACTGTTCCATGCTGGCATTGGCATGTGATCTAGGAGAGAGGAATAACGTCGCGGGAGAGACAAAAAGTGAGTAAAAAACACCCTAAATATGTTTAGAACTACAAATGAACTTTCTTCTTCTCTCCTACAGCGTCCATCACAATTACATGCACATGGCCAATTATGCAAATTAGGTGATGACGTGATTTAGCGACTTTTAGGACAGCCAATAGCTACTTTCCTTACTGAGGAGTTGGCAACACTGGACTGAGGTCAGTTGGAATCATGTTGCGAAATACATGTGCATACAACATCTGTGACTGGCTTGTTAAGTTTAGCTAGCTATTATGTGTTTAGCTAGCTACCTGCTCTATTATGTGAACGGAGCCAAATGATCCGGCTCACCGAAAAGACTCAGAATGACAATCACCACAAAAGTTACAGTTGCTTGTGCCAGTTGCTCAAAACAGTTTTGACACAGGTTTACACTTTGTGAACAATAGTATTTCTTACATTTGATCAAATAAACGGAAATATAGCAAACATTCTTTATAATCATTTAGCAAATGCATATATTTATTACGCATCATGTCATACGTTATAATAATACATTCATCTGTTATCGAGGATCCTTGGGACGTGCCTACCCCACAGAAGTTGAAATGTAAAATGGTTAATTTAAGGATTAAGGTATTTCTTGTGGTTTAAGGTTAGGATTTAGGGTAGGGACTTCCCAAGTGTATCACTGACCCCAAAATAATCACAGTTTACATAAAAAGTATGGGGGTATGCCCTCTTGTGGGGGTATTGTGTATTACACGTACTGTGATATACCCCCGATAAAATGCTTATGCTGGTGTAAAATCGCTGGCCTAAAAAATGGGTCCACAGGGAATTTTTTTAAGGCACCAGTGAGGACATCAGCAAAGACTGGGCCCTATATAAAATAAACCCTGTATCATTTGATTCAAGCCAATCAAGCTACAGTCAATGGCTACCGATTCATATTGTAAACTATAATAGGAAGACATCCACATCCACTTCAGTGAACATAGAACATTTCTACCAACATTTCACAACAACAAAGAAGTTGGCAACCAAAACAGACTACCTTCATACATAACTCAACTCCCTGTGTTATTCTTCTTCTGCTCTAGCAGTGTCCCACTTTCAGTTACAGGGAGATGGAGCTCCTCCTCTTCCTCTGTGCGTTCATCCATCCCCTCAGGGCATGTGGTCTCATCAAGATGATCATCACAACAACTCTGGATTCTTCGGACTTCTGTCAACGGTTGGCTATCCTGAACTGAAACAGGAAGATCCTCGATAGAGAGATGTGGTGGTGATGCTATGTTAATCATCGTGTTGTCCTCTGTTCTAGTGACTGTGTGGTCCTCTGTCAGCTGTCTCCTGTTTCTCTTGTGAATCGCCAGTAACCCGAGCACACAAATGATTGACAGAAGTAGAATAATTATTCCTATCACTGGTACCCTACTCCTTTCACTATCAATCGTTGCAGGTTCCAATTGCTTTTCTAGAGAAAGACAGACACACAAAGATAGAACATAGTAGTGTTAGTGCAGCAAAGATAAGGGGTATGACAACAACATTATACTGAAGCAATAAGGATTCAGTATAATGGGGGGTGTGGTCGTAGGCTGATATACCATGGCTGTCAGCCAATCAGCATTCAGGGCTCGAACCATGTGGTTTATAATCTCAACTAGCGCAGACAACAATACAAAACAGCAAGACTGCCATGACTAAATACTATTCTCTTGAAATATTAGACTAACTGACTATATCTACTACTATGACAATAATAAGACAAAGAACAATGTCTATACGTTAAAAAGTGAATATTAAATACAATACTTAAGTGAGCAATGCATTCAATAGACATCCCACCTTTGACAGTGAGAGTGATTCCATGTGGATATCCTGGATTGCTATCATGGTTGAAGAAGCACAGGTAGGTCCCCTGGTCAGACGAGCGTACATTGGTGATGATGAGGGAGAGGTCACCCTCTCCGTAACCATCCTTGGTCACTGATGTCCTGTTCATGAATCCAGGGCCATAGGTAGTATTGGTCGGGTCAATCTTCAGGACAGTCTGTCCATCTTTCTCCCACTGGACATACATCTCACCATTGGTCATCTGCTTATTGGTTGAGCCATAGCAGTGAAGCGTGACAATATCTCCGACGTGAGCTGATATTTCTGTTGGGACTGTTAGATGAGCGAGAAAAGAGAGAAGCGGGGTGGGCCTTGAATGGTGTGCCATTATGAAAGCAATTGAATTAGATATAGGTCTACATGGAATGTATGACAATTAACAGACTGGGGGAAGAACATGAGAGAGAAGTTTGCTGGGGGGTTAAAGTGATGGGGGAAGGTGCTGAGAGGTTAAGGTTAGAGAGAAGGTGCTGGGGGGTTAAGGTTAGAGAGAAGGTGCTGGGGTTTTCAGGTTAGAGAGAAGGCGCTGAGAGGTTAAGGTTAGATAGAAGGTGCTGGTGGGTTAAGGTCAGAGACAAGGAGCTGGGGGTTAAAAGTTATGGGGAAGGTGCTGGGGGTTAAGGTTAGAGAGAAGGTGCTGGGGATTTCAGGTTAGAGAGAAGGTGCTGAGAGGTTAAGGTTAGAGAGAAGGTGCTGGTGGGTTAAGGTCAGAGAGAAGGAGCTGGGGGTTTAAAGTTATGGGGAAGGTGCTGGGGGTTAAGGTTAGAGAGAAGGTGCTGGGGATTTTAAGTGAAGGGGAAGGTGCTGGGGTTTAAAGTGATGGGGAAGGTGCTGGGGGTTAAGGTTAGAGAGTAGATGCTGGGGTTTAAAGTGATGGGGAAGGTATGGGGGTCAAGGTTAGAGAGAAGGTGCTGGGGGGTTAAAGTGATGGGGGAAGGTGCTGGGGGTTAAGGTTTGAGAGAAAGTGCTTGGGGGCTAAGGTTTGAGAGAAGGTGTTGGGGGTTAAGGTTAGAGAGTAGGTGCTGTGGATTTAAAGTGATGGGGAAGCTGCTGGGGGTTAAGGTTAGAGAGAAGGTGCTGGGAGGATAAAGTGAAGGGGAAGGTGCTGGGGGTTTAAAGTGATAGGGAAGGTGCTGGGGATTAAGGTTAGAGAGAAGGTGCAGTAGGGATAAAGTGAAGGGGGAAGGTGCTGGGGGTTTAAAGTGATAGGGAAGGTGCTGGGAAGTTAGGGTTAGAGAGAAAGTGCTTGGGGGTTAAGGTTTGAGAGAAGGTACTAGGGGGTTAAGATCAGAGAGAAGGTACTGGGGGTAAAGTGATAGGGGATGGTGCTGGGGAGTTAAGGTTAGAAAGAAGGTGCTGGGGGTTAAGGTTTGAGAGAAGGTGCTGGGGGTTAAGGTTTGAGAGAAAGGTGCTGGGGGTTAAGGTTAGAGAGAAGGCGCTGGGGGTTAAGGTTTGAGATAAGGTGCTGGATGTTAAGGTTTGAGAGAAGGTGCTGGGGGGGTTTAAAGTTAGAGTAGTGTGAAAGCCAAAAAGTGAGGAGTGGAGGATGAGGGAATGAAGGATAAAGTGAGTTGAATAGACACAAATAAAGAACAATGATATTATACTATTGCGATCATTGATCACAACTCTAAAACACAAATCAACAGTTTGGAGAATTTGAATTACACACTGACTTCAGAAAAACAGTGGTCTGGCCAATATTACAATATTGTAACAATTGCAAATGCATAAATGAAGAGCTTCATTCCAAAACGCTATATTTCCATTTTCAGAAATGTTGGTCTTTTATTGTAATTAGAAATTATGAAAGAGATTGGTATGTTTTTTCACTATCCAATCATGGTATGGGTTTGTTTCATGTATTTGTATAAAATCTATCACGGGATGGGCTCACGAAACTACCTCTATCTTCCTTCTTACCGGACACAGAGACATAAAAATGGAATCCACAAGTTCATCTGACTCCAGGGAAATAGATACAGGGCCTCATTGCACAAATCCTGAAGTTTCCCTTTTGTTTGTGAGACAATCACATATCACTGTCAAATATACAGGATACAAACGTTCTATTCCAGCTAAAAAATATATATATAGTATTTTGCACACAAAAAAAGTATGAACAAAACAAAATCTGAGAACAGTAATATTTTACACACATGAAGGTACCCATAACCAATAATTTCTTATGAAGAAAATTGTGGATATAGCGTTTTGGAAGTAAACTCTTCAAATCTATCCCTGAGTAAAGTAGTCATAGTTCTTGTTCCCAGTCAACATTCAAAATGTAAAGTTTTGTCATGTCAGTTCAGCTTACCCAGAACATCTAGCGTTACATCTGCAACATTCCCATTATTACAGACACACTCATACGAGCCCTTGTCATTGTACACCGCAGAGCTGATTGTGAGAGAGAGGTCTTTGTTGATTTTCACCCTCTTTCCTTCAGTTAATTTTTCTTGATCAATCTTGGCAACAACCGGGCCATCCACAATGCTCCAAATGACGCCAATGTCACAGGTTGCATCACAAGGGAGAGTGACATTGCCCTTCAAATTCACAGTTTTAAGAATGATACCATTACCAATCGAGGGGCATTCTGTGAAAACGGTCGGAAAGCAAAAGAAATACAAGGATTATTAGGCTTACATATTTGTAGCCTAGCTAAATTATCAACATATTTGACAATTAGGCTAATACAGTGAACACACTCAATGATGTTGATCAAGAGACCAGTTCACACAAAAATAACATAGTGTATCTAAAATGATTAATTTAGGAAAAAAGTACCAAGAAGGCCAACCATCATTGTAAAAACACAGAAGAGGAGTTTCCAATCCATGCTGTGCTTTACTGCCCAAGGATTTAAAATCTGTGAAATTGAAAGCATGTTAAGATGTGGATTATTGTTATGTTATGTCTAACATTTTTATAGTAGCCTACTAAGAAACTCTCGTTTTTGTTGCAAAACGTTTTGCTTTGGTTTGCTACGGTGTGCACCAATGAATACAGCCCTATAAAAAACCCTTTCGTTTTCAAAGGCAATTGCAGTCCATTAAAACAACATTCATTCATCACATACACCTTACAAACTATTTAAGAAACAAGTATCCTATGCCACCCCCGACCCCCAAACAAACAGATTTACAATATAATATACTTAATTTACCAAACTATAGATGTTTCTCCTTGAGCATTGGTTGTCCTGAGAAAAAAGTACTTTCGTTTTCTTCTTCTTCATTGGATTTTTTAAGGTGCATTACCGCCACCAACTGGACTGGAGTGTTAACCAGAGACAGGAAGGTCTAAATCCTACACATTATTCTCATTTCCACAAGGAAGCAAAATACATAATTAAATACTACACCCCCTGAAGATTTCCCCAACATTTCACTTAATATTGGCTCTTCAACCCCATTACTCCTTAAATCTAACAACAATCTCTCCCTTTCCCTCCCATATTTCTGGCACTGAAATGGAACATGTTTCACTGTCTCCATCTCCTCCTGACAATGATGACACTACCCAGTCGGATGTTTTCCTACCAATTGAAATTAGCCTTGTGTTTCCCAGTCTCAGCCTTGTGATTACACTTTCCTCACTTCTCTCTCAGCCTGAGGATCTCCTTGCTCCCCACATTTTCCTAGACATTATACAGGTGTCATCCCTTTCCCTCCCTGTTCCACAACTCTTGCCATTTGTTTTTAATTTTTTAACCACTGTTCTCATAAACCCTTGGCTTCTGCTTTACTGATTGACAATTCTATTTCAACATTAAGATGTTTAAGAGGCTGCTTGGTGATAACAACCGCCTCCGCATTCGCATTCCCCTCTACTCCCACATGAGCTGGTACCCAGAGGAACATCACAATTACCGCCATCTGTTTCACCCTATACAAGCACTGCAAAACCTCATACAATACATCCTGTCTGCTCTGAGACACAAATTAATTTAAGCTCATCAGTGCTGCACAGGAGTCAGAGCAGATGACTACGCTGTCATCCTCACCTCCTCCGCCCACTCTGCAGCCAAGAGTATGGCCATCTCCATTGTGTAAACAGATAAATAACCCGTTGCTCTTTTCGTCACTGCCACCTTAAACTCAGGAACACTAAAATCTGCTCCTCTCCTGCATTCCTGGGGGGGGGACATCGGTAAACAAGTATCCTTTGCTCCCGCTTGCCCAATAACTGCCATCCCCGTTAACTGAACTGCGTGAAAACATTGCTGGGGGCGAAGGACACTGTCTACCGGTGTACGGCTAGCTAGCTACCGTTGTCGCCCCCGCCCCTTCTTCTGTGGGTTTGTCGGTGGTTGGCATCAAACGTTATTGTGCATCACCGACTCTACTGGAGCGCCCCCCGCCTCCTTCATGTCCTAGCTTAAAAAGTTACAGTAGAATTAGAAAGATGATGGAAAGTCCCAATATTATTTAACTAGGCAAGTCAGTTAAGAACAAATTCTTATTTACAATGACGGCCTACCCCGGGTCAATTGTGCGCATCCCTATGGGACTCCCAACCACGGTCGGATGTGATGCAGCTTGGACCACGGACTGCAGTGACGCCTCTTGCACTAAGATGCTGGGAGCCCCGAGTGCAAGAACGCCCAGAAACGTGGGCCACAATTGCACCCTTCTTGGTTGTCAGCCTACCCATTTAATGTTTTCATAATCTTTGGATGCATACAAATAAATAATTTGAAAAAACAATTATAAAAAATGAATACATTTTTGGATGCATTTGCTGCGATAATAAGGGATATAGGATTTTTATTTTATTTTATAATTTCCTTGTAAAATAACATTTTGTACACATGAGTCCTTCAAATCAGTTGAATCATCAATATGACCGTAGTTGATAATATTGATAACGCAATTATTTATATTTTGCAAGTATGATTACCTTTTGAATCAGACATATCATGTTCTGACTTAAACTTGTTCAGCTCATTTTGTTGGTAATGGTTTACAACGACCACTAGATGGTAGTGTATCCTCATTCCTAAAGCCCTTGCTCATTTATAAATCAATCTGACCCAAGTGGTGGTAACTCTTACCCGCAGAGGACCTGCCAGGCAATCACTCACCTCATTCAACCAATTACAGTCTTGGTGGAAGGCTATGACTACTTGTGCTGACTGTGTACCTCGACAATCGTGTTTGAGGTTTGATTAACCTCTAGGCTATGTGGTTGTCTTTGAATCTGGGACGTGTCTTTCCATGTTGATGATACTGTACGTTGGTCTGACTCTATGATTAAGGCCCTGAAATAGTCAAACGGTGGTTCAAAAAGAATGAGTCAATGTTGAACTAACGTTTTCCTAAGGTTGAATTTCCATCTCTCTATGACTCAAGTCTCTTCCCACAGAGAAGCCATTCAGATGTCATGTCCAGACAGACTGTAACACCACCAGTCTGTGTGGCCGCCCAGCAGAGAGCTGGATGGGGAGAGGGATCAGGACCAGGTGGGCCACATTTGGGACGTGAAGTCACCAGGGGTGTGTGTGTGTTCGTGTGTGTGTGCTTGTGTGTGCTTGTGTGTGTATCTGTGTACATGCGTTAGAACCATAGAAAGTATTATAATATTTGTATGTAAACTTTAAGACAACATTCATGTAAGCCATTTTTTTCTTTATGTTGACACACACCATGTCATCATCACTGATAATCACTGACAACCATGTGGCAGGAACAAACTGTATGTGTGATTCCTAACCATCAAAGGATACCACCCAGTGATCATGTTAAACCCTGGGTCAAGGTTGAAGCTTCAGTGAACATGTTAAACCCTGGGTCCAGGTAAAGTTTTAGTGAACATGTTAAACCCTGGGTCAAGGTTAAAGCTTCAATGAACATGTTAAACCCTGGGTCCAGGTTAAAGCTTCAGTGAACATGTTAAACCCCAGGTCCAGGTTAAAGCTTCAGTGAACATGTTAAACCCTGGGTCCAGGTAAAAGCTTTGGTGAACATGTTAAACCCCGGGTCAAGGTTAAAGCTTCAGTGAACATGTTAAACCCTGGGTCAAGGTTAAAGCTTCAGTGAATATGTTAAACCCTAGGTCAAGTTTAAAGCTTCAGTGAACATATTCAACCCTGGGTCAAGGTTAAAGCTTCAGTGAACATGTTAAACCCTGGGTCAAAGTTAAAGATTCAGTGAACAAGTTAAACCCTGGGTCAAAGTTAAAGATTCAGTGAACAAGTTAAACCCTGGGTCAAGGTTAAAGATTCAGTGAAAATGTTAAACCCCGGGTCAAGGTTAAAGCTTCAGTGAACATGTTAAACCCTGGGTCAAGGTTAAAGCTTCAGTGAACATGTTAAACCCTGGGTCAAGTTTAAAGCTTCAGTGAACATGTTAAACCCTTGGTCAAGGCAGTGACGTGTATTCATGGATGCCAAGGGAAGCCAGGCTTCCCCAAAAAATTGCCCAAGAAAAAACACATATAAAATAATGTATCTTTCGTCTCTCTGCATTTTCATATTTTTCCTTCAATTCGCAAAAGGCTAATGTATCTCACTGGAGAAAGCGTGCGAGCGAGCGAAACAGCGCCCCTCTGTCTCTGTATGTGTAGGCCATCTACAGTGGGGCAAAAAAGTATTTGGTCAGCCACCAATTGTGCAAGTTCTCTCACTTAAAAACATGAGAGAGGCCTGTAATTTTCATCATAGGTACACTTAAACTATGACAGACAAAATGAGGGAAAAAAATCCAGAAAATCACATTGTAGGATTTTTTATGAATTTATTTGCAAATTATGGTGGAAAATAAGTATTTGGTCACATACAAACAAGCAAAATTTCTGGCTCTCACAGACCTGTAACTTCTTCTTTAAGAGGCTCCTCTGTCCTCCACTCGTTACCTGTATTAATGGCACCTGTTTGAACTTGTTATCAGTATAAAGACACCTGTCCACAACCTCAAACAGTCACACTCCAAACTCCACTATGGCCAAGACCAAAGAGCTGTCAAAGGACACCAGAAACAAAATTGTAGACCTGCACCAGGTTGGGAAGACTGAATCTGCAATAGGTAAGCAGCTTGGTTTGAAGAAATCAACTGTGGGAGCAATTATTAGGAAATGGAAGACATACAAGACCACTGATAATCTTCCTCGATCTGGGGCTCCACGCAAGATCTCACCCGTGGGGTCAAAATGATCACAAGAACGGTGAGCAAAAATCCCAGAACCACACGGGGGACCTAGTGAATGACCTGCAGAGAGCTGGGACCAAAGTAACAAAGCCTACCATCAGTAACACACTACGCCGCCAGGGACTCAAATCCTGCAGTGCCAGAGCGTGTCCCCCTGCTTAAGCCAGTACATGTTCAGGCCCGTCTGAAGTTTGCTAGAGAGCATTTGGATGATCCAGATGAGGATTGGGAGAATGTCATATGGTCAGATGAAACCAAAATATAACTTTTTGGTAAAAACTCAACTCGTCGTGTTTGGAGGACAAAGAATGCTGAGTTGCATCCAAAGAACACCATACCTACTGTGAAGCATGGGGTGGAAACATCATGTTTTGGGGCTGTTTTTCTGCAAAGGGACCAGGACGACTGATCCGTGTAAAGGAAAGAATGAATGGGGCCATGTATCGTGAGATTTTGAGTGAAAACCTCCTTCCATCAGCAAGGGCATTGAAGATGAAACGTGGCTGGGTCTTTCAGCATGACAATGATCCCAAACACACCGCCCGGGCAACGAAGGAGTGGCTTCAGAAGAAGCATTTCAAGGTCCTGGAGTGGCCTAGCCAGTCTCCAGATCTCAACCCCATAGAAAATCTTTGGAGGGAGTTGAAAGTCCGTGTTGCCCAGCGACAGCCCCAAAACATCACTGCTCTAGAGGAGATCTGCATGGAGGAATGGGCCAAAATACCAGCAACAGTGTGTGAAAACCTTGTGAAGACTTACAGAAAACGTTTGACCTCTGTCATTGCCAACAAAGGGTATATAACAAAGTATTGAGATAAACTTTTGTTATTGACCAAATACTTATTTTCCACCATAATTTGCAAATAAATCAATTAAAAATCCTACAATGTGATTTTCTGGATTTCTTTTTCTCATTTCGTCTGTCATAGTTGAAGTGTACCTATGATGAAAATTACAGGCCTCTCTCATCTTTTTAAGTTGGAGAACTTGCACAATTGGTGGCTGACTAAATACTTTTTTGCCCCACTGTATCTGATGCTGTCTGGTCATAAAGAGTATGACATTGTTGCTGCCTTGAATGCAAGGGAAGACAGTCGGCATTTGGCCTCCCTTGATAAAAAAAAGTATAAAATAATAGCCAATCATCATTGAGCTAAACTGAGCGAGCACAAACTGAGTGAGCACAAAATAAAGTCAAGGGAATTGACAGAAACAACTTGAATTGTTGCATCTCTGTTGTTGTCCTCCGGTGGCTTGCTAGCTAGCTAAAATTGTCCTTTCCCTAAACTAGCCATGGATGGAGATAGGGATTTGGACTTGTGGTTTTAAGTAATTCTCTTTACTGTCCAATGATTATAAAGGAGATTCTGATAACTAATGTACTAACTCATCAACTCTGACGATGTAGCTCATAGTTGTTCTTTGTAGCATGGCCATCTAGTGATTTGGTTGCTGTTGGCCAATCAGGAGAGACACCTGTAACTGCAATGACTGGGCCACGTTCAGTTGCCAAACGTTGTGAACGTTGCAGATAGAAATTCCATGAATAGAGCCGACGTGATTCCTTGGGTGACATGTCGGAGAGGCATGTTTGTTCTACATTACATTTTTCTATCTGAACATACCAAAACGTTTGTCCAGCTGATCGCACTGGAGAAGCGAATCACATTGGTGAAAGAGTTGTTCATTTGGTTCCCTGATTTGCATACTGCTACTACTGCTTTTTGAGCTATTTATTGTTTCTGCAGATAAATTACACAACAATTCTAAAGAGGGTGAGTCCTCACTGCAGAAACAATAAATAGTATGGAGAGTCATTCTGGTCCATGCTTTTCAGTGCATAAAAAGAAAACAATGTTTTGCAGGACATCTAATAATTTGGCCAGATAAATATGTATATGACGATAATAGTAGCCTAATTTTGGGGCATTACATTATAGATTTGCACTTTTCATGCTTCTATCTTGTTGTTTAAGTATTTTGAACTTTGGGAGCCAAATGAGCGGGCGCTTTTTTTATATACGAAAGCGGAGCCAAATGATCCGGCTCACCGAAAAGACTGACAATCACTACAAAAGTTGCAGCTGCTTACGCCAGTTGCTCAAAACAGTTTTGACACAGGTTTACACTTTGTGAACAATTGTATTTATTTCCTTTTATAAAATAAACGTAAACATAGCAGACATTCTTTATAATCATTAACCAAATTCATATATTTATTACACATCATGTTATACATTATATTAATACATTAATCCGCTTTCCGGGATACTTGGGACGTGCCTACCCCACTGAAGTTGAAATGCAAAATAGTTAATGTAAGGATTAAGGTATGGATCATGGTTTAAGGTTAGGATTTAGGGTAGGGACATCCCAAAGATCCCAAGTTTATCACTGACCAAAAATAAGTTGACATTTAAATACGGGTGTACATCTGTCCTCTAGTGGGAGTATTGTGTAATACATGTACTGTCAGAGATCCCCTGAGATATCAAGCAAGGCCAGATTAGATGTGACATTGATCTTGACCAGTAAACCTTCCAGTTACAATATCAGTAGCACCACCACCAGAGATATGAATGATTCCTCCTTTATACCCTACCAGCTTCCATTTAATATCCACCCACTTAAAGGAGAATTTAGCTTTTTACAATTTTTCAGCCAAATAGAATTGGATCGCTAGAAACCTGAAATATATTACAGTTGGTGAACACACATGAAAGATTTAATTTCCCCCACTGATAAAATACTTATGCAGGTGTAAAATCACTGGCCTTAAAAATGGGTCCACAGAGAAAACAATGAAAGCCACCAGTGAGGCTGGAAGACTAGGCAGGACATAAGGAATGACTGGCCCACAGACAAAATAAACCCTGTATCACTTGATCCAAGCCAGTCAGGCTACATTCGTTGGCTACTGATTCATACAGTAAACTCTGATAGGAAGACATCCACTTTTTCAGTAAACAGAACATTTCATCCAACAAGGCTAGATTGTTTGCCATGACGACAACAAAAAAGTTGGCAAACATAATACATAACTAAACTCCCTGTGCTACTCTTCTTCTGCTCTAGCAGTGTTCCACTTTCAGCGATGGGGAGAGGGTCTTCCTCTTCCTCTGTGTGTTCCATCCCTGTGGGGACAGGGAGCTCATCCTCATGAATTTGTCCCACTCTTTCAGGGCACATGTTCTCAACAGGATGATCAGCAAAATTCTTCTGGCTGTCAGTGGTCACTGGTTCGCTTTCGTGGACTGGAGCAGGAAGAGGGGTCTCCTCGGTGGATGACGTAGCGGTCCTAGGTCAACCATTGCGTTCCAGGGATTGTGTAGTGAATGGTTGGAGGTCTCTGCTTACTCTTGCAGATCACAACCACCACTAACACACAAATGATTTAGACCTACTACTAGACATACCACTAGCACTGAGAGCAACCTATTCCTACCACTTGTCACACTCTTTGTAGTCGGCTCACTCATTGTAGTTGTCTCACTCGTTGTAAACTCCAAACGGTCTACAGCAACACAGACACACACACAAAGATATCAAACAGTAGTGTTAGTGGGGATATGACGACAATATTACGTTGAAACAATAAGGCCAGAGGGGGTGTGGTACTGTATATGGCCAATATACCACGGCTAAGGGCTGATTTTAGGCTGATATACAACAACTGTCAGCCAATCAGCATTCAGGGCTCGAACCACCCAGTTTTTAATCTCAACTAACGCAGACAACAATAGACAACAGCAAGACTGCCATGACTAAATACGATTCTCTTGAATTATTACACTAACATCTACTAAACTGTCACTACCATCCATCCTAATGGACAACGTGCAATCACTGGAAAATAAACAGGATAATTTACAATGAAGACTATCCTACCAACGGGACATTAAAAACTGTAATATCTTATGTTTCACTGAGTCATGGCTGAACGACGGCACAGATAATATAGAGCTGGCTGGGTTTTCCGTGCATCGGGAGGACAGCGCAGCTACGTCTGGTAAGACGAGGGGTGGAGGTGTGTGTCTATTTTTCAATAACTGCTGGTGCGCAATGTCTAATATTAAAGAAGTCTCGAGGTATTGCTCGCCTGAGGTAGAATACCTCATGATATGCTGTAGACCACACTATCTACCAACAGAGTTCTTATCTATATTATTATAGCCGTCTATTTACCACCACAAACCCATGCTGGCACTAAGACCGCATTCAACGAGCTGTATAAGGCCAAAAGCGAACAAGAAAATGCTCATCCAGAAGCAGAGCTCCTAGTGGCCGGGGACTTTAATGCAGGCAAACTGAAAACCGTTTTACCTAATTTCTACCAGTATGTCACATGTGCAACCAGAGGGGAAAAAAACTCTAGACCACCTTTACTCCACACACAGAAACACATACAAAGCTCTCTCTCGCCCTCTATTTGGCAAATCTGACCATAATTATATCCTCCTGATTCCTGCTTTCAAGCTAAAACTAAAGCAGGGTGTACCAGTGACTCGCTCAATATTTATACATCCAGTGATATATCATTTCTCAATGTTCTATCTGTGGCCTAGCGGTTAAGATGTTGGTCCAGTAACTGAAAGGTTGCTGGTTCATTTCCCTGAGCTGACTAGGATAAATATTTTGATGTGCCCTTGAGACAGGTAATTAACCCTAATTGCTAATGTAAGTTGTTCTGGATAAAAGTGTCTGCTAAATTACAAAAATGTAAAACAATAATCCAATGTCTATACATTAAAAAGTGAATATTAAATACAATACTTAGGTGAGAAATGCATTCAATAGACATCCCACCTTTGACAGTGAGAGTGATTCCATGTGGATATCTTTCTCCAACTGGACATACATCTCACCATTGGTTGAGACATAGCAGTGAAGCGTGGCATTATCTCCAACGTGAGCGGATATTTCTGTCAGGACTGTTAGATGAGGAGGGAGAAGAGGGGTTGGCCTTAATGGTGTGCAATTTTGAAAGCAATTGGATTAGATATAGGTCTACATGGAATGTATGACAATTAACAGACTGGGGGGGATAACATGAGAGAGAAGGTGCTGGGGGGGTACGGTTAGAATAGTATGAAAGCCGAGAGGAGGATGAGGGGAAGTGAGATGAATAGACACAAATAAAGAACAGAATTATATTACAAACTTTCAACAAAACTCTAAAACACAAATCAACAGTATGTAAAGTTTGAATTACACACTGACTTCAGAAAAACAGTGGTCTGGACAATATTACAATATTGTAACAATTGCAAATCCATAAATGAAGAGTTTCATTCCAAAACGCTATATATCCAGTTTCAGAAATGTTGGTAAATTTGCTTTTACTGTCATTTGAAACTATGAAAGATATTGGTATGATTTATCACTATGTAATCATGGCATGGGGTTGTTCAATGACATGCATGTATTTGTTTAAAATATTTCACTGGATGGTTTCATTTCAGAGAATTCTTTTGGGGGCAAAACGCTATATATCCTGCTCTCAGATAAGTAAGTAGTACTACTATGTTTTACAGTCAAATGCAACAAAAAACTATATTTATAATAAAACAATGTACAAATTAATGTATTTGTTACATCAACATTTAAGTAAATAAAAATTCAATACAGTAATGTGAGATCTGTATGTAAAATATTTACATTTAACATTTTAGTAATTTAGCAGATGCTCTTATCCAGAGCAACTTACAGTGAGCTCATTCATCTTAAAGGGATACTTCGAGATTTTGGCAATGAGTCAAATTAACTTGTGGATACCATTTTTATGTCTCTGAGTTCAGTGTGAAGAAAGTTGCTAACTAGCGTTAGCGCAAACTAGCGTTAGCGCAATGACTGGAAGTCTATGGGTATCTCCTAGCATGGTCTATTGGTACAGTATGTGCTAGCATGCTAGCAGATACCCATAGACTTCCAGTCATTGCGCTAATGCTAATTAGCAATGGCTCGCAAAACTACCTCTGACTTCCTTCTTACCGGACACAGAGACATACAAATGGTATCCACAAGCTCATCTGACTCCGGGGAAGCAAATAAATTCCCAAAGTATCCCTTTAAGATACCTAGGTGTAGGCGAGACAATCACATATCACTGTCAAATATACAGGATAGGAACATTCCATTCCAGATAAACAAAGGATATATAGCGTCTTGCAAAAAATAAATGTTCATACACATCTATGGACAAAAATCTGAGAACAGTAATATTTTACACACACATGAAGGTACCCATAACCAATAATTTCTTATGAAAAAACTGGTGGTTATAGCATTTTGGAAGTAAACTCTTCAAATCTATCCCTGAGTATAGCAGTGATAGTTCTTGTTCCCAGTCAACATTCAATATGTAAAGTTTCATCATGTCTCTTCAACTACAAGAACATCTAGCGTTACATCTGCAACAGTACGCAATTGACAGATACACTCATATGAGCCCTTGTCATTGTACACCGCAGAGAATATTGTGAGAGAGAGAGGTCTTTGTTGATTTCCACCCTCTTCTCAAAGGTCTTTCCTTCTATTAATTGTCTTTTATCAATCTTGGCAACGGCCTGACCATCCAAAATCCTCCAAACGATGCCAATGTCACAGGTTTCATTGCAAGGGTGAGTGACAGTGCTTCAAATTCACAGTTTTAAGAATGATACCATTACCAATCGAGGGGCATTCAGTGGAAACTGTCAGGAAGCAAAATAAATACAAGGATTATTAGGTTTACATATTTGTAGCCTAACTAAATCATCAACATATTTGATATTAGGTTAATACAGTGAACACACCCAATGATGTTGATCAAGAGGCCAGTTTACACAAAAAAGAACATACTGTATCTAAAATGATTCATTTAGGAAAATGTATCAAGAAGGCCAACCATCAATGTAAAAACACAGTAGAGGCCACAGGATTCAAAATCGGTGGAAATTGAAAGCATTTTAAGATGTGGATTATTGTTGTGTTATGTCTAAAACTATTTAGCCTCACTAAAAGAGTAGCCTACTAAGAAACTCTCGAATTTGTTGCAAAAAGTTTTGCTGTGGTTTGCTAGGGTGTGCACTATATACCCCTATAAAAAACACTTTCTCTTTCACCAGACTATTGCCGTCCATGAAAACAACATTCATTCATCACACACACACCTTACAAACTATTTAAGAATCAAGAATCCTATGCCACCCCCGGGGGTTGGCATTCAACGTTATTGTGCATCACCTATTGGACTGGAGCGCCCCCCGCCTCCTTCATGTCCTAGCTTAAAAATGTACAGTAGAATTAGAAAGAGGGGTTTCTGCAGATGCAGGAATGCCCACATTTTATTTAACTAGGCAAGTCAATTAAGAACAAATTCTGCCTAGCCCAGACAACACTGGGTCAATTGTGCACCAGTCTATGGGACTCGCGTCTACAGTCAAATGTGATGCACACTGGTTTCAAACCAGTGATACCTCTATGCACTGAGATGCAGTGCTTTAGACTGCAGCACCACCCGGGAGCTCCAAGTGCAGGAACACCCAGAAATGCAGGCCACAATTGCACCCTTCTTGGTTATCAGCCTACCCATTTACTGTTTTCATAATCTTTGGATGCATACAAATAAATAATTAGATAAAACATTTATAAAAAATGAATACATTTTTGGATGCATTTGCTGCGATAATAAGGGATATAGGATTTTTATTTTATTTTATAATTTCCTTGTAAAATAACAATTTGTACACGAGTCCTCCAAATTAATTTAATCATCAATATGACCGTTATTGATAATATTGATAACGCAATTATTTATATTTTGCAAGTATGATTACATTTTGAATCAGACATATCATGTTCTGACTTGAACTTGTTCAGCTCACTTTGTTCGATCATACTGGTGTCAGGGTCTTGTAGTTGCTTATAACGACCACTAGATGATAGAGTATCCTCATTCCTAAAGCCCTTGCTCATTTATAAATCAATCTGACCCAAGTGGTGGTAACTCTTATCCGCGGAGGACCTGCCAGGCAATCACTCACCTCATTCAACCAATTACAGTCTTGGTGGAAGGCTATGACTACTTGTGCTGACTGTGTACCTCGACAACCGTGTTTGAGGTTTGAATAACCTCTAGGCTATGTGGTTGTCTATGAATCTGGGACGTGTCTTTCCATGTTGATGATACTGTAGGTTGGTCTGACTCTATGCTTAAGGCCCTGAAATAGTTTTACTAAGGAAGAATTTCCGTCGCTCTATGACTCAAGTCTCTTCCCACAGAGAAGCCATTCGGATGTCATGTCCAGACAGACTGTAACACCACCAGTCTGTGTGGCCGCCCAGCAGAAAACTGGCTGGGGGAGAGGGATCAGGGCCAGGTGGGCCACATTTGGGACGTGAAGTCACTGGGGGGGTGTTTGTGTGTGTGTGCGTGCGTGTTTGAATGTGTATCTGTGTACATGCGTTAGAACCATAGAATATATTATAATATTATTATGTAAACTTTAAGATAACTTTCATGTAAGCTATTTTTTTCTTTACGTTGAAACATACCATGTCTTCATCACAGATAATACCTGTTGTCACAACAATACACATTTCGCGTGCGCTTGTCATGCATTTGTAATCAGGCCATCAACACAGACAAAGCTACTATGGTTACGTCCCAAATGGCACCCTACTCCGTATAGGCCCTGGTCAAATGTAGTGCACTATATAAAGAATAGGGTTCCATTTCAGACACACCCCATGACTCCCAGATCCTCTCAACCATCTGGTAGGAACATACTGTATGTGTGATTCCTAACCATTTATGGAAACCACCCGGTGATCATGTTAAACCCTGGGTCCAGGATAAATCTTCAGTGAAAATGTTAAACCCTGTGTCCAGGTTAAAGATTCAGTGAACATGTTAAACCCTGGGTCAAGGTTAAAGTTTCAGTGAACATGTTAAACCCTGGGTCAAGTTTAAAGCTTCAGTGAAAATGTTAAACCCTGGGTCAAGGTTAAAGCTTCAGTGAACATGTTAAACCCTGGGTCAAGTTTAAATTTTCAGTGAACATGTTAAACCCTGTGTCAAGGCAGTGGCGTGTATTCATGGTTTCCAAGGGAAGCCAGGCTTCCCCAAAATATTGAACAAGAAAAAAACATGTAAAATTGATTCTCTGTGTTTCCATAATCTTCCTTCAACTTGCCAGAGGCTGAATGTGTCTCACTGGAGAAAGCGTCCGAGCGAGAGCGAAGCAGCGCCCCTCTGTCTCTGTATGGGTTGACCATCTATCTGATGCTGTCTGGTCATAAAGAGTATGCCATTGTTGCTGCCTGTAGCCTTAAATGCAAGGGAAGCCAGCAAGCATTTGGCCCCGCTTGATAATAAAATAAGAGCCAAACAGCGTTGAGCTAAACTGAGTGAGCTCAGCTGTGAATGGTCCTGCTGCACCAAAAAAAAGTGTAAAGGAAAGCCAGTTTGGATTTGGCTTCACTCCTATCACATCGCATCTAAATACGTCATTGACAGAAACAATTTGAATTGTTGCATCTCGTTGTGTTGTTGTCCTCCGGTGGCTTACTAGCTAGCTAAAACGGTCCCTTTCCTAAATTAGCCATGGATGGGTATAGGGATGTGGACTTGTGGTTTTACTTAATTCTCCTTAATGGCCAATGATTATATTGGCAATTCTGATAACTGACTCGTCAACTCATCAACTCATCAAATCTGATGATGTAGCTCATAGTTGTTCTTTGTAGAATGGCCATCTAGTGATCTGGTTGCTGTTGGCCAATCAGGAGAGACACCTGTAACTGCAATGACTGGGCCACGTTCAATTGCCAAACGTTGTCGAACGTTTCAGATAGGAATTCCATTAATAGAGCCAAAGTGTTTCCTTGGGTGACATGTCGGAGAGGCATGTTTGTTTTACATTACATTTTTATATCTGAAGGTACCAAAACGTTTTGTCTGGCTGAATGCGCCCCGGGAGAGGGGGAACCTTTTCAGGATGGTTCAACAGTACAGAACAATCAGATATAAATATAATTGTGTAGAAAAGACACACCTGTGTGCCATGTAGAATATGCAATCATTTCTGAACGTTTTATCTCACTGAACACACCTCAGCAGGGTTGGGGTCAATTCTATTTCAATTCCAGCCAATTCTGAAAATAAACCAAATTCCAATTCCACATTTTGCTAACTGACAAGCATTAAAGAGAATTGGAATTTCAGCTTACTCCCAGAATTTACTGGAATTATAATGGAAAGGACCCCAACCCTGCACCTCAGTTTTCACAACACGGCATGAGGTAAAGTTGCAACTAGAGGAATTCCAGTGTTGTTGTATTACGATGTCTCTCCCACACACTTTTACTCCGTCATCCTCTCCTCTTTCTCCCTCTCTCCACCCGTTTATCAATTTGGGAACCCTCCTCCACACCATTCTCAAAGGATTTGTCTGGAACATGTCCCTGGTGCTGACTCTAGGTCATCTCTTACCGGGGTGGGCTCAGAGATGTTTGGTTTCCAAGCAGAGACACACACATACTTGGACTCGTAGATACACGCACATACACATAGACGCATACATGCACACCTAGATAAATGCACAAACGCACACACAAACACACACTCACATACAGTAGATACCAATGCATGCACGCACGCACGCACCCATGTACACACACACAGGGTAACCTGTGTGTGTGTGAGTTGGAAGCTCTTTTTTATCTCTGGTTTCACAGAAACCCTTCAGAAGAGAATGTGGAAAGCTCTTGTTGTCCACGTGACTGAGGGTTGTTGTTGAGAAGGAATGAATGTGCTGCCAAGTACTGTATAATATCTGCACATTATCTAGATTTAGAGTACAGCGTATGTGGGTGTTCACGCAAGTTTGTGCATGTCACTTCTGTTCTTGTACTGTATGTGTGGCTAATCCTTCTGTGTACAGTACACGTGTGTTCTCCTGTGAAGGCATAGTGTGTGGTAGAATCCCAAATGGCATCCTATTCCCTATTTAGTGCGCTACTTTTGACCAGGTCCCATATTGGTGCAATAAAGGATGCACACTATGTGTATGTAACATTTCTACCACTCTTGTTGCCCTATAAATTACACTTTTTTGTACACTGCGTTGATCCAACACACGTGTATCAAATGCCTGTGTGCACCAAATGTGTGTAGAACCAACATGTTCACACAGCATTTGAGGATGTGTGTGTGTCTCTGAGAATGTGTACATAAAACACATACAGTAAGTGTGTGTGTGAGCTGCCCAGTGAGAGCCCAGTGTGTGTGTGTGTGGTGGGAAAAAGCACCAACCCCACCCGCCTCAAGCCCACAGATGGCCCCTGCTGGCTTGAACGGCATGTGAGAGGAACGCTAGGGGGGTCCGAGCCCCCCCTCTGCCCAGCCTCAGACCCTGTGACAGTCCACCCCCTCCAGCTGTGGCCACAACAGACCCTTTGTCCACCCCTGCCATATGAACCAGTTATGTAAGACGGACTGTGAGTGAGATCACCATCTATGTACCAAGCAAGCCACCGCCTGCTGCCTGGCCACCTCTCTCCGGACCTCTCTCCTGACCTCTCTCACTCTCTCTCTGGCTCACGCTCTTTCTCTGGCCTCCCCTCTCTCTTGCTCAACCCTCTCTCTCTACCGTACATGTTGTTTGTGAGGAGAGAGTGAGAGAGAGGGAGCGAGAGAGGCAGGGAGAGAGAGAGAGCGAGAGAGGCAGGGAGATAGAGAGAGGGAGCGAGAGAGAGAGGAAGGGAGCGAAAGAGAGAGGGAGCGAGAGAGAAAGGGAGGGAGGGAGAGAGAGTGAGAAAGAGAGAGGGAGGGAGGGAGTGAGAGGAAGGGAGAGAGAGAGAGAGAGAGAGAGGAAGGGAGAGAGAGAGGTAATCCAGGGGCAGGGTACAGTATGACCCTAGGCTAAACTCTCTGTCTGACAAAGAATTTAGACTCAAACAAACTATCAGAGCCATGATAAGGGATTTCAGAGTTACTACATAACCAATGTTTGGGTAATGGTGTGTTGCTTATGGCACTCCTCTGGCCCAAAACATTAAAAGGGTCACTTCACCACTATTACAGTCCTACTTGGGGGCAGCCTACATGAGACCATTGCAAAATGCATTATCATTTTAAATGACATCAGAAACCAAGTTAACAACTCCAATCCACCTGAACTCAACATTTCAAAACACCAGCCAACGACCCAACTAAAACAACACTCTTTGTTTAATACATTTAATAGTGCACGTGACTGTGATTAATCTGTACAGAAATAATATTAATAATACAAAATATAAAACACATTTCTCATTTCTGTAACTGAAGCGTAACATTTACAATAAAATAAACATGGTACAAAAAAACATATCTGAGGTATAAATATATTGAGGCTTTAAATTAACTGTCATTGTCATGCGTTACTCATATTTGACGGCATACAAGTAATGTACACACGTTTAACAATACAACACATTGGCTTAGCAAATTAGTCATACACTGAACAGAGAACATATAGGTTTTAACACGGGAAACAAATCTGGCCCGGATGAAGGTGTACTTTGTTACTATTAGTCTTATACTTCATTTAAGATAACACAGACAGACAGACAGACGCGCGTACAGAAAAGAAACCTGCACATATAGATTCTTTTTCCTTCTTTAAACCAGACAAACTTTCTCTGCATGTTGTCCTCCTCTATTTACAGTAAAACCTGTAAAATCCCACACCTTTATAAAAGGACCTTCTCTATTTAGTTTTCTATTCTTTTCTTCACTTCTTTTCTGTTTTTTGCTTTCCACCCCAGGTTTTGTTTTTGTGAAGCAGAAGACTCTTCACTGCTCTTGTGTACATCGTACTACAAAAGTAATAACCGGAAGTGTTCCTTTCATCAATGTTTAGCCTACAAATGGCGGCCAGTTTGGAATCCTAGCCCTGTTGATTGTTGCGTATTCTCTTTGTGCTCTTTTAAGCAGTGGAATCAGTCAAAATTCTCGGTGACTGTCTGCTTTCTTTAAGCTTGGTCCATCCGAAACTAAGTCTCCATTTTAGCTTTTGGGGGCGACTTTAACCCTCTCAACCAATTGGTGTTCCAGCCACCATTTTGCTTCTGTTCCATCCTCTAAACCCATTCTATGCTAGCTTTCCTTAATGCAATTTAACCAAATATCAACTCACCATACCCCACTTATCAATACAAACTCAGATATTGCATATTTTCAATGCATTCACACAACTGTTAGCCCATATTATCCATCCATCCTCCATCTGTCGAATAATACAGTATCTTCCTGAAGGCAATGTTGTGGACATTACCTCTGCTGTAACAGGATAAAAACACTTGTGCACGAGTACGCACACATGCACGCACATACACACACACACACACAAAGAGGAAACAGGAAAAAGCAACATGAACAGGTGCAGGATATAGTATATACACACTATATTGCAGCTGGGAGCCAGTGCATGAAATATGTCTAATTAATCAACCATTCATCACACATGCACACGCACACACACACACACACACTAACCTTCTCTATTCTCAGAAGCTCCCTCTCCCATATAGATTCTCTTTTTACTAATCCGTGACATCACATCCTGTGACAGTGATGTCACATCCTCTCTGTAAAGGTATTATGCTTATTGGATGAGTGACACCATACTTCCATTTCAGACACATTTACTTTGGTTGTGCCGCCCGCAACACACCACCTAGCACAAGAACCATAACACAACTCTGAAAGAACTTTGAGGGTCCATGTCTGTTCCAATCCTTGCATGACCCCTCGGAGGCAGTAACACCACCTGGTCGTTGATGACAGTCTACGGATGACGACAAAGTCTGTTCAAAGTCTCTCTGTCCAGGACACAAGGATCTGTCTGTCAAGAGCTTGAATCATGTCAATGAGTCGATGGGTTGTCCTCTCCAGTCAATCCCAACCAGCATCAGGGCTGTAGCGAATTAGGGGGTGAGGTGGGGGTGGATAGAGAGTCTTTCGGGTTCTAGTGTGTCGCCCCTTCTTGTGACTTTAGTCTCCAAGTCAATTGGAGCTGCCTGCCCCTCACTTATCCATCTGGGTGGTGAAGGACTGGCGTATCCGCACCACCTCACTGGCACACAGGTGTCCATACAGTTTATTGTACCACTCTGGGAACCGACCCCTGGAAAGCGAGAGACAGAGAGGAGACACCTTTTAGTATCAGACCAGGCTCAAAGAGTCATGTTTAAGCATCAGACCAGAGTTACTTTGATTTAGAGAGATATTTAAGCATCAGACCAGAGTTACTTTGATTTAGAGAAGAGATGTTTAAGCATCAGATCAGAGTTACTTTGATTTAGAGAGATGTTTAACATCAGACCAGAGTTACTTTGATTTAGAGAGGAGATGTTTAAGCATCAGACCAGAGTTACTTTGATTTAGAGAGATATTTAAGCATCAGACCAGAGTTACTTTGATTTAGAGAGGAGATGCTTAAGCATCAGACCAGAGTTACTTTGATTTAGAGAGGAGATGTTTGAGCATCAGACCAGAGTTACTTTGATTTAGAGAGGAGATGTTTGAGCATCAGACCAGAGTTACTTTGATTTAAAGCTCTCCTCTAGTTCCCCTAAACACTTTAGTTCAGAATTGAGCATGCCTACCCTTTATTCTACTGGTTCAATTCTACTGGTTCTATTCTACTGGTTCTACTAGTTGAGTTCTACTGCTTCTATTCTACTGGTTCTATTCTACTGGTTCCACTAGTTGAGTTCTACTGGTTCTATTCTACTGTTTCTGTTCTACTGGTTCTATCCTACTGGTTATGTTCTACTGTTTCCATCCTATTGGTTCTATCCTACTGTTAATATTCTACTGGTTCTATTCTACTGGTTTTGTTCTGCTGCTTCCAGTCTACTGGTTCAATTCTACTGGGTCTATTCTACAGGTTCTATTCTACTGGTTCTATTCTACTGGTTCTCCTAGTTTAGTTCTACTGGGTCTACTCTACAGGTTATTTTCTGCTGGTTCTATTCTACTGGTTCTCCTAGTTGAGTTCTAGTGTGTCTACTCTACGGGTTATTTTCTACTGCTTCTATTCTACTGGTTCTACTAGTTGAGTTCTACTGGTTCTATTCTACTGGGTCTACTAGAAGAGTTCTACTGTTTATGTTCTACTGGTTCTATCCTACTGGTTATGTTCTACTGTTTCAATCCTATTGGTTCTATCCTACTGTTAATATTCTACTGGTTCTATTCTACTGGTTCTGTTCTGCTGCTTCCATTCTACTGGTTCAATTCTACTGGTTCTATTCTACTGGTTCTACTAGTTGAGTTCTACTGCTTCTATTCTACTGGTTCTACTAGTTGAGTTCTACTGCCTCTATTATACTGGTTCTATTCTACTGGTTCTACTAGTTGAGTTCTACTGGGTTTATTCTACTGGTTCTACTAGTTGAGTTCTACTGGTTCTATTCTACTGGTTCTATTCTACTGGTTCTACTAGTTGAGTTCTACTGGGTCTATTCTACAGGTTCTATTCGACTGGTTCTATTCTACTGGTTCTACTAGTTGAGTTCTACTGGGTCTATTCTACAGGTTATTTTCTACTGCTTCTATTCTACTGGTTCTACTAGTTGAGTTCTACTGGGTCTATTCTACTGGTTCTATTCTAGTGGTTCTGCTAGTTGAGTTCTACTGGGTCTATTCTACTGGTTCTATTTTACTGGTTCTACTAGTTGAGTTCTAAATGTTTTATTCTACTGGTTCTATTCTACTGGTTCTATTAGTTGAGTTCTACTGGTTCTATTCTACTGGTTCTACTAATTGTGTTCTACTGGTTCAAATCTACTCGTTGTATTCTACTGTTTCTATTCTACTGTTTCTACTGGTTCCATTCCAGCTGACTCACCTGCAGTCGACCCTGGAGATGTGTGTGAGGCGGGACTTGTTGCTGCTGCATGGCTCGATGAAGTAGCGTGAGGTGAGCACATTGGCCCGCACACCCAGTAATGCTGCCCCGTCATGGTCCACTGAGGTACAGACCAACGCACACGCTCCCTTAGGTAGGTCTGTCACCCACGTCCTGAAGCAGAGAGAAGACATTTTGACTTGTTTTATACCGAAAGAGAGAAAGAGAGACAGAGAGAGAGTTTAATACCATTGAGGAAGAGAATAATGAAAGAAGGAATGAAACAAACAACACAAGAAGGGGATATACAAGGCATGGGAAGGTAGGTACAGTCTTCAAAATCTAGAACCAAAAGGGTTTTTACACCGTTCCCATAAGAGAAACCTTTGAATAAATCTTGTTGGTTCAAGGTAGAACAATTTTGGAAGCAAAAAGGGTTCTCCTATGGGGACAGCTGAAGAACCCTTCTGGAGTGTAGGGAGGGCCTTAATCTTCTACCTGAGCACGAGGTGGTCTCTGGTGGGGTGGGGAGCCATGGTGTTCCTGGTGTACTGGTACACCTCTGTGCGATCGCCTAGCGTCTCCACCACACGGCTCTCCATCAGGTCCTCATCCCAGCGGCCCTGCTCCCGGAGGACCCGCGTCAACACCTCCTCAGGACCCGCAGGCACCTCCACGGACGCCTTCCACAGGCGCAGTGGCGAGCCGTCGTGAACCTAAGAGTCGGAAAACAAAAGAGATCATCTTTTATTAATTTTGTAAAAACATATCTATAACGGGATTAAACATATTTAAAAAAATATTTTATTGACGAGATTTTTGGGGAAACAGCTTGGATGCTAATGCTAACGGTACACTGTAATGATGTAATATTGAAACTAGCGCTACGCAGGCTCTGGGAAAGAAGACCCAGGTCTTGAACCTTGATTGGGAACATAACTGTAAGGGCAGTGTTGTAATCACAACAACCCAAAGCCTCACTCCTCATCTGTTACACTATTCAGCTGCCTTCCTTCAAGAGTCCTTGTGACTGGGAAGATTATTGGCAAAGAGATAACCACTGGACAGGATCTGTTGGCTTGGGAGCAGTGTGTGTGTGTGTGTATTGAGCGAGCCCCTTGACAAGCTGATGTCACCCTTGGACCAGTCTAAGGGAGGGGGCTAGTTTCACACTGACCTGTTTCTACACAGGATATACTAACTGGTGCTTTTCCATTACACAACGAGAGAGAGAGAGAGAGAGAGAGAGAGAGAGAGAGAGAGAGAGAGAGAGAGAGAGAGAGAGAGAGAGAGAGAGAGAGAGAGAGAGACACACAGAGACAGAGAGAATTAGAGAGCGAAACAGAGAAAGAGAGACGTGGAATACACTAGGCTTATGCCAGCCTTTTCTAAACAACAAACACAAGTAATGTATGTAGTACTTCATACAAATTGAATTTCTATATAATGACAATAAAGTGAACATGAACTTGGTGTTTAAAAGACAAGATCCAGCCTCCAAAGAATAGAATAAAAGAGAATAAAATAGATACTATCTATCCCTCTGTCCATACCTTCTTGTACGCCAGCTCAGCGAGTTCAGGCGTGGAGCAGCTGTCGTAACCTTTGAACTTGTCCTTGGCCTCTTTGAGGAGGGCGTCCAGGCTGTCCTGGAGGTAGGTCCTGCATCCCATGGGGCCACCAGCACCGCCGTCACCCCCAGAGGAACCCCCTAGCTCTTCCAGCTTCAGGGGGATCAGGGCCTGCTCCTGGTATGAGTTTCTGCAGCGACTCATCTCTTCTGGGATCTAAGGGGGAAGAGGAGGGAATAGTTTGATAGTTTATCATACAATTACAATAATTATATAATTTTACAATGACATAAAATGAATGAGAGGAGAGAGGGCCGTCAGAGCTGTTTCAGACACTAAAGATGAGTACTAATACCAGCGTGTTGAGGTACAAGGTGTGTTCAAGATCAAACTTGTTCGTGGTCATCATGAACGTACATGTACAGCTTTAAACATGAATACACTGATGAGCCGATGGACAAACAGACCTACAGATAAACAAAGGAATTAATACACTGATGGGCCGATGGTCAAACAGACCTACAGATAAACAAAGGAATTCTAAAATAACCACCAAATCATGACCAGACAATCAGATCTGTCATAAACAGGGACACGTCATCCAATCCCTTATCAACCAGACCTTTATCTGCCAACCTCATCCTGAGTTAAATCACCCCGTATTAAGGAATGGGAAACTCCACAATAAATCAGCGTGAGACAAAGATAAAGGAGTCCTGCTATGGAAGCTTAGAGCATCCTGTTTTTCTAATTTCACATCCAGTCTCTCTCTCTCTACTTGTCTCTCTCTCTCTGCTTCTCTCTCTCTCCACTCTCTCTCTCTCTCTCTCTCTCTCTCTCTCTCTCTCTCTCTCTCTCTCTCTCTCTCTCTCTCTCTCTCTCTGTCTCCCTCTCTCTTTCCTGCTTACTTAAATATGTCCTTCAGTTGACATCAGAGGAGATCATGATTAGAAGAGTTATCAGTTAGAAATCCCTCTTATTGTATCAGTCATCAGCTCACTCAGACCACTCACAGACTAATATTCAATTACAAGAAAAGAACTGACGTGTGTGTGTGTGTGGGGGGGCGAGGGTTAATGCTATTTACTGGTCATGTTCAACGCTAATTGCTAGCATCCGCCAGAGGAGCTTTATGAATGAATCTAATAAGTTTTTTTTTACTCTGTTAGTGAAAATCCAGATCCTTGTAATATAATGTTAGGCTGTGTGGAACCCCTCATGTCATAACAGCTTTCTTTCATAACAGCTTTTTGAGCCGATTCGGGCCGGACTAGTACCAAAATGGTAGTCCACCTGCCGACATTCATTATTTCTCTCTTAACCAATCAAGTGCTTCCTGCCTTTGGACATCGAGCCCCCTGATTAGCCGAGATTGGTCAAGGGGATTGTGGGTTTTGCGGTGCTACACAATACGGCTTACTGAATTTCTCCCCCTTATATAACAACAATACCGAACATTCCATAGGGCTAAGTCAGTGTGCGACAGGTAAACAGAAGCATGGAGATAGGTCAATGGGATTGTGGGTTTTGTGGCGCTACAAAACAGCTCACTGTATTCCATCAACCAGACTATTAGTCTTATGTAACTACAGTACCCAACATTCCATAGGGCTCAGCGAGTGCGACTGGTAAACACAAACGTGGTGTAAGAGCCAGTCAGGTAAGACGTGGGGCGGAGAGGGCTTGGTCACTTGGCTAAGACGACTTGGTTTTATGTCACGATAACAATGCTCCAAAAAAACAGACGGAGGGAAAACAACCTCTGATCTGGATCAGAGGGACTTTCGGAACTGAGATTAACATGTTTACGAGAGCAACGTTGTACCAACACCAATTGAAACACTCTGACTTTAGTGTAGGCCGTCAGAGCACAGTAGTGTTCATGTGCTGTGTGCATATAGTCGAACGGAATGTGAGGTGACTCGTCAGAGACTGTAGAAAGGTGTGGAGGTGATGTGAGGTTGTATTTAGGTTCCAGTCAGACAATGTAGAAAGAGAGGTGAGGTTATTGTCTGGTTCTAGTCAGGTTCTAGTCAGGTTCTAGTCCGACAATGTAGAAAGAGAGGTGAGGTTCTTGTCAGGTTCTAGTCAGGTTCTAGTCAGACAATGTAGAAAGAGAGGAGAGGTTCTTGTCTGGTTCTAGTCAGGTTCTAGTCAGACAATGTAGAAAGAGAGGAGAGGTTCTTGTCTGGTTCTAGTCAGGTTCTAGTCAGACAATGTAGAAAAAGAGGGGAGGCGAAAGTTGAGGTTCTACTAAGGTTCTGGTGAGGTTCTAGGTTCAGACATACCCTGAAGAGCTTCCTGCACTCCTGGATCATGTGTGCCAGGCCGTTGGTGGCGGCCAGGTTCTCGTTGAGGTCCCTCTGGTCAGGTTTACCCAGCGGCTGCTTCCTGTTCATCACCCTATCACAACACACCAGGAAGACAAACACACAGGAAAGTTAGTCATGTCCACTTAGGACAGTTAGTCATGTCCACTAGTGAGAGAAACAGGAGAGGAAAGGAGAGGAGGGGAGTGGATAGGAGTGGAGGGGAGTGGAGAGGAGGGGAGTGGTGGGGAGAGAAGTGGAGAGGAGTGGAGGTTAGGAGGGGAGTGGAGAGGAGTGGAGGAGAGAGGATGAGAGGAGAGGGGAGTGGAGAGGAGACGAGGGAAGAGGAGTGGAGAGGAGTGGAGGAGAGGAGGGGAGTGGAGTGGAGTGGTGGGGAGAGAAGTGGAGAGGAGTGGAGTGGAGGAGAGGAGTGGAGGAGAGAGGAGGAGTGGAGAGGAGACGAGGAAAGAGGAGTGGAGAGGAGACGAGGGAAGAGGAGTGGAGAGGAGGGGAGTGGAGTGGAGGGGAGACGAGGGGAGAGGAAAGTAAAGGAGAGGAGTGGAAAGGAGAGGAGTGGAGTGGAAAGAGAGAGGACAGAGGAGAATAAGACAATCTGTCATAAGGTTTGATGTAAGCCCCTATACAGACTCTCTTTCCCTCCTCAGTGCTCTCTCTCTTCCTCTCTGCTCTCTCTCTTCCTCTCCTTCCTCCCCCCTCTCTCCTTCCCCTACATACAGTAATAGCCTGCTCTATAGCTAGAGTTTGTCAGCCTCTCCTCCTCTCATGTTGGTGTGAGGCTGGGCAGCGTATTACAATACATGGTCATATATACTGAGTCAAGACCAAAAAAAAGAGATAGGGTTGGTCACACACACACACACACCCACACACACACACAGAAAGGAGAGGCTTGGTACGGACAAGTAGGTACACGCGCGGCACATGCACATGCACACACACACATACACCCTCTCCTAGTTCCCCACAACACCCCACCCCTGCCCACCGTGGCGAGGAGCTCTCCTTGCGTCTCAGCGTGTTAAGGTGGAAGAGCGAAGGCGCCAGGCAGACGGCCAGGTTTGCGCAGGTCATCTGGTTCTCTGCCACGGCGGCGGTGACATCACTCAGCAGGCACAGGAGGGTCTGCAGCGCCTCGCGGCTCTCGTCTGGCAGCAGCAGCACGGCCGCTCGCGTAGCCTGAAGACGCAGCTCCTTGGGCATGTCTGAGGGAATCACATTCAGTTCAACTCAGTTCTGTTCAATTTGGTTCTGTTCTGTTCAATTCAGTTTGGTTCGTTTAAGTTTGGTTCAGTTCAATTAAGTTCAGTTAAATTAAGTTAAATTCAATTCAGCTCAATTTAAAAACATTACTTTGTCGAATTTTGACAAGATGGAAAATGTGGCTCACATACAATGTAAAGGGTTTATCATGAATTCCAGACAGCTGGTTGCCAGCTAGTTACTGTATTTGAGCATTTCTTATTACAGTGCTGTATGATGACAATAATGTACCAGTAAATGCTATTTTGTCTTAATGAATTAATAAACTTGATTGATGGATTCCCAGAGGGCATTTGACATTGTTTTACTGTAATTACATGGTACAGTTACTCATGCCAGCAGATTGTCAATGATATTGATTTATATTCAATAGTTAACTTTAGCTGTTTGTATTTCAAACACAAATGTACTAGTGAGTCATGGAGCGCTGTGGCAGAGGAGAGTGTGTGTGTGTACCACCACATCATCCGATATTTCCTGTTAGTTTTTTTCTCTCTCTCTCTCTCTCTCTCTCTCTCTCTCTCTCTCTCTCTCTCTCTCTCTCTCTCTCTCTCTCTCTCTCTCTCTCTCTCTCTCTCTCTCTTCCTTCCTGGCTGACAGACATGCACCTACAGCTTTTTGTGGGGCTATGTGTGTGTTCCCCTTCCATCTCCACATTATCTTAGATGAGTGTGTGTATATATTATGGGTGTTTGTGTTTCTGTGAGTGTGTCCTTACATTGGTAGATCTGCAGGAATGTCTCAGACAGTTTGCTGGTGAGCAGCGGCTCTGGCAGGTCCCGGAAATACTGCTTCAGCATGTCGGCCACGTCGTAAGCCGATTGGCCCTCGTAACTGACTCCGCACCCGTCGGCGCCGCACGTTTCGTTCATCTGACGGAGCGCCTGAATACGTGATTTAACCCCAGACTTCCTGAAGAGACCCACCTGGAAAGGTAAAGACAGAGAGAGAGAGAGAGAGAGAGAGAGAGAGAGAGAGAGAGAGAGAGAGATGGAGACGGAGGGGGGAGGGAGAGAAAGGGGGGAAAGAGAGATTGTTGATGCCATTTTTTTATTACCTGGAACAAGATCTGATGAGTTATCAATTCAAACTCATCGTTAGCAATTTTGATTGAATAAGGGGCCCATCATCAGTGTGTAGCTCAGTGGTTACATCACAACGGTATTCAGTGTATTTTTAAGAAGATGCACGTCCCAAATGGCACCTGATTCCCTATGGGCCCTGGTCAGAAGTAGTGGACTAGAAAGGGAATTAGGGTGCCATTTGGTTTGGGACACAGACCATGAAATCCATTAGAATTATTGAGGAGAGCGTTCTTTCTGTTGGACTTAATCAATGGCCTTTTTAAGTTAATAGTTTTACAAAATGGCTGCCATCTGGGAGGAAAAAGAGCTCTGGCTTGAAGAGACAAAATACTTTCCGTGAGCTTTCACCATTTCAAACAGAGGCCTGTTGTCCAGTTTAGGAGAGCATGCCATCTCTCTCTCTCTCTCTCTCTCTCTCTCTCTCTCTCTCTCTCTCTCTCTCGCTCTCTGTCGCCATAGCAATCCCTTGGCTCTGTCTCTCTCTCTTAAACAGACCGACAAAGGTGACTAAACAGCTGGAAACTTTTGACTCGCCCCAGGCCTCCCTGTGTGTGTGCATGTGTGTGTCAGGGCCTTCTTGTCTCCCAAACACAGAATGTGAGGCCTCAAAACTGACACAGAAAGAGTGTTTAACTGTCCGTTTTTCCCAAATTCCAACTTTGACAAAAAGACAGATTCTTCCAGGGAAATATACAACTATGCAACCAGGAGACTAGGAGGTAAATGATGATGAGAGAGGGGGGAGAGAGATGTGTATGTGTAGGTTGTGTAATGGGGCTTGAGGAGACAGACAGACAGGTAGACAGGTTAGACAGGCAGACAGGTAGACAGACAGACTGTTTGTACCTGGTCTAGACATTGGCTGCGTAGGTAGCGCATGGCCTGTTGAATGCTCTGGGGCAGGGGCTGACCCGTGCGCTGGACGTTAAGCAGCAGAGGTACTCCAAACACATTTCGGTCTTTGTAGTCCCGCACCTTGATCCGCTTCATAAACTTCGGCACAGCCCTGCAACCCACACACAACACACACATATAGAAGGACAGGTTAAAATAGCCAATAACAACTCACACACACACAGAGAGCATATACACACACGCACACAGAACAGACACACGTACGTACGCACACACAAACGAGTGTACTCGCACACACACGGCCACACACACACGGTTTTGCAACAGGAGTAAAGTAGGCGTTGGACTTTGACCTCTGTCACTGTACTCTGTCACTGTACTAACATTGTAAATGTTCACTATAGAAAGCAGCCAACATGATGACTACCACACACAGAAAACTACAGCACTCAATCCAACCGCTACATTCCAGGGTTCTGCTACTCTGGTCCTGGACGGACGGCTACTGGGTGTATGTGTGTGTGTGCAGCCCAACAATAATACACCTGCCGTGTGTGCAGGGTTTCATTCCAGCCCAAAAGTAATACACCTGCTGTGTGTGCAGGGTTTCATTCCAGCCCAAAAGTAATACACCTGCCGTGTGTGCAGGGTTTCATTCCAGCCCAAAAGTAATACACCTGCTGCGTTGTGGAGGCAGGAACAACAGCTCTCCAGGACTGGCGCTAGTGAAGCCTGCACTGTTTAATCAAACAGGATTTGACAGTATGGGGTCCTTTAGACCTACACCACAGGATATTGTTCAGGAGAATTGGTTACCAACTGACAAACCTAATAAATAAAGTTTGAACACTAAACAAATGGAAAGAGCAGTAGTTTACTGCTACTGTGAATCATCAACATTAGCATTAGCACACGTCACGCTACCACCTAGCTAAGGTGGGGTTTTTTCATGAGAAAAGGAGAACTTGAAAATGAATTGTGTGTGTGTGTGTGTGCGCGCATGTGTGTGTATACTGTATGTGTGTGTGTGTGTGTGGTGGGGGGGGTTGTGTGAGCATTATATAGGTCTACATGTGTGTGTGTGTGTGTGTGTGTGTGTGTGTGTGTGTGTGTGTGTGTGTGTGTGTGTGTGTGTGTGTGTGTGTGTGTGTGTGTGTGTGTGTGTGTGTGTATGTGTGTATGTGTGTGTGGGGGTTCTATAGAAGCCTAGCTTTCTCCAAGTTTATGAGAGGGAGGATAAACACTGGGGCTGAAAGACAATAGAAACCGGGAGGGAGGAGGAGGAGAAGGGAGGGGGAGGAGGGGGCATGGAGGAGAGGGTAAGGGGGGTGGGTTCGTAATGGTGTATACATCCGCATCCGCACTTTGTGTTTGTGCCTCAAGCCCCTCAAGCCCCATGTCACTGTGTGTGTGTGTGTGTGTGTGTGTGTGTGTGTGTGTGTGTGTGTGTGTGTGTGTGTGTGTGTGTGTGTGTGTGTGTGTGTGCGTGTATTTCCACGTGTGTGTGTCTCTGAATGTCAGGTCTTCTACCATTCTCCGGGATCGTATTATGGTTTTACAAGAGCACACATGTTTATGGGTGTGTATGTATCGGTGTGCTTTTAAGTGTGTGTGTGTGCCGCTCGCCTCTCAGAAGAATGACCACAGCTTGGTAAATGAGAAGGGAACATGCTACGATCCCAGAAGGGAATTCTGGGTATGCGCAGCCAGGCCTTCAGCTCAACAATCAAATGGTCTCAGTGATTAAAAGACTTGACATAAGCCTGCCATAAACCTGTCGTAAGCCTGTCATAACTCTTACTCTGCCCCTTCCATCCTGGAGAAGGCGTGGAACTTCTCTGACTCAATGAAGCTGGGAGGGGTGAAGAAAAGCCCAGCACTATACAGAGATTTGAAGTGAGGCTGGAGCTATTTGCTTAGTCCAGGTCATGAAGCTAGGTTAGATAAGAAGATGGAGGGAGGGAGAGGTGGAGAGAGAGAGAGAGAGAGAGAGAGAGAGAGAGAGAGAGAGAGAGAGAGAGAGAGAGAGAGAGAGAGAGAGAGAGAGAGAGAGAGAGAGAGACAGACAGACAGACAGACAGACAGACAGACAGTTGCAGTGAGGGAAGGAAGGGAGGGAAAGAGAAATAGAAAAGGGAGAGTGACAGAGAGAAAGAGAGAGAATTCCATGTAAGAGAATGATAGAAGAACTGATCCCCTGGCCTGCATTCTCAACAGTCCCCACAGACATCCCCAGAAGGTGGAGATACCAAAGGGGATACTGAGTGAAATTGGACAATTTCGAACCAGTGGCCATAATCTATGATTACATATCAGTATTTTTAGACAGTATTATTGGGGGGTTCGGTCATTTCGGTAATTGTCGAGGACTGGGGCTACAGACTCGGCCTCCAGGTCTTAATTGTAACACCCTGTGCGTGTGAACTCTGTGATTGCCCCCGTCGAAAGATAACAACGTATAGCACCCGCGTTCCCAGCAATTAGCTAGCCTGGGAAAAGAATGCTGAAACCCCACCCCCTTTACGTTCAGACCCAACAGGCTGCTAGTTGTGGGAGAAGAGTGGGAAGAATTCCAACTAAAGGAAAAATAGAGACTATGATTGTTGTGGTTGTCTATTTGTTTGTAGGCCTAAGCTACAACTAGCGCTATCGGAGCAGCATGCCAGGCTTTAGGACATAGGCTGTTAGGTAACAGGCTATAGGCTAAGAAGGATTTTTATACATACACTCTATATCATTTTTTGGGGGCCTGTATTTTCAACTGTTTTCGTGTGAGAAAACGTCAAATTTGTTTGCCACAAACTCCAAACCCAAAGTCTTCTGAACCTTGACTATTCAAAATGTCTGCCGCCGCCGACTCACCAGCTGAAGCCGTGTTTGTTGGTGGGGGTGTGTTTCTCAAGGAGGGCTGTAAGCTGGAGCAGGCAGAGCTTCTGGAGCAGGTTCATCTGCAGTACTGACTGGCAGCCCATCTGCCGCTGGGCCCAGGAGTGACTGGGCCGGTGGGAGGACTGGAAACTGGGCCAGCGCAGCTTCAGAGGCCTTGGGAAGAGAGAAATATATGTGTTAACCTAATATATTGCACAGCATACAGAAATACTGAGGGCTGTCAGAAGCTCAATGAAACTTCCAAATACAAAAACACAAATGTATGCAAAGAATTTCATATAAATATATATCAAATATGTATGTAAAATATATATGTGAAAATATATAGATTAACATATATTTGGGAAAAATAAACAAAACACACAAGTGTTCACACACAGAGACATATAGGAGAAGATACGTCTTCATCATTTTCAGAACTTGACCAGCGGTCGGTCATAAAGCTCTCTCCTCTGACAAGGTGACTAGCAGGACATCCATCCTGTGACCCCTGTGTTAAGAGATGCTCATTGGGATAACAGGGATTGATCTAGCCCAGTGGATCCCAACTCCGTTCCTCCAGTACCCCCAAAAGTACACATGTTTATTGTAGGCCTGGACAAGCACACCTGATTCAACTTGTCAACTAATCATCAGGCCCTCAATGAGTTGAATCAGGTGAGTTTATCCGGTGCTACAACAAAACTGGGTGCTTATGGGGGTACTCAAGGACTGGAGTTGGGAAGCACTGATCTCGCTTGTCTGTCAGCGGCTATGGGAGCGTCTGAAACCTTCTGGAATTCTGCCTGTGAATTCCTGAGGGAATGGCTGCATCGTCGTGGAGACGGATCGGCATTCCCGAGGTCCGAGGTATTCACTGCACGGTTATGTAAGGGTCAGGGCTGGGAGAGTCGTCTCAACATGTCCACTCTGTCTGTGTGTTTCTCCCTCCATCTAACTTTATTTCTTTCTCTTTCTGTAACTCTTACCCATCTCTCTCTTCCTTTTTCTTTCTGTACATCCTTCTTTCTCCCTCTTTCTATGTCTGCTTGTGCACCTCCATTCCACCACCCTCTCTCTCACCCTCTCACCCTCTCTCTCACCCTTCATCCAAACACTTAAGAATGTTGAATTGAGCTTGCCAGTCCTTCATCTTAACACACAGGACATTTTCCCAAATGGGGACAATAACAATATTGGTGATATCTATAGATTGATTAACCAGAGAGGTGATTCATTAATTAATTACTGACCTGTTAGATCTGGTGAGAGAGGCTCCCACTCCGGAGTCCCTTCTCTCCCTCATGGCTTCTTCCCCCTCTCCTTCTTCCCCCTCTCCTTCTTCCCCCTCTCCTTCTTCCCTCTCTCTTTCTCCCAGAGGGTTGCCCGTGCTGTCCTGGTCGCTCCCATTGTCCGTCTCCTCCAGCTGGTTCTGCAAAGGTGAGGACGGACACGGAGACGCCGAATCCAAGGCCGAATCCGAATCCCCCTCTTCTTCTTCCTCTTCGTCGTCCTCTTCTCCGGCTGCCACCCTGTCTGTCCAGGCGTTGACGAATCGCTGCAGGCCGTTGACGCGTTCCAGCACCTCCTCCAACTTTGACCCCTCCCCTTCTTCGTTGTCTTCATCTTCCTCCTCACCTTGATAGGCCATATTGGGCACGTTGTCGTAGAAACTCAGGCGGCTGTCCGCCGAGCCGGTGGAGCTGCGACGCGTTTGGCATCGACTGCCGAGATAGCGCCTGCTGGCAGCGGCAAGAGGCCTGTTTTCGTCATTTCCGCTTTGCGGTGGTTGTTTGCCGTTGCCGAGCGCTTTGGGGAATGTGCCCGGTTTGTGGCCTTCGGGAAGGTAGAAGAAAATCACGCCTTCCTCCTCCTCTTCCTCTTCCCTCTCTCCGTTGAGGCGACCACGCTTACTTTGGCTTTGCTCGGCCACTGTCCGGTTACTAGGCTGTTGCTGAGGTGGTTTCTGTCTAGTTATGGGTTGGGTTGAACCGAGGGGTTGTTGTTCTCCAGGCGGCTGTAGGAACACACTTAACGGGTCAAAACCTTCCAGGTACATCCCACCTCTCTTACTGGCCCCCGCCGAGGTGCTGTGGCTTCGGGTTCGTGCCACTGGGCTCGGGGTGCTAACGGCGCTCCCGCTGCTTGCTTCCGATTGGCTGCTGCCCGTGCTTCCGGCACTCCCCATGCTGCCGCTGCTGGTCTGCGTGGAGTAGGATACGCTCCTGTTACGGTTCAGGGTCATGGTTTGGGTCGGGTTGAGGGTGAGGCTGGAGATGTCAACGCAGTTGAGGCGCCGTAGCTTGTCGTCGTCTAGTCCTTCTTTGATGACCGGCCCGCTGATCTCCAGTTTGGAAGGCCTTCCCCCGCCGTTCTTCTTCTTGCTATTGGAAGTGGCGCTCCTCAGTCTGATGCTCTCCATGCGCTTGAGGAAACTCTTGGCCCGTGAGCGCGTGCTCTTCCCTCCTCTAGTCTCGCTCCCTCCTCCTTCTATCCCTCCTGTTCCCACAATTCCACTGGGCTTGCCGTCGAAGGAGAAGTGACCTTGGGTCGTCTCCAATGGTGAGTGCGGATGCCCGTCAGACAGCGAGTCCTCGTTGGCGCCGCACGACCCGCCCGTGCCCGAGGAGGAGCACATGCTGGCCATCGAGTTGGCGCGGGTGGCGCCCGCCGCCGGGGTGGCATCGCTAGATGTGGCACTGTCGACTATCCCTCCCTCTCCCACGCTCCCGCTGCTGTGAAGTGAGGCCACCTCGGGCTGCTCGCTGAGATCCGTCAGCACGCTCTCGGAGCTCAGGCCCTCGCGGAGCTGCCCCTGATCGGCCGAGGGTCTCTGGACCTGGGGGAAGGGCAGCCGGTTTCCATCCGGGAGGAAGAAGACATCCAGCTCTTCCAGGCGAGACCAGCGCTTGCTGTCCCGCTGGAAGGTCCAAAGGCCACTGATGGCGCATGGCTCTTCCTCGTCTGAATCCTCACTCTGGAGTAGAGAGAGAGAAGACAGAGTGGGGTGGGGGCAGGTTAGCGTTTTTTGGTCATGTATCTTGTTCTGGAGGCCGCTCTGCAGAGTGGTCACTAGCTGACACAGCTACAAAGTAGTACAATCTGATTTCAAACCTAAACTTAACCCTAACCTTAACCTTAACCACACTGCTAACCCTAATGCCTAAACCTAATCTTAAATTATGCTGAAAAGCAACAAAAAAATATATATATATTTTTACAATACTCTCTCAGTTCTGCCTCTAAGATTCATGACAATAAACGTCAACCCGCTGGTGACACAAAAATGCACAAAGAAATTACAATTTAATCAAAAAGACGTAATATTTTCAAGATTTTCTTCCTCTGTTTCATATCTATGAACAACGTTTTAACATCTCTTTCTTTCTAAAAGGTGATTGGCCATGAAGTCAAACGAGCCGCCCTGTATTCTGTCCAGATGACTTTGTGTGTTCCAAATGACCTTCCATTCCCTCAGAGTGCACTACTTAAGACCAGGGCCTATAGAACTCTGGTCAAAAGTAGTGCACTATATATGGAAAAGGAAGCCGTTTGGGACACAGCCTTTGTGTGAGAGCAGCAGGGATATTCACAGACAGCAGATCTGTATACATTCCTCAACTCCCTCCCAACCGCTGGAACATTTCACAGAGATAAGATTCACACACAGCTGGTTAATGGTTGTTATTGTGTTGGAACTTATCCCTGACCGTGGAAACGACAACAGGCTATCTTTCTCTCTCTTACAAACACACAGACACACATACGTCCGGAGGGGAGTCCAGGAAATTCCACCCCGGTCCGAGAAGTTCACACGCCAGCCGGCCAGGCTAGGGCAACAGGGGTATAACTACCCTATCGTCCCCACAGGGCCAGTCTGTCCCCCTAATTCAGGAAAGTGAAACTGCCTGCCGAGGGGACCAGGGAGCCAGGGGGCAGAGGAGGGGGACAGGAGTCTCTAGACTTCACAGGCGCCTCCTTCACGGTGGCTGAGAGCGATGGGGACAAAAGTCCATAAATAAAACCCTGGGTCCTCATTTTATGACCCCGCTCTCACTCACCACGACACACACTGGCCTTTCTTACTTCAGCTTTGATCATGACGGCCAGAAACTCTTTCTGTCTGATATACTGACTGACGTCGTGAGGACCATAGTGGGTTTCACTTTTGAGCTCAATAGCAACAATGGCAACACCTAGAACTATCGAGATGGTCAGTCTTATCTTCATCTGAATTCATTCACTCCTGTGGCCGTGGGTGTTTTGACACATCATAAACAACGTCACTTCTCTGATTTCAACAACTACGGGGAAGAGACATGAGGAAAACACATTTCAAAAGCAGGAGAGCTATACACTTACATTTTAGCAGACGATTTTATCCAGAGCGATTTACAGGAGCAATTAGGATCAAGGTCCTTGTTCAAGAGCACAGCGACAGATTTTTCACCTAGTCAGCTCGGGGATTCGATCCAGCAAACTTTCGGTCTTAACCACTAGGCTAGCTGCCGCCCTCTATAGACAGAGTAGGGATTGAAGTCAATGCGTTTCTATGCTGACTAGGGAGGTTAACAACTGTCAGTCTGTTGACTCCTTGATGAAAGGTGACACAGCAAGGGTCATCCCATTGAATACCAAATCACGCACACACACACACACGAATCAAGGAACTAGCTTGTTTAAGATTTTAGGTAATTACAGCATTGAGGTTAACGGGAGGAAGATCTTGACTAACAACAAAGCTTCTTAGTGTCCTGGTGGATTAGTTTGGGGTAGTTTGGTTTAGTTTGGTGTAGTTTTGGGTAGTTTGGTTTAGTTTGGGGTAGTTTGGTTTAGTTTTGGGTAGTTTGGGGTGGTTTGGTTTAGTTTGGGGTGGTTTGGTTTATTTTGGGGTAGTTTGGTTAAGTTTGGTTTAGTTTGGGGATGTTTGGGATAGTTTGGATTAGTTTGGCTTAGTTTGGGGTGGTTTGGTTTAGTTTGGGGTAGTTTGGTTTAGTTTTGGGTAGTTTGGTTTAGTTTGGGTGTAGTTTGGGATAGTTTGGATTAGTTTGGCTTAGTTTGGGGTAGTTTGGTTTAGTTTGGGGTGCTTGGTTTAGTTTGGGGTAGTTTGGTTTAGTTTTGGGTAGTTTGGTTTAGTTTGGGGTAGTTTGGGGTGGTTTGGTTTAGTTTGGGGTAGTTTAGGGTGGATTGGATTAGTTTGGGGTGGTTTGGTTTAGTTTGGGGTGGTTTGGTTTAGTTTGGGGTAGTTTGGGGTGATTTCGTTTAGTTTGGGGTAGTTTGAATTAGTTTGAATTAGTTTAGTTTAGTTTGGTTTAGTTTGGGGTAGTTTGAATTAGTTTGGATTAGTTTGGGTTAGTTTGGATTAGTTTGGTTTAGTTTGGGTTAGTTTGGTTTGGGGTAGTTTGGGGTGGTTTGGTTTAGTTTGGGGTAGTTTGGGGTGGATTGGATTAGTTTGGGGTGGTTTGGTTTAGTTTGGGGTAGTTTGGGGTGGTTTCGTTTAGTTTGGGGTAGTTTGAATTAGTTTGGTTTAGTTTGGTTTAGTTTGGGGTAGTTTGAATTAGTTTGGTTTAGTTTGGTTTAGTTTGGGGTAGTTTGAATTAGTTTGGATTAGTTTGCTTTAGCTTGGGGTAGTTTGGATTAGTTTGAGGTAGGTTCTGGGGATCATGGCCAATTGCTGGCTTGTTTTCCATTTAACCAATTAAACCACAGGGAGAGAAATTAGAAATGCAAGCTTCAAGGAATCATGCTACTTAGAAAGATACATTTACTCCCACACACACACACACACACACACACAATAACACACACACACACACACACACACTCACACACACAGACTTGAGATGTAGAATCAAGAGCGACATACTATTCCCTTTTATGGACAATGATATGACGAAGTGATGTTTGTGTGGGTATGTCTGTATGTGTGTGTGTGTTCAGGATAAGGCCTGAGGAAGAAGGGCCAGCCGCGTGAACAGCAAACCCTTCATTTGGACATAAAAGCTATCTTTCCTTGCCTTAGGCTCTTCACAAAGGGCTTGATAAAAAGACAGGTGCCTTTTCATTAGAAGAGAAGGGAGAGAGACTTTCACACCCCAGGCTATAAGGAGGTCGGAGTTGGAGGACAGGCAGGAAAAACTAAACTGGGGTTGGAAAAGTTCAGAAGAATTAGGTGGAAGAGGAGGGAGGAAGAGGAGGGAGGAAGAGGAGGGTGGAAGAGCAGGGTGGAAGGGGAGGGTGGAAGAGCAAGGTGGAAGGGGAGGGTGGAAAGAGGAGGTTGGAAGAGGGAGGGTGGAAGAGCAGAGTGGAAGGGGAGGGTGGAAGAGGAGGGAGGAAGAGGGAGGAGAAGAGGAGGGGGGAACTTACTCTCTTTCTCTGTGGGGAGATCTCCAGTCTCATCAGGGCACACTTGTTGAGGGTGTTCAGTCTCCTGTAAATAGATGCAGATACACAATCAGATACATAAACATACACACTTGGAGGAGTGTGTGTGTGTGTTTAGAGAGAGGGAGAGAGAGGAAGAAGACAACAGAGAGGGGAAAGAGATAATAAATAGAAGGGAAAAGAGAACGATGCCACACGTCTTAATGCAGACAGACCACCTGTGATCAGGGAAAAGCGAGAGGTTTTAGGCAGTTCATACAGTACAGCATACAGAGCTTCAGGGAGAGAGAGAGAGAGAGAGAGAGAGAGAGAGAGAGAGAGAGAGAGAGAGAGAGGGAAAGAGAGTGGCCGACGAGCAGCTAATGGGGAGATGAAGGATAAGCCAGGATAAGAGGGGACGAAGAGAAGGAATGAAAAGAGAGAAATCAGCTAGATTGGCGACAAAAAGACGACAAAGGGGGAAGGAGGGAGGTGGAAGCTTATCCCGCTGGACACCTGGCGAGAGGGTGTGTGTGTGTGTGTGTGTGTGTGTGTGTGTGTGTGTGTGTGTGTGTGTGTGTGTGTGTGTGTGTGTGTGTGTGTGTGTGTGTGTGTGTGTGTGTGTTTGTGCTCTCCCCTCTGGAGAGCTCTGAAAGCAGATCCTGTGACAATGGAGGGAGGAAGGGGTTGAGAAAGGGAGGGAGGAGGACATTGAGAGGTGAGGAGGGAAGAGAGAGGTGAGGAGGACAGAGAGGTGAGAAGGGAAGATAGAGGAAATGAGGAGGACATGGGGAAGTGAGGAGAGAAGAGAGAGGGAGGGAGGGATGGAGAGAGAGGGATTGAGGAAGGGGTTGAGAGGCTGGAATGGAGAGATGACTTCTGAAGCCTTGCTTCAATACACTATACACTAATACACTCAATACACTATTCCCTATTTAGTGCACTACTTTTGACCAGGACCACACTCCGGTCAAAAGTAGTGCACTATACAGGGACGTATAGGGACGTAGCCAGGATCAACTGGAAAAGCCCACTCACTCCTGATAAATCTAATAGATTCACTTTGAACAACTGTATCCCAGGAGTCAACTGTTCAGTAGCAGAGGAGGCTGGTGAGTGGAGGACTGCTCATAATAATGGCTGGAATGGAGTCAATAGAATGGTATACATTTAGCCCATCCTCCAATGGCGAACATAAAGATGGCAGAATTCACAGACCAATCCTTGCCACCACTGTACTGTCATCATAGGAGCTTTACCACTGACATGACATTATATAACATGATAGATAGCCCTTTAAATGTTACCCACAACCCCTTGGGCCTAGAAGCCACCCAGGTGTGGCGAAAGGAGGGAATGTTCTAGATTTATTTTCTTTAAAAACGACAACAAGAACATAGCGTGACCGTGGAGACGGAGCGAGGGAGGGAATGTGGAGAGATAAGACAAGAGAGATGGAGAGAACAGGACAATGATACAAAACGTCTCTAATTGGAGAGAAGTAAACATTCACAGCCCCCACGGTGCATGTATCATACCTTATCACTGAGAGACAAAGAGAGAGAGAGAGAGAGAGAGAGAGAGAGAGAGAGAGAGAGAGAGAGAGAGAGAGAGAGAGAGAGAGAGAGAGAGAGAGAGAGAGAGAGGATAGAGAGGGACAGAGAGAGAGAGGATAGAGAGGGAGTATGGAAAAGCTGAAGAGATAGAAGCATAATGAAATAGAAAGAGGGAGAGAGTGAAATACAGAGAGGCAGAGCGATGGATGCATAGCGAAAGATAGCGAAAGAGAGAGAAAGAGAGAGAAAAGAGAAAGCAGGTAGGAGCCAGAAGAGAGATAGAGAGAAAGAGGCAGAGGGAGAAAAGAGAGGCTTATCGCGTTCCTCTTTCATCTCAAACCCAACCTGCAGAGCATGCCATCTTTGAAGATATACTTTCTTCACTATCTTCACTATGCCTTCCCCTATTGCAGAGAAGATGAACAGATAGGCAGATTTAGAAAAAATGTATAGACAATGGAACATAAAAGTAGGTGAAGGTTGAGAAAGAGAGGAGGTGAGGACGACATAGAGAAGTGAGGAGGGAAGAGAGAGGAGGTGAGGAGGACATTGAGAGGTGAGGAGGGAAGAGAGAGGTGAAAAGGGAATAGAGAGGTGAGGAGGGAAGATAGAGGAGGTGAGGAGGACATAGAGAAGTGAGGATGGAAGAGAGAAGTGAGGAGGGAAGAGAGAGGAGGTGAGGAGGACATAGAGAGGTGAGGAGGGAAGAGAGAGGTGAGGAGGGAAGAGAGAGGAGGTAAGGAGGACATTGAGAGGTGAGGAGGGAAGAGAGAGGTGAGGAGGGAATAGAAAGGTGAGGAGGGAAGATAGAGGAGGTGAGAAGGACATAGAGAAGTGTGGAGGACATAGAGAGGTGAGGAGGGAAGAGAGAGGAGGTGAGGAGGACATTGAGAGGTGAGGAGGGAAGAGAGAGGTGAGGAGGACAGAGAGGTGAGGAGGACATAGAGAGGTGAGGAGGGAAGAGAGAGGAGATGAGGAGGACATAGAGAAGTGTGGAGGACATAGAGAGGTGAGGAGGGAAGAGAGAGGAGGTGAGGAGGACATTGAGAGGTGAGGAGGGAAGAGAGAGGTGAGGAGGACAGAGAGGTGAGGAGGGAAGATAGAGGAGGTGAGGAGGACATGGGGAAGTGAGGAGAGAAGAGAGAGGTGGGGAGGGAAGATAGAGGAGGTGAGGAGGACATAGAGAAGTGAGGAGGGAAGGGAGAAGTGGGGAGGGAAGAGAGAGGAGGTGAGGAGGACATAGAGAGGTGAGGAGGGAAGAGAGAGGAGATGAGGAGGACATAGAGAAGTGTGGAGGACATAGAGAGGTGAGGAGGGAAGAGAGAGGAGGTGAGGAGGACATTGAGAGGTGAGGAGGGAAGAGAGGGGTGAGGAGGGAAGAGAGAGGAGGTGAGGAGGACATAGAGAGGTGAGGAGGGAAGAGAGAGGAGATGAGGAGGACATAGAGAAGTGTGGAGGACATAGAGAGGTGAGGAGGGAAGAGAGAGGAGGTGAGGAGGACATGGGGAAGTGAGGAGAGAAGAGAGAGGTGGGGAGGGAAGATAGAGGAGGTGAGGAGGACATAGAGAAGTGAGGAGGGAAGGGAGAAGTGGGGAGGGAAGAGAGAGGAGGTGAGGAGGACATAGAGAGGTGAGGAGGGAAGAGAGAGATGAGGAGGGAAGAAAGAGGAGATGAGGAGGACATAGAGAAGTGTGGAGGACATAGAGAGGTGAGGAGGGAAGAAAGAGGAGGTGAGGAGGACATAGAGAGGTGAGGAGGGAAGAGAGAGAAGGTGAGGACATAGAGAGGTGAGGAGCGAAGAGAGAGGTGAGGAGACCTACAAGAATGCTCTACAGGTTCAGTTGTTCACTTCTGGAGAAGTGAGAGATGAAGAAAAACAGAAGTGGAGGAGAAGGAGGAGAAGTCTCACCTGCACAGAGCCTCGATGGCATCCCGGTCCAGGAAATCATGGTCCCTGGTCACAGACACAATCTCAATGGGGAACAAGCCATCTGAAACCGAGAGAGAGAGATACAGAGCGAGAGAGCGAGAGAGAGATAGCGCGAGAGGGAGGAAGAGAGAGAGAAATACATTTGTTTATGTATTTTATTGCACCAGCAAGCAGACACAATTCATTGCAAACTAACATTTACAAAAATGTAACTCTCTGTCAGACATGGGGCTACACAAATGCCACCCTGTTCCTTTCCTCCCCCCCACACACAACCCACACACACCACAATGAAAAGCTAAGAGGAAGTGGCGTCTTAGCCGGCCAAACAAACACAGCTGTACCATTCAGACCTGGGCAGCAGGGGGGTGAGTGTGGGCGGGGGTCGACACTAGAATGACAATAGGTAGTCCGGATTTAAGGAGTCCTCTGATTATCTCACTCTCTCTTCTCTATATCACTCTGTTAAAGGGGCAATCTGGGGTTCAAACTCACTCTATTAAAGGGACAATCTGGGGTTTAAGCTCACTCTATTAAAGGGACAATCTGGGGTTCAAACACACTCTAATAAAGGGGCAATCTGGGGTTCAAACTCATTATATTAAAGGGGCAATCTGGGATTCAAACTCGCTCTATTAACTTCTTAGGGAGCGGCAGCAGAGGTGACGGTTTTGGAGAGTCTGGCGTGCCCAAAGTAAAATGCCTACCACTCAGGCTCAGAAAATAGGATATGCACATAATTAGTACTATTGGATAGGAAACACTCTGAAGTTTCTAAAGGTGTTAACATAATGTCTGTGAGTATAACAGAACTGATATAGCAGGCGAAAACCCGAGGAAAATCCATCCGGAAATGCAGTTTTTGGTGACCTTTGCTCTGTTTGACACTCTCACCATTGACGTCAAGGCAATCCAGCTCCTGGATTGCAGTACCTATGGCTTCCACTAGATGTCAACAGTCTATATACAAAGACTGGGAATGATTGGAGTAAGCAAAACGGATAGGAACAGGAAATGGTAAGGGGACCTGAAATGTCAACAAGTTTTTTTTTTGGGTGCACGCCCCACTTTATTTTACTTATATAACGTTTAGGTGACCATCCGAGTGAAATATTATCGCTAATATTCATAAAAGGATAGCTAAGGATGCATTATAACTGGTATTTGATTTGTTTAGGAAAGGTTTATAGGTATATTTGAACGCGTTCTCTTCACGTTTCAATGGGCGATTCGACGTTGGATTTTCTGAACATAACGCGCCAACCAAACTCAGATTTATGGATATAATAAATGACTTTTTCTAACAAAAGAACCATTGGATGTCTTGGTTGGACACTTGGGAAGCCCTCAGCAGAAGTTCTTCAAAAGGTAAGGGATTTGTTTTCGCTGTGAAATGGGTTTTGTGTGAACCACGCTGGTTTATGAATTTATGCTAATGCTAATTTTGAATTTGGCGCCTTACATTTCACCGGGTAGTGTCTGGAGTGTGGAGCTAGCGCCCCACTGCTCCCTAAGTAGTTAAGAAGTCACTGGGTCTGTGTCCCAAACGGAACTCTTTTTAGTGCAATACTTTTGACCAGGGTCCAACGGGAAAAGGGTGACATTTGGGACGGAGACTTTAACCCCCATTCATGTCTGCTGATGAAGATATGAGTAAAAAGGTGTGAAAGAAAAAGAGAGATAGATCAATTATAAAGGAATGTATTGGACGGAGACAAGAATGCAATGATGACCCTAGTGCGGGTATCCTACAGCTCCTAGCCTCCTAGCTACCTAGCCCGCCTCCCAAATGGCATCCTATTCCATTTATAGTGCACTACTTCTAACCAGAATCGTACGGGCCCTGGTTAAAAGTAGGGCGCCATTTCTTGGACGCAAGCCTAAGGGCCAACAGTGATAAGAAAACGGCAGATTTTCTATGCACCTTTCACAAGCTGTACTGTGACAGTACTATCTGTCTGCCTTATCTGCTGTGGGGCATGAGTCCCTTACAGACATAGATAATAGAACAGAGAATGTGCCGGAATAAAGACTGTGGGGAATGTGTTGTGTGTCAGCACGAATTCTGTACTCATCAGAGTGACCTGGTATGAGTCAACATAAATCATCACAAAGCTGTCGGATGGACGGTTTGGTGTGTGTGTTGGTGTGTGTGTACCTCTCTTTGTAATTGTGTGTGTGCGCCTCTGTGTGTGTGTGCTTCTCTCTGTATGTGTGTGTGCTTCTCTCTGTGTGTGTGTGCTTCTCTGTGTGTGTGTGTGTGTGTGTGTGTGTGTGTGTGTGTGTGTGTGTGTGTGTGTGTGTGTGTGTGTGTGTGTGTGTGTGTGTGTGTGTGTGCCGTCACACACAACCTTAATCACCTCTCCAAAAACATGGCGAACGTCCCAGTGTCTTGGTAGGTAGAACACCCAGCACGGTTCAATGGCAACAACTAATGAACTGTTGACAAAGCTAGTTTTATCATGCTTTAAGGTCCCTCGGATTACATAAAGGGGTATGGGCTGTGCAGGCACGTTTTTAGGTTACGTATGAAAATACCTTTTGGCTTTAGGGTTTTGGTAATTGTTTCACTTGTGTGTCTGCAACATTGAGGTTCACTGAGGCAAAACAAAAACACACCGCTGGCACCTCAGGAATGTGTGTGTGTGGTGTGTGTGTTTCTGCATAAGCAAGGCAACTTGGCAGGGAGGGGTGAATTAGCACTTCAAATGATAAAAGGATTGGAGTACCATTGAGATCGAAGGAAACAGGACAGGAAAAGAGGAGTCTTGCATGTCATTGGATTGCTCTACAGTCTTTAGAATGTCCTGGATTTCAGCTGCAGTTCAATAAAAATACCAACTTGGAGAGGACGTCAACAAAAGAACAGCCTATTTTGTGTTTGTCCATTAAAATTAGCATAGCGAGTTAATTTGCTCAATTTAACATTTGAGGTTCAACATTTTAGGTCACGACAGTCTGTCACAAAGAGTTAGTCTGTAAACGGAAGAGTTGACAGACTGGAAGAAAATGAAGGGTGGGTTCTCTCTCTCGCTCCTTCTCTCTAGGCTACCCTGGGGTGGCAGGGTAGCCTAGTGGTTAGAGCATTGGACTAGTAACTGAAAGGTTGCAAGTTCAAATCCCTGAGCTGACTAGGTACATATCTGTTGTTCTGCCCCTGAACAGGCAGTTAACCCACTATTCCTAAGCTGCCATTGAAAATAAGAATGTGTTCTTAACTGACTTGCCTAGTTAAATAAAAATCAACCATGACTTCATCAGATGTCAAGATATGAGCTGTGTAATGCTAATTTGGCCAGATGTTTGGTGAGAAAACAACTATCCTAAAGTTCATGTGACCTAAAAAATTTACCACCACCAAGATTTCACTGTGACATTTTCACACGGTCTGTGGGAAAAGGGACATTGGCAAAAAATCATAAAGCTCGGGCCAGCGATGATGTTTTCCGATTTGCCTCGGTCATTCGTTTGTCACCCCCTTGTGCCAGGGACAGATCAGGCACAGCTGTGGACGGCTGTCGCACGGGTTCTTAGGGGTCCTTACCTTCGTACAGCTGGGCGTACTGTGGGAAACCGGCAGCCCGGAGCCAGGTGCACGCCTCTTTGGCCTCGATCTCTGCAAGGGAGAGAACAGAAAGACTACCTTTAGAATTTAAAATCCCCTTTATTGGGTCAAAATCACTTATCACAGAAACACACTCAAAACCATCACTTCAGTTCTTGCATAGAAATCATATCAAAGTTTATTGGTTGCGTACACAGTTTAGCAGATGTTATAGTGGGTGCAGAGAGACGCTTGTGTTACTAGCTCCTAACAGTGGCTCAAAATGTATCCGCTGATATATACTGTAATACCACCTGCAGTAGAAGCATGATTGGCTGTTAGTGTTTTTTCAGTGGTCAAAACAGGACCTAAAGTCTTTCCACAAAGTTCAGTCTGACACAAACCTCTTGACCCTCTTAGTCCCTCACTACCCTCTCACATGCTCCCCAAGCCCTCAAAACCGTAGTTCACACCAACCGTGTCAGCCGCTGACGCGCAGTGTGTGTGTACGTGTTACCACTGCGACCCGAGCCCCCAGTAAGTGTCGCGCTGTAAGTAAGTTTCTTCCGCGTCACTTTAGCGTAGTCGCAACGTTTCCCGACCAACGTTTCCCTGAGAAGACCTGTCTTGTAACCCTTTAGTGTTTTTGGATTTGTGGTGTGACATTTTCTAGGGAGCCGCTAAGTGCCGTCGATGGCTGTTGGGGTGGGAGCCATAGTGTGTCTGGAGGAGGCAGACTCCCCCATTAACAGTAATAACCCTCTTTAGATACCACGTGCCAAATGGTCACCGTGCCCCACCCTCCACCATGTTGGCTCCAGCAGCCACACCCCTCAGTGTTCTTCACACACAAAACAGAATCATTGGCACCGACACCTTCAGTAAAATGTCCACAACCCCCAAAACAATCTGCTGCTGTCGTATTGGCGATCTATGCAATCAGTCATCACAATTGTAGACTAATGTTCCTTTCTTTCTTTTTTTTCTCACAGGTTAATGGATGTGTTTTGTGTCTCGGAGCATGATTGGGGTAGTAATTACAGCCATTGGAGAAACGTGGATGGTTTCATCTTCAGAGTGCGAGTAGTAGTAGTGATGGTTCCACCTCATTTAGACCCAGATTACAACCAGGATCTAGTGTTCTAACTTTGGAACGGAAGAGGCCATTTTCTTCTGAAGGGGGGAAGAGTTAGACTGGAGGGAAAAAACAACAGAAATATAGGAAGAGATACAGTAGAAAGAAACAACTTATACAGCAGAAAGGGCCGCTGTGGTAGGAGAGTTATGGGGGGATCCTCAAGTGAGACAAAGAGAGAGAGAAACAGAGAGAGAAACAGAGGAAGATAGAAGCAGAGGGAGAGAGACAGAGAGAGAAACAGAGAGAGAAGCAAAGAGAGAAACAGAGAGAGAGAAACAGAGAGAGAAACAGAGGGAGAGAAACAGAAACAGAGGAAGATAGAAACAGAGGGAGAGAGACAGAGAGAGAGAAACAGAGAGAGAAACAGAGAGAGAAACAGAGTGAGAGAGAAAGAGGGAGATAAACAAAAAAAGAGAGAGAAAAAGAGTGGGTCAGACAGAGAGAGAGAGAGGGGAGAGGCTGACTAAGACCAGGCTGAGACACTATAGCCCCTCAGTATTACGAGGCATTTACATACCAACAAGAAGCCTAGACGGCAGACACTAGAACACTAGACAGGCTGCCGGTAAAAGGTGTGACGCGACCAACACCCTCATATAACCTAATAACTCATTAATGACTGTGTTTCACAACTCTTGTTTAGTTCCAGAAGACTAGTCTAGTTTTCTCTGTGAATTCCAACATGGCTGAAGCTGGGAAGCTTGAAATTTGGGCTGGTATTTATAGAAAGTTGTGAACCCCGAAGGAACATAGGCAACTCAGAGTAATTACAGCAGCATTCAAACATAAGGTTAGGGCTTCCTGTGTGTGTGAGTGTGTGTGTGTTAGTACTGTCCATTTTGAGACGCCGTAGACACTTTTAGATCTAACATACTATGCTTGGTGCAGTATTTCTCAATGAAAACGTGCATGAAAACGAGTCGTCCCTCGACTTTTCTGAAAATCTCATGTGTAACTCGGTGTTGTTGTTTTTTTGTCACACTGCTTTGCTTTATCTTGGCCACGTCGCAGTTGTAAATGAGAACCTGTTCTCAACTGGCCTACCTGGTCAAATAAAGGTGAAATAAAAAATGTAAAAATCCCTACTGTGACCAATCACCGACGAAGGGGCGTAGACTTCGGCCACCGACTTCGGCTACTAACTTCGGCTTGCCTCAAGAAAAAATGGCGTGTGCCTGAACAACTGAAACAACCTTCACTGAAGTCTAAAATGAGCAAAAACGTCACAAAATGCCATCATAATATACGCACAAACTCTTCCGAATTGTTTCTGCTGGGAAGCATGCTGACGCCTCTACCCAAACAGCCCTACAATAGGGAGAGGGGAGGAGTAGGGGACAGCATTTCTGTACTAAAGGCTATTGGAGACGAAAATAACACCCCCATTGCAGTTAACCTCAGACCCTGCCATCCCTCTTTCCTCACCCTTGACCTTTTGCACAGTGACATCACCTGGCCTTTGTGACACAACCGCAGCCCATAAACAACAACGCCTGTTGGCATAAACAAAAATAAACAAGGTTCTATGTCACTGACTGGACCTCCGTCCTGCTTTTCCTTTTGTCGTTTCCACTCCTTTCCAGTGTTTGCATGCGGGGAGAGGCACAGACACACACACACACACAGACACACACAGACACACACAGAGAGACAGACAAACACACACACACTTTAAATCTTCACCATAACTAGTGATTAGGCCTAGTCCTACACACCACTGTGACCAGCAACAATAGAAACTATGTCTTCCTCCCAAACATACACTACTTCCATCACGATAATAAAATCCTCCCATCCTGTAGACAGAATAGAATACTCCCACTCTCAAGCAACACTCCCAAGCAGGCACGCACACAAGCACACACACACATTGCATGTGGTTAGTGCTACAGAGACATTTGAGAGCTGGCGGGTGGTTCCCCTGTCTGCCCTAGCTAGCCATCCCTCAATCGGTCAGTCTGCCTGTGCCTCTCTCCAGCCAGCCGGACGTCCCTCAGACATCCTGTGTGGCCCTTGGCGCAAATTCAGCCAGAGGCCAGGGGATCACATATCCACCAGTCCAGCTGGGGAGGGAGAGGGTGTGTGATTGGGGCTGGGCAGAGTAAGGCCAGAGGGGCTGTGGTGGGTAAGAGGGAGCAGGATTCCAGGAGAAGGGGAACCAACCAACATCCCAAACAAGTCAGTGGCCAAGCAAGAGCGGCAGGTAGCCTAGTGGTTAAGAGTGTTGGGACAGTAACCGAAAGGTTTGAATCCCCTAGCCGACGAGGTGAAAATAATGCTGATGTGCCCTTGAGCAAAGCACTTAACCCTAATTGCTCCTGTAAGTCTCTCTGGATAAGAGCATCTACTAAATGACTCAAATGTCATGTAAATAATAATAATATAAAATTAACAAATGTACAGAAAGACCTGGGTGAAAACGTCATGTATATGTAAAAGCCCAGATGTACTGCTGGTTTTCAACCTTCCACTCTAATCAGCCCAGGGCCAATACTCATTAATATTCATTAAGCACCTCAGAGTAGGTGCTGATCTAGGATCTATTTTGGATCCTAGTGAATATGATTATATCGACAAGGGGAACCTGATCCTAGATCAGCACTCCTACTCTGAGAGTCTTTATGAATACAGGCCCTGAAGTACTGTTGGTTTTCAACCTTTCCCTTTAATTATCCTTGATAAAGCTTTTTCCCTATATTTAGCCGTGTTGTGGCGGACACAATCACTTGGAGCGGGTGTTTGTGTTGAACACGTTATCTGGCCGGGAACAAAAGGAGGCGTACCGTGTTGCAGGGTAGCTCACGGTCACCGTCGCGCCTCTGGGTTCACTTCCTGTGAGGCAAGCAGGAAGAGGAAGTGATGTAGTTCCCTGGCAAAGAATCAGGGTGGATGGTGTGTGTGGACGGCAGAGGACAGAACAGAACACACCCGTCCTGCCAGAGATGCGTGTGTGTTCTTTGGTTTTGGGTAGAATTCTGTGTCTACATGCATCAACAGAGGAACTTACACAAGACAAAGAACAAACTGCTGCCTCCTCAGGAACTTGAGGCTATAATCCCATAGCCTAAATCATTTGTGTGTGTGTTGCACAGAAACCAATGACTGGTGTAAAGGTTGACTGAGAGGTCAAACACTAAATGGAACCCTACGTGACTGGCTAAGAGAGAGAGAGAGAGAATTACATTGACAGAGTGAGAATTACATTGAGAGAGAGAGAGAGAGAGAGAGAGAGAGAGAGAGAGAGAGAGAGAGAGAGAGAGAGAGAGAGAGAGAAAGAAAGAGGGAGAGAGAGAGAGGGAAAGAAAGACAGATGCATGACAGTCAGACTGCTCCAAGATGGCCCAACACTAACAGAGATTTCAGATGCTGCTGCTTCACGGCTGTTTTTCTGTGCAGGGAACAGTGAACTGTGCCAAAGTTAAACTCTTCAGGTCCTGGCCCTCTGCTCAAGCTCTCCACTGAAATTACCCAGCACCCTATGCCTTCTTCCCCTTTCCCCTTCCAACTCCCTCCTCCTTCCTCCCCTGTTCTCTCTCTCTCTCTCTCTCTCTCCGCTAGTCACCCTCCTATTCCCTCCTTTCCTGTAGTAGGAAGTTCTCACAATCGGTGGCCAATATTTCCTCTTCACAGCAGAGCAGAGCAGGAGGTAGTTAGTCTTGGTTGAGCCTTCAAGCTGGGATCCTATAGGGGGATTCGTTAGCAACTAGCACCTAGAATCTAGCCAATGAATTTCAAAGGACAACTTCATCACCAACGTAAACAATTTAAAGGGGAGGTGTCAAGAGTCAAGACACTGCATACAATTGTTAATGGGGGGTTGCTATTCGAACTGGCAGTTAAGAGGACTAGTTGACGGCAGACGCTACTGTCGATCCCGGTGGCCTGATAACAGTGATTATCAGTGATTAAGAGGAGCCGCCGACTGTGAATCTTAATCAAGTCAACACGTGATTCATTACAGACGTCTTATCAAAGCAAGGCTTCAATAGGGTCTTTCACAAGGATCTGCACAGTAGCAGGTCTAGACAGGTGATATAATCAAGGCCTTGGTAGTGATTCAATTACTTTGTAATTCAGTGTTAAACTGAAGCAGCAGTCAAATGGGCTACGTAACACTGTCATAACATTGGCATAACAATGACATAACAATTACATCATAAACAGTGAGACAGCTGGTGACGTTGTTATGACAGGGTTATGTAGAGCTTATGACGGAGGGTTCAAGTGAAGTATGACACTTCATTGTACTGTATTTACTACACCCTTTGCGCCCTATAAAAGCGCACTACACTCAGTGTACAAAACATTAGGAACACCTGCTCTTTCCATGACATGGACTGACCAGGTGAAACCAGGTGAAAGCTATGATCCCTTATTGATGACACTTAAAACCACTTCAATCAGTGAAGATGAAGGGGAGGAGACAAGTTACAGAAGGATTTCTAAGCCGTGAGATAATTGAGACATGGATTGTGTATGTGTGCCATTCAGAGGGTGAATAGGCAAGACAAAAGATTTGATTTATGTGCCTTTGAATGGGGTATTGTAGTATGTGCCAGGCGCACCGGTTTGTGTCAAGACCTGCAACGCTGCTGGGTTTTTCACTCTCAACATTTTCCTGTGTGTTTCAAGAACGGCCCACCACTCAAAGGACATCCAGCCAACTTGACACAGCTGTGGGAAGCATTGGAGTCAACATGGGCCAGTATCCCTGTGGAACGCTTCGACACCTTGTAGAGTCCATGCCCTGACAAATTGAGAGTTTTCTGAGGGCAAAAGTGCAAATCAATCCCAGAACAACAGCAAAGGACCTTGTGAAGATGCTGTAGGAAACCGGTACAAAAGTATCTATATCCACAGTAAAACAAGTCCTATATCAAGGAAGCAAGGAAGTACAACTCCATATTAGGAAGGTGTTCCAAATGTTTTGTACACTCAGTGTATATAATATATAGTCATTATTAGTATCCATCGAGACAGGCAGTGAGAGGACAACTGCAACTGATGCTAGTGAAGTGCATTCAGCATGACCTTAAAGCATTTGAATGGGCATTCTGCAATATTACAGACAGAATCATCTGTAATGGCAGTTTAGACATGTCCTGGCAGTTTCAGTTCTGACTCACAGGCTATTGGCCTGAGTTACGACGTTCATGATGAATGTAAACAGGTTTAATTTGGCCAGCGAACTACAGATTCGTAGCGAATTTCAACACGTCTCGAAACAACTATACTACAGCAAAAACAATGGTTAGAGGAGAAGTGGTGAATTTTTGTGGATGTTAAGTTTTGACATTCCTGCGTGAAGACATCTGGTGATCTGGGAGAAGGTCTGGCTGGTAGGTAAGTGAGAGTACCACCATCTGGCTTGCTCCATAGGATACCACACGACACACACCAACTCAGACACACACACACAGAACTAATGGAGGTGCCCCATGATTCTTTCCGGTCATCCAACACCAGACACACACGCACGCACACACACGAGCACACACACACATCAATGCACACACACACACAAACACACACACACACACACACACACACACACAGCTGGGCCAGATGGATCATCACAATGCCTGGTCTCTGAGGTCTCTCTCTACCTCTGGTGACAGATTTATGTTTGCTTAGGGCCCAGGTCCAGGATCAGGTGACAAGACCAAGACAACCCATACAATACATCTGATATGCTTTAAAACTGACCCATGGTCAGATATTATAACGCCCTGTGTTCCCGTCACCCCCTCATAACCACCCATTAAACAGATCCCAGAACAGTTTGTGATGAGAATGCCAATAACAAAGCACGCCAAGGTCGGAACAGAAATAGGACAGGCGGATGAGAAACACATGGAAATATCTATGTTCCTTCATAGAACTGACAGCAACTTTACCATATAAAAACGAATAAATCTGTCAGAAATACTCTGCCATACTTCCTGCCCTTTCCTTAGAAATAGTTTGATTTAAGCCTGTTTAATATTCCTCCCTTTAAAAACACAACCCCTCCCCCCACACCACTTGACTACATGCCAATTATCGATTGATAGAGAGGGGAGGGAAAGAGAGAGGGTGGGAGAGTTTCCCTTTTTGGGCTGTTTGTTACTAATTTCTACTACAGTTGAAGTCGGAAGTTTACTTAGGTCATTAAAACTCGTTTTTCAACCACTCCACAAATTTATTGTTAACAAACTATAGTTTTGGCAAGACGGTTGGACATCTGCTTTGTGCATGACAAAAGTAATTTTTCCAACAATTGTTTACAGACAGATTATTTCACTTATAATTAACTGTATCACAATTCCAGTGGGTCAGAAGTTTACATACACTAAGTTGACTGTGCCTTTAAACAGCTTGGAAAATTCCAGAAAATTATGTCATGGCTTTAGAAGCTTCTGATAGGCTAATTGACATCATTTGAGTCAATTGGAAGTGTACCTGTGTATGTATTTCAAGGCCTACCTTCAAACTCAGTGCCTCTTTGCTTGACATCATGGGAAAATCAAAAGAAATTAGCCAAGACCTCAGATTTTTTTTTTTACCTCCACAAGTCTGGTTCATCCTTGGGAGCAACTTCCAAACGCCTGAAGGTACCACGTTCATCTGTACATACAATAGTACGCAAGTATAAACACCATGGAACCATGAAGCTGTCATACCGCTCAGGAATGAATGTACTTTGGTGCGAAAAGTGCAAGTCAATCCCAGAACAACAGCAAAGGACCTTGTGAAGATGTATTGTTATATGCACGGATACATGTATAATTCAACAGTGTGAATAATCCAACTTTTTTTGTCTGTTTGAGTATACTAGGCTATTGAAACGTCTCAACAGACATATCAAGGCCAAAAGACAATGGCTCAACGCAGGCCATGGGTGACGAAACAGTGCGCCCTTATCTTGGAAGTCGGCGTAGGAGCAGTGGAGACTGGAAGAGATTGCTTATCTGACAGCCTGCAGCTAAGCGCAACACTCATTTCAGCACAGGGTAGTTCATTACAGAGCCGGAGAGACCAATGTCAAACAACTTATCTTTGCAAAAGGAGAAAAAATAATCCCTTCTAAAATGGTTAAATACAAGTTTAATTCAAATCATGGAAAAGTGAGAACAGATAAACCACAATCTAAAACATTCTATTCCAGGTAGGTTTTCTCTGCCCAAAAGCATGGAGAGCCCTACTTATTTAAATATTCTGAATAGTAAAACATTGGAGTAAACAAATTCATTGACTTACGAGTTAAAATCATGTTTATTTCTTGACACGGAGACTTCCTCGTGATAAAACCAAATACTCCCGCTGCGCCCAGGCTGGCGAGTCCGCTCAGGTTTACTCCAATGTTAGGGCGAAGCTCGCATATTTTCTTCTTTCCAGCGTAGTTCAACCCAAAACCTCCGCACGAAACAGTGTCTTTAGACTCAAACTCAAGACACAATTAGCTCCAAAAGGTCGCTGAACTGTAATACAGTAATTCCATGGTTGTATTGTCGTTTGGCTGAACGGGACGCAAGAAAATTCCTCCTCGATCTTATGAAATGACTCCCCTACTATAACTTCCTATGGGGACCCAAGCGCGAATGTGAATGAACTACTGTGTGAATAAGATTTTAGGAATGGACAAACGTGGCTCCACCTCTCCGCCCCGGTCTAGGCTACCCTGCCTGTCCACCTGATGAATATCGAGAGGAGCACAGAGGACCCACTCTACTGCGCTACATACCGTACCGCAGCTGTGGTATAAACACTGTATACAAAAATCGATATATTGTGAGATTTTACACCTAAGGATTTAGTATATTTTTTTGTCACATGCATGTTGTGCGTAAAATGTGGCATACATCGAATGTAGTCCAGCAGGTGTGAACGAAGTCAATATTACAAATGACACATTTTTACATATATACCTATTTTCTCTTGCAAGTCCTGGTAACCTATACTTTACTTCCAACCTTAAGTATATTTTTAATAGAATACATTTGGTTACATTGCTTGCTTTTGTAACGTTGGTATTAACTGTTTTCTGTGCTTCAAAAGCGAGAGTGCTTAGTACCGCATCCGCTCTGCTTTGCTGCAGCCCAACTGCACTGAAGCTCAGAAGAGAAATCTGTAATTCATTAGGCGTCCTTTAGCATATCATTAGAGAATACATTCATGGCATAGCCGGGACAATTGCGTGACGCGCCATTGTGGACTGCAACGTTGAATAATTCAAAAGAAACCGTTGTGGTATGCTAATACTGTAGCATACTTTGGCCAACTCCCACAAACACATCCCTGGGCTCGGGCGAGCAGTGCACGTACACCACGCACAGGTTAGAACCGCAACGACACCCGTGGGATCAAAAGTCCCGAGACCGGCCTTTCCAAAGATCAAACAAACACTTTTACCACCCCATTCAAGAAATAAAGTAACACCGAACTGGCTATCCAATCCGTGCGCCTCCAAACCTACTTAGACATGAAGTACCACATTTTGCCTTATTGTGGATTGATTCTGTCATGCAGTGTATTTTATAGGCAGGAAATAGCAGGGCAGCTGTGGTATAAATGTTTCTAATGGGTCCATGGCAATTGGTATATTGCATGGTAGCTCTCGGATGACCACCATTCCACGTCGGGGAGTGTTGACGTTGAAATCTCACAGATGTTTTCCAGACTTTAATAGGCTTTTGTAGGAGAGAATTGCTCATTAGCCTACTAATTTCTACATTCGTGCATGCACAACACACATCACGTGTTGTCTCTCTCTCTCTCTCTCTCTCTCTCTCTCTCTCTCTCTGAAACCTATGTTAACATTGCCAAAGCAAGTGAAGTAGATAATAAACAATCAATAAAAATGTATAATAAACAAAAGAGACATTTCAAATGTCATATTATTAATATATACAGTGTTGTAACGATGTGCAAATAGTTAAAGTGCAAAAGGGAAAATAAATAAACAGAAATATGGGTTGTATTTACAATGGTGTTTGTTCTTCACTGGTTGCCCTTTTCTTGTGGCAACAGGTCACAAATCTTGCTGCTGTGTTGTCACACTGTGGTGTTTCACCCAGTAGATATGGGAGTTTATCAAAATTTGATTTGTTTTCAAATTCTTTGTGGGGGAAATGTGTCTCTAATATGGTCATACATTCTCTCTCTCGACCTCTCTACCCCCCCCTCTCTCTCTCTCGACCTCAAAACATTCTCCAACCACCGAAGCCCTCCCAAGCATCCACTAAATCACGTCATCAGCTCTGTCATTGGCTCCGGACAACACTGTGTTATTGCCGTGGTAACGCACATTCAGTATGGCTTTGGTGGGTCCCCTGAGGCAAATGCCTTCCATCCCCATCACACTCCATGTGGGAAGAGAGTTCATGTAACGTTTCAGTTTAATGAGGGGGAAAGAGATGACGAGGAAAATCCTCTGTTTAAACCAAGTGTGGTTGGTTTACCATAGCTGGGGCTGCTAAATGGCCAGTCATAAGTGACTCATGATCTCCCTCTAACCTCTACTGGGAAGAGAACACCCTGAGGTAATACTGAGAGAACACTAACCTCTACTGAGAAGAGAACACCCATAGTAGTAAAGGCCAAATTCAATATTTTATCAAATAATTGTCATATATTTTTTTTATACCTAAAGGGGTCCTGAAATTCAAAATCAAATAGCTAAACGATCCATGGTAAGACCATCTTAAAACAATTCCATATGTTAGCTTAGTACCCCACCCCTAATGGCTTCGACCTTTAGAGGTTTTTAACTCTGAATGGTCAAGTTAAGGATTTAGGTTTGGGATAGGATTACATTTTTTACAAATAAAATAGCTTTTTATTGCTGGATTTGAACAATAAACCTTTGGCACAATAGGCAGATCCTTGTGCCTATCTGCCATCCCTGCCCACAATGCCTTTGCAAATCCCAAACCTACTTGAAGCTAATAGAACTCTCCGTTGCTGGCGTCCTCAGACATGGATGGACGTCAAATACTGACTTGTATCATGGGTGACCTGGCTCCATAAAACACACCACACACACACACACACACACACACACACACACACACACACACACACACACACACACACACACACACACACACACACACACACACACACACACACACACACTGATAATGCAGCTAACTGCAGTTTAAGAGACAGAGATATTCCAAATTCACACAATGCAGATACACTGAACATGATTCAAATGAGGTCATATTTCAGATTGTGTGTGCGTGTTTATTTGTGTGTGTGTTTGTGTTGAGGGGTTTCAGAGATATGGACAGATGCCATCTTTGGGATGTTTGTGTGTGTGTGTCACTGACAAATATCCCCTCTGATAGTTACTGGTTGTTGATGGATCGGAGCAGAAGGAAGATTTGACAGTTCTAGTGAAAACAGGAACCTCTAGAAATAGACAGGCCCTGGGCCGAGGGTCCTGGCTCTGGAGACATAGATTAGAAGAGAACACACACGCACGCGCACGCACACACGCACGTACACACACACACACACACACACACACAATGTGAGGAAGTGCCTCTGTCTTTGTTCTCTATCCTCATCACAACACAGGGAGAGAGATGAGGTAGACTACTTAGCTGCTGAACACACATTTCTAAGGCTAGGTTTAGCCTGAAGCAGTCATCTAATTAAAAGTAATTTCTCTACTGGGAAGAGAACACCCATAGTAGTAAAGGCCAAATTCAATATTTTATCAAATAATTGTCATATTTATTTTTTATACCTAAAGGGGTCCTGAAATTCAAAATCAAATAGCTAAACGATCCATGGTAAGACCATCTTAAAACAATTCCATATGTTAGCTTAGTACCCCACCCCTAACGGCTTCAACTTTTAGAGGTTTTTAACTCTGAATGGTCAAGTTAAGGGTTCAGGTTTGGGATAGGCTTAAATGTTTAACAAGAAACCTTTGGCACAAGAGGCAGATCCTTATGCCCATCTGCCATCCCTGTCCACAATGCCCTGTCAAAACCCAAACCTACTTGAAGCCACAAGCACTCTCTGTTGCCGGCGTCCTCAGACATGGATGGACATTGATTACTGACTTGTATCATGGGTGACCTGGTTCCATAAAGCTGGTTCCATTGAGTTACACACACACACACACACACACACACACACACACACACACACACACACACACACACACACACACACACACACACACACACACACACACACACAAATAATCATCTGGTAAAAAGTCATTTGTAAGGCCAGGTTTAACCGGAAGTCAGTGTGTGAGATAGAGGGGTGAAAGAATAGCTTGTGTGAGACAGAAAGAGCTCTAGGCAGTTGCCGTGTGATGATACCTCCTGCTCTATCCTTGTTGTGTTACTGTAAACCTAATCTCGGTTACCCAGAAGTAAAATTCTCGTGAAAGTTTTCACTTCCTGTTTACACATGGATCTGTCCAAGAGAGATTACTGTAAACCACACGCATACACACACACACACACCTGCATCTAGATAAGCATCTCTGAACTGTTGAGAAAATATATATAACTCGGAATTTGAAGAGGCATTCCAGGACTCATGTTTGTACATTTCCTGTGTGTGTGTGTGTCTTTGTGTGTGTGTGTGTGTGTGTGTGTGTGTGTGCATGTCGTCCTGTATATACAGGGATAAGCAGAGACACAAGAGGTGCTGAACCAGCTTGTTTCTTGGCACCTTGTGACTTTGTGGACTATTTAATGCATAAATTACTGTATTTAGGCTGTACTCAAGACAGTTTAGATCACGTGATTTACTTGTCACTAAAGAACTCCTTCCATGAGTTATGGTGTTCTAATTTAGTTCCACCCTTTCCTATGACTCTTCTGACCTAAATATGCCCTCGTCCCAAACGGCACCCTATTCCCTATATGGCACACTATGTTTACCCAGCCATGGGGGTGCCAATTAGGCTCTGGTCAAAAGTAGTGCACTAAATAGGGAATAGGGTGTCATTTGGGACATAACCTATGTGTTTCAATGGCCTGTTTCATCACCGAGTTATAGACTTAGTTATAGCTTTATACTCACTGTTAAATCTGTTACAAATGACCCATTTGGAGCCAACTCCACTACACCTTAGAGACAGTTGTATGCCTGCTGTTTGTGTTCAGTTGACTGTAAATCGTCTCTTCTGTGCTCCACTGACATCTAAAAGTAGCTAAATAATCACACTATTTTCCTCTCAAAGCAAGACCATGTGTGGCCCTGGTCTGGCACAGCCCAACGGTGAGAGAAGGTATTTTTGGACAGCGCTAATGTGTAAATGCTAAAGCAAACAGTCTGTGAGTTACACTGTCCATACACCCACACAAGCATGCACACACACACATACGCATGTACGAACACATACACACATATATCATATATATCTCCAGGTTTTGTCACATTGCTATGCGCAGTGATGGCGTGGGGTAAATGGGCCTCTCGCGGTTCAGAACACGTACATCACATTCCCCAGCATCAACACGCAGCGTCACACACGTCTCCCCGTTCTTTTCTTTGTGCCCTCGCATTCCTTCCTGATGAAAAGGAAAACAGAAAGGTCCGTAGTGTCGTAGTGGATGACGGGGGAGTTTCAAGCGGTGAACTTTAGACCCGTTCAGCTCACTGTTCAGGGATCACTGGCAATCAGAAAACAGACAAGAAACCAGGGGAAATACAAGCAGTACAAAACTCCTACTGTGTATTGTGTGAAATACCACATTGACATAAATGACTAGTTTGACAGTCACACTTTAAGTCAGGGACTAAAAAAACACTTTGTTAATGGGGATTCTATTGAGAACGTTATAAAACCCAGGACTAGAATCTAGGTTCGGGTAACCAGCCCTTAAAGATTAAAATGATGGTGGTTGGGATGTAAATACTACTGTAGGATGTTAGAAAGGGTTTTACTTGGAACCAAAAGGGTTCTACCTGGAACCACAAAGGGTTCTTCTAAGGGTTCTCCTATGAGGACAGCCGAATAACCCTTTCACGTTCTACATAGCACCTTTTCTTTCTAAGAGTGTTATGATAGTCCTTGAAATATCCTCTGATCAAGCCGTCGAGAGAGAGACACACACACAGGGGGCCTCCAGATCATAGCTCATATTTTTCTAATTAGTCATGCGTGGACGATGGAGATTTAGGGATGGTTTGCTTTAGAGAGGGAAAGAGGGAGAGGGGGAGACAAAAGAGAAGAGAGAGAGGAGGGGGTAGAGAAAGGAGTGATAGGACACATGGAGAGAAAGGAAGAGAGAGATTGTGTGTCATAGGAAGGGTGGTGTGATATGGAGAGAGGAAAGCCCACTGGGCACACACCGGTTAATTCAACGTTGTTTCCAAGTCATTTCAACAAAATGACGTTGAACCAATGTGGAGCAGACGTTGAATTGATGTCTGTGCCCAGTGGGTAGAGATGGGGTGAGAGGAAAAGCTTTGTCTCATTTCAAGTTTATATCTGGATCATCTGGGTTCTGAGTCTGACACTCAGTCAGACCTACAGATAATTTCCTCACATCACGGTAACGTAATATTGACATGATTTCTAAGTTATATGTAACAATTGATGCCAAGTACAAGACTCATACCCACTTCATTCTACATTAGTGAGGATAGAAATGAATTAAAGTCTAATAATAATAACCATTTTGAATATTACTTTTACATGGTTTGAGTTTGCAGAAATGGTACGGAGAGGCAACTTTTATTAATAGAACTAACAACATGCCCAATGAGTCTTTGAGGTAAATGCTCAAAGCATTAAAATCTAGTCAGGAAACCACCTGAATAGTTTCTGTTGATTAATAAAACCGATAAACCAAACAAAATGGCTGCAAAATGAATTAAGTGGACTATTTTCCGCCTCTGTCAAAATCCTCTGAAAATCCCAGAGCTGTTATGTGGTTTACTGTGAGGTATAATTACGAGTGTTTTATACATTCATATTAACCCCTCCTTCTCTTTCTGTGCCAATTTCTACATATAAATGTCTGACTTGATTTGCCCTTCAAAAATGTCCTTTAATTATAATCCACACAATATTTCAAATGTCTTGTTGTTGCAGGATTATTTCCTGCTGTGAGAAATTGGTTCAAATGAAGATCTTACATCTGTATGAATAAGCCTAGTTGTACACCTTTCGTTGACTCACAAAAATATTTGATTGTGTATTTTCAGTCACATGATTACTCTTTAAGTTATTAGATGCATGCCAAAGCATCATTTCGTCCCTACCGTGTTAAAACATTCAAATGCAGCTGTTTTACATCTCACTTTACCATCGGATCATTAATAAACGCCACTCAGGGTACGTGCACAACTAATTCCCATAGGCACAAGTAAGCAGGAAATAGTGATGACATAGAGAGCTGTTGATGTGTGGCGCTGAACATGTGTGTGTGCTGTGTGTGTGTCAAACATGTGCCGAGCTCCTCTCAGTGTTATTAAATCCCAAAGAGAGGCCTGGGTGATGAATAGCTGTGCAGGCTAAGTTACGGAACGATAAGGTACCATTGAGACCCTTGAGTTGAGAGCACAGTATGTGGAACAGCATGCTTACGAGATTAGAGAGAGTGTGTGTGTGTCGTACATGCTATCCAAGTCCAACAGAAAAGACTGTAGGCATATAAATCTTTGCATCAAACAGTTCCAGTAGAGACACATGGAGACAGACCAAATTCCTTAAAGCCATATGTTCATTCTCTGACTGGTAATAACCACAGTGCCAAGTGGGAAAGACAGGAAGTTGATGCATTTAGTCTACCCTGTCCTGACATTTGACCCCTTGTGCACTATGACCTGTGCTAGACCATGTGAGGGCTGTACATACTGGCACCTTGGCTGTCACGGCAACATATAAAGCAGGTTTGGCCGTGAGGTTGTACAGATACAGAAGTGCCTTTCCAAATGTGCTATATCTACAGCCAGGAAAGAAACAGTGCTCAATTAAGAAAGAGAGAGAGAGAGAGAGAGACAGAGAGAGAGAGAAAGAGCGAGAGAGACAGAGAGAAATAGAGAGAGACAGAGAGAGAGGAGAGAGAGAATGAAATAGTCAAATTCAATTAATAATTGAAAAATTCCCAATTCATAACACCCCACAAGAATTGCAACACCCCATTCTATTGCTTCTACTCTTCTTTCTCCCCCTCCCTCCCCCTCCCTCCCTTTTGTGTGCAGGTCATTTACAGTTTTTGCAATCACTTTGGCACTAATTTCAGAACCTTGTGGTCATTTTTCAAAACTCTAGACACAAAACTCCAAATGGTCATCACTTGTAACACAGGCTGTCCAATGTTGAAAACATGGCATTGTGCATTCACATCTTTAAAGAAACTTTGCACTTGCAGAATCGTTGGTTCAAATAACTCATTTATCATGAAATACCATAGGAACATTCATTTCGATCGCCCATACACAAGATACCGATAGTTTCACTGTGTAGTTGTTCATACAATCATTAAATATTGTAGTACAAAATATGTGATACATGTTTCGTTATCATACTACACATAAATACATCACTGTAAAAGGACTAGTAGAGAGAAACTACAGAAACAGTGGAATCATTGAACAAAATCTGAAATGTATTGATAGTTTTTTTTATCAAAGTAAAAATAATTAGCTACAAAAAAGAAGAAAACTACAGTAAAACGTCAACTGCAGTGTTCCTCACCTGGCTTACTGTAAAAAGCAAAACAAAGGATTGATTACTGTACTTCTATATTTCCATCAAATCTGTCTTATGGATTTGGCCACAGGTTCTCATCCACATCACAATGGAGGTTTTCATTAGCCAAACATCTTGGGAAAAATCTTTGTGCATGGCGAATCCAGGCCTGACACTGGTCTGCTGTGAAGTCATTGCATGCGTCATCAATGTTGTTGTAGGTGGATACCACTCATTTCACTATACACTCTTAACCACAATGTGAAATCAATCATCACTAACGAGTTTTCAGTATTGGAAAAGCAATTACAAGGGCCTGCATACATACACTCACCGGTCACTTTATTAGGTACACCTGCGTGTTAATGCAAATAGCCTGCTCCTTCTAATGGCAAATTTTGTGCCTGCCTGAAATTCAATATATAGAGCATATAGAGTAGAGAGTTTTAGTTTTTGTTCGACCGAACATTAGAACGGGCATAGGTGTGCCTAATAAAGGGGCTGAGTGTACAGTAATATGCGTACAGTAATGTCAAATCTGAAAACATGGTCTGGAAAAGTGGTACATGAGACCATAGAAACAGTGTCTGATAAAGAATGATGATGAAATATTACATCCATAGATAATGTAGTCCAATTGGTTCATGTTCCACCGTAATTGGTGTCAGTGGAGCTCGTTATCCTGAAACTTTCATGATCTAAATATGGAATATTGTTCTTCAGTTTCCATAAAACTATGCATTAAGAGTAATGCAACAGTTACTTATCATTTTGAGCAGTTGTATCAGTTGATCGTTAGATCGTTGTAATGAAATGAATAGACAGTCATCTCAGACGTAATGTGTGAATTGCATTTTGAAATGGTAATACTTTGATATTAAGTTGCGTCATTTTGAACAGGTGATTTTAGTTCAATGAACAAATGATCTTAGCTTTATGTGTATTGTATACAACCAATTGAAAAAAGTGTTTGAGTTTTGAAAAATGTGGATTTTGATCATCGGTTGTGAGTTTTGTGTCCAGAGTTTTGAAAAATGACATCAAGGTTCTGACATTTGTGCCAAAGTGATTGTAAAAAACTGTATTGCCCTTCAACTCCTAATGGATAACTGGTATGAGGATGGGGTGGGAGGAGAGATGAATAAGATGACGTTATTTATTTGAATGCATTAGTCTCTCAGGTCCACTGTTGTTTTATTGTTGTTTTACCTTCTGTCTCATTTAGGAAACATGTTTCTATCTTTCTCACCTTTTATTATTTCATTTTTTAAGCATCCCCTGTAAGAAAGGTGCTCTGAGACGGGGGTTGTTCTGAGACGGTTATAGATAAAGATGAGGTAAATGTGTGTGTGTATGTGTGCACGTGCCTAGGTGTTTCTCTGTGTGTGAGGCTTGTTAGGTAGCAGCTTTATGATTCAAACTGATGGCCTTTATTTAATCTGGACGTCTTTTTCGATCCACTGACCCAAATCCTCCGTGCTGCAATCTAAGGAATCTGATTCAAAGAGGATAAAAATAAAGAAATGGAATAAGAAATGGGAATATATTATATTAAAGGATGTGCTGCGTTGCGGACCTAGCAGGTGTACCTCAGACAGAAGCACATTATTAGGACATTGGCACCGCACCCCGAGGCTCCTCTCCTTCCTAAAAAGAGTTCTAGGTCAGAGGTCATCAGTCCTCCAGCTATAGGACAGCTTTCTGCCTGATTAAAAATGGACATCAAACGGATTTAAAGTGAAACCTCTGATTTGGAGAGGGCAAAAGAGACAGGGTCATTCATACTTTTAATTGGGATAAGTGAACAACGACATACTTTACAGACATCGAAAACTATTTCTGACTGTTGTGCAGGGGAGTTAATTTTTTGTTTAAAACCATAGATATATTATTAATTGGTATAGAATGTATTACTGTAAAGTAGTCCCTCTCGGTACGACCAACCCGAGAGATTCACACTGACGTTCACAACAACATAACACATTCAAGACAAGATTCATGCTCACGTTCACAACAACATAACATATTCAAGACAACCAGGCCAAGTGACAGAATAAGAAGCTGACCTTTCACCCTGTCAGTGACAGTTGAGTGACAATTGAGTCTTAGATGGTACCTTAATTAGTTAGTGGTACCTTAATTGGGGAGGACGGGCTCGTGGTAATGACTGGAGAGGAATACGTGGAACGGTATCAAATACATCAACCACATGGTTTCCAGGTGGTTGATACCATTTCATTCGTTCCGTTCCAGCCATTATTATGAGCCGTCCTCCCCTCGGCAGTCTGAGTCAGGGGAGGTGACATTGCTAAAAAACTCTAGTAATTTAATTGGATCTCTATGCTTCAAAGAGCGAGTGACTCCATTTAGCAAGGACTGGCATGTGAATAGTCATAAGCTAATAAGTAAGCTGTTATTAACCTACTATAACCTATTAACCTGACATGACCACTGTATGTCCCTCTGCAGCCATTCAAAGACACACAAGCAGCCACCACTCAACATCAATGTTTAGCACGCATAAACACACGCGCACATGCACAGGTTTATTGACTCCGGGGCTAATGAACAGCAATGATGTGTCTGGGGGTGTGGAGGGTCTTAATACAGTCCAGCTGGAGACAAGAACACCTCTCTCTCTCTCTCTCTCTCTCTCTCTCTCTCTCTCTCTCTCTCTCTCTCTCTCTCTCTCTCTCTCTCTCTCTCTCTCTCTCTCTCTCTCTCTCTCTCTCTCTCTCTCTCTCTATGTCTCACTCTCTCTCTCTTTCTGTCTCTCGCTCACTCTCTCTCTCTCAGACATATCTCACTAGTTACTAAAGTAATCAAAACAGGTGTGCGTAATTAGCACCAGAGAGGGAGCGGGAGCAGGCGTGACAGTAATGGAATTTTGAGAATTAAATGTTTAACGTTTTGTCGATTTCTCTTTGAATTCATGTTAGTTGACAACTCAATAAAATGTTAATCAAATATACTGTAGACATTGAACTGACGTCTGACATCTGCGCCCAGTGGGATGATGTCTCCTCAACTGGAAAACCAGTTTACAGACAGAAAATGTGCCACATTTTGGGATAAATAATATGTACACACACTGAGTGTTTAAAAGGATGTAAATCATTGCCAACTCTGAAAATGTAAAACAACAATCCTACCCAACTGAACTGTAAGCATTTCATTCATATGTTGTCACATGATGTTGGCGTTGGGACCAACTGCACAGCAAAATGTTTTTCACAATGGACAACAACGTCATTGTTCCACGACTGACACAAGCATCAAATAAAACCATTGTCTGAAAGAAAGAAAAAAAAAGAAAAGAAAACATGCTTCAAATCCAAAAAGTTAAGGAAAACCACACTTTGTTGTTTCTGAAGGATCATTTCAGGACGTTTTGTGTGGCTGCGAGGCCCGTCACTAAGCAGAGCAAAACAAGAGAGAAAGGAGAGAGGTGGAAGACTTTGAGTCCAGTTTCAGTCTTGCTTTCTCTCTCCGATTGACCTCAGGAGGATTTTAGCTCTGTCCACCAACTGTCATGTTGACGAAACTTGTGAGAGCCGGGCGTTTTAAGATCACGTTTCAACACTGATACTATTGGTGAGAGCCACTCAAGTGGTTCACATGACAGGCAAACTGACCTGGAGAAAGGGAGAAGAGAAGAGGAGAAAGAGACAAACCTGTTTATCATTCATTACATTTTAACGGTTAGTCGTTTACTTCAGGAGAGGGATTAATAACAACATGCTCGAAGGAGGAATCTCGGTCACGCAAACACGAGGTCAATCGACAACGGCTTCGTCAGTTACCTTAGGGCTAAATCAAACAAACCCTACTTCTATATGGGCCATAACATTCCCAAAACTCCTGACTCGGAACATTCTCTCTGGCTATTTTGTTTGTTGTCTCAAACCCAATGAATAACATTATGTCGACTTAGGACTGAGGAGAAATGACTTCTCCAGCCCAGTTGAGGCGTTAGTCAGGGGTGAAGTGTTGGACACACACCATGTCAATTGACCCTGACCTCCCAAATAGAGAGTGAATGGTGGAGAGATAGTCAAAGTGTCACTTGGACAAGCGCGCTAACACACTGACTCACTAAGCGCTTCATTACCTGCATTCTCCACCAGCCGTCAGGAGTTAAATAGAGAGTTCATAGGCTACGGGCCAGGGTCACAGGGGAGGGGACGCCCTTCCTCCGGTGGCCCTGTGTCCTTACTTCCTTTCAGGGTGACAGAGAAGTCGTGACTGAGGGGTCAAAGGTCACAGGTGACTGTAACACCTCATCAGAGAAGGGAGATGGATCCTGAGTGGGTGCTTTGCCAATAGTGTGCACAGAGATTTGGGATGGGTCGAAGCTCTGTTGAGCGCTCTATTATAGGCTGAGGGGAGTAGGCCTCAGGAGAAGCCTGGGGGTAGAGTTCAGGTGCCTCCCTGACTGAGTGGACCCAGAGCTGGGCTCATCTCAGCCTCTCTCCCTACCTCCGTGGGGGATGTAACTGTCATATTATCCCGTAGACTACTAGAACCACCAGAAACAACCTCAATGAACCAATGATAAGGCAGCACCAAAGATGTTGGATAAATTGAGATGTCCCACTCTGGCCGTTTACCATTGGAAAAAAATTGTCACAGTTCCGGTCTGCTTAAGGGTTGGCTCTCCCATAGGAACCAATTAATTAGCAGCTGGTCTGCTTAGTTCATTGATTGTATATGAACCAGAAAACACGATGGAGTGGGATCTCTCTTCCTCTTCTGTCTCTGGACAGAACTACAAACAGTAGTTGACTGTTACACTGCTTGTGATGATGGCTCCTGACAACCTATAGACACTTCACCATCTCTTTTTTGTCAGATCTCGGAAAGTTTTTGAGTCGTCCAAATGGGTGTGCTGCAGGTGTCCATAATTACTTGTTCAGAAGTCAGAAGAGCGATTTGTCTGTTTTGTCGGAGAGATCGTTATAACTAGGAGTCACCCAGCCAAATTCCTGCTAACAGGCGATCAGATATCTTTAAAAGACGTTTCTACTGTGTCATTTTATTCTGCTGAACCTTCAAACACCTCTTTTTCTCAGAGAAGGACTTGCTGAACTCTAACCCTTCGCCCAAATCTCCTGGGAACTTCTGCAGATTGTGGTAGTAAAAACATGACTGAGCGAAGACATACACATTAGCTAATGCAAAGACATACACATTAGCTAATGCACAGGTGCATTAGCTAAAAGCCCATAAGCACATTTAACTGGTTAAGAGACAGGCATGGGATCACAGTACTAGACCTATGCTGATACTTAGGACATACAGTGGGGCAAAAAAGTATTTAGTCAGCCACCAATTGTGCAAGTTCTCTCACTTAAAAAGATGAGAGAGGCCTGTAATTTTCATCATAGGTACACTTCAACTATGACAGACAAAATGAGGAAAAAAATACAGAAAATCACATTGTAGGATTTTTAATGAATTTATTTGCAAATTATGGTGGAAAATAAGTATTTGGTCACATACAAACAAGCAAGATTTCTGGCTCTCACAGACCTGTAACTTCTTCTTTAAGAGGCTCCTCTGTCCTCCACTCGTTACCTGTATTAATGGCACCTGTTTGAACTTGCTATCAGTATAAAAGACACCTGTCCACAACCTCAAACAGTCACACTCCAAACTCCACTATGGCCAAGACCAAAGAGCTGTCAAAGGACACCAGAAACAAAATTGTAGACCTGCACCAGGTTGGGAAGACTGAATATGCAATAGGTAAGCAGCTTGGTTTGAAGAAATCAACTGTGGGAGCAATTATTAGGAAATGGAAGACATACAAGACCACTGATAATCTTCCTCGATCTGGGGCTCCACGCAAGATCTCACCCCGTGGGGTCAAAATGATCACAAGAACGGTGAGCAAAAATCCCAGAACCACACCGGGGACCTAGTGAATGACCTGCAGAGAGCTGGGACCAAAGTAACAAAGCCTACCATCAGTAACACACTACGCCGCCAGGACTCAAATCCTGCAGTGCCAGGCGTGTCCCCTGCTTAAGCCAGTACATGTTCAGACCCGTCTGAAGTTTGCTAGAGAGCATTTGGATGATCCAGATGAGGATTGGGAGAATGTCATATGGTCAGATTCTCAACTCGTCGTGTTTGGAGGACAAAGAATGCCGAGTTGCATCCAAAGAACACCATACCTACTGTGAAGCATGGGGTGGAAACATCATGCTTTGGGGCTGTTTTTTCTGCAAAGGGACCAGGGACGACTGATCCGTGTAAAGGAAAGAATGAATGGGGCCATGTATCGTGAGATTTTGAGTGAAAACCTCCTTCCATCAGCAAGGGCATTGAAGATGAAACGTGGCTGGGTCTTTCAGCATGACAATGATCCCAAACACACCGCCCGGGCAACAAAGGAGTGGCTTCGTAGAAGCATTTCAAGGTCCTGGAGTGGCCTAGCCAGTCTCCAGATCTCAACCCCATAGAAAATCTTTGGAGGGAGTTGAAAGTCTGTGTTGCCCAGCGACAGCCCCAAAACATCACTGCTCTAGAGGAGATCTGCATGGAGGAATGGGCCAAAATACCAGCAACAGTGTGTGAAAACCTTGTGAAGACTTACAGAAAACGTTTGACCTCTGTCATTGCCAACAAAGGGTATATAACAAAGTATTGAGAAACTTTTGTTATTGACCAAATACTTATTTTCCACCATAATTTGCAAATAAATAAATTAAAAATCCTACAATGTGATTTTCTGGATTTCTTTTTCTCATTTCGTCTGTCATCATTGAAGTGTACCTATGTTGAAAATTACAGGCCTCTCTCATCTTTTTAAGTTGGAGAACTTGCACAATTGGTGGCTGACTAAATACTTTTTTGCCCCACTGTACCACAGTAAGGAGAATTAGAGACAGGATGGTAGCAGAATGGCTAAAACAGGAAACACATGCATGCAATAAATGTATACTTTTTTTGTATTACATTAAGGGCCCTGCCACCATTATAATCTAACCTGAAATAGAAGTGGGCGTTACTGGGCGTGAACAGGCAAAGACTTGGACTGAAAGATAATGGTGGCAGATGGAATAGGGAGGATTTAGTTCCTCAGTTTGTTCCCATTATTTACATATGGGGTGTATCTATATGCTGTGAAGATATTTAAGCCGAGTGCTGTGTTCAGAAAAACAGAGGTTCCATGGAACAGCTCGGTTTTCTTGCTATTTTGTATTAAAGCCTATTTTGAATTCACAAGTTCTTGTCAGAGTTTTACATTTTTAAGACGATTCTCCACGACAAGATCTGAGCAGGTAGAATGGGTCTTAGACATATAGGTTAAAGTTCCTTCAAGCCTACCAGAGTGCATGCTGGAGCTATTTCAACATGGCTTCCACCGGTTCTTCAGAATGTACATTTTGGGGAAGCGGTCAATTTCAGAATTGCCAGGATAGTAGAACGATTTTGGTCAAATATGATCTAGTTTTGGAGTTTGGTTCGTCTTTTGTGACGGGCAGGCATGTTCTCCTTCCTCATTTTTGTAAATGACCAATGGAAATATGTGTGTGAGGAGGTGGAGAGGGAAACGCTTTCGCCCGAGGACAGGCAAAGCTATCAACATGAATAACGACGCCAGTCACTTTCATATGTGGAGCAGTGAAGGAAGACAATGTAGGTCAGTGATAAAGTTAAATGTAGTTGAAAGTTGATAAGTTGGGGAATGGACAGGTGGATTCTATTTGACAAAGATAAGGGTGAACAGCAGCTCATGTGCAGCAGATGTGAACTAGCTAGCTAGTGGTGACCTGAAGTACTGTCTTCCCAGGTCGAACCAAGGCTATAGTTCTGACTAGTGCATGCAACTGTCTGGTTCTGGACAGAGTTCCTCAACATTATATTCTCTCACTGAGCTAAAGTTCATAGACTTTTCAACCAACATGGGTATTTGGGTTTTATGCAAAGGTTAAAAGGAGCGCAGTTCAACGAACCACCTCTGCTAGTCACACACATTCTTATTGATTGTAGGATGTGCTATCCGTTTGCCCACAGTGGAAACGGCCTTGATGTCAAAACAGAGTTTGCTTCCGGTCATGAGGGGATAGCGGATAAAATACACTGGAGTGTATTTGATTGAAGAGTCCAAAACCAAAACATCATTGGAACTATTACAGTCGGAAAACCAGGCTAGTGAGATCAGATCTGGGACCAGGCTAGTGAGATCAGATCTGGGACCAGGCTAGTGAGATCAGATCTGGGACCAGGCTAGTGAGATCAGATCTGGAACCAGGATGTGAATAGAGTGTTTGTCTCCCCATGTCTAATGATCTGACTCTTTCAGTCTTGTGATCAGAATCCCTGCAGGATATAATATTGGTCCCGCTGAATGACTTCTATCAATCCCCACAGAGAAACCAAATCCTCCCACATCAGTTTTGATTATCAATACATTTAGTTCTCTGCTGGCATTCCGTGTGTGTGTTTGTGTCTGCGAACTATTAGATCTCTTTATTCCACAGACACAAGGTCAGTTGAACCCAACAAGGTCTGGCTGGGCTGGAGATTACTATCTCTCTGTGTCTCAAGGCTGGCACTGGGAAAATACTGGGTTAGTGGGTTCCTGTGGTCCTCGCTGGGCACATGTACATACTGGGTTAGTGGGTTCCTGTGGTCCTCACTGGGCACATGTAAATACTGGGTTAGAGGGTTTCTGTGGTCCTCACTGGGCACATGTAATACTGGGTTAGTGGGTTCCTGTGGTCCTCAACGGCTACTCAGAGACAACACATATACGCCTTTATCAAAAACTTCAGCTATTTAGGCCTACGTGACCGTGACAGAACTCTATGGAAAACCTTAACTGTAATGCACAGGCATGCTTCAGAATGTAGGAGATCACAATCATTCATTTTCACTGACTATCTGCATAGAAAGTTCAATATGTCATTAAATCCCTAAAACAAAGCCTTGAATACAAAATGGCCCAGTCACACTGGCCCTGTCACAATCCTTACATAAGAGGATAGCAGTAACCATGCAGTGTACTAAACATTTAAAGTCAATAAAAAAAATTCCCCACTTAAGTAAATAGTAAATAGCCTGTGGGGAAAGTGGCAACAGCTAAAGACTTTAAAAGCTTTTGAAGCCACAGCCATGTTGTGAATTCCAAAATGGCCGCCCAGCTGCTCTGCCTGCAGGTACCACAAAACAGCCAGCCCAGGAAAAATTAACAACAGGAAGTAAATAAACAACATACCAGGGGATTAGGCATGCTGCTAAGTGTCAGTAAAGTCACCAGGGATTGGACAGTTTTACCAGGGGAGACTAAACCCACTAAACCCACTCTTAATGCCCATCTGGAATGGATTCTACTGGAATGTGGATGTTTCACGACACAACCAATCATCAATGTTCAACACCAAGTTAATTTGGCTTTTCTTACCACATTTCACTGTAGTTACTGTTGCATCAGTTAGGAGGAATCAAATGAGTTTTCAAGTTTTAAGATGTTTAAGAGAGACTGGAGAGAAGCAAAATGTCTGACACACCTTCCTCCTGTTGCTCCAAGACAAAGCTGGCTTTGGTGCAGCCAGACCTGACTCTGAATAGCACTTACACACGCACGCACACACACGCACACACACGCACGCATGCACACACACACACTCTGAGTGAGTGTGTCCGGGTCTGGCTCTGCTGGTCACCGTGTCCCTGCAGAGTTCTACTTCCTGTCTCTGTAGTGGGCTGCTGCAGTGGGGTGGGACTAATCCCCCTATTGAATGCTGGAATCCCACGTTTCCTACTCACGCCGGGCTGGATGGATGACACACCCACCACAACACAGCGTTGCGCCCTCACCGCCCACTCACATGCAAGAACACACATATGCACTTACTCACACCCACGGTGCATTCACACTCACAGACAGACAGAAATATGCACACATCTGAATGCACACACACACACACACACACACACACACACACACACACACACACACACACACACACACACACACACACACACACACACACACACACACACACACACACACACACACACATTGACTTCTCTAGCTCTTCTCAAATTATATTTGTCTCTCAATTCAATTAAATTCAATTTCAATTCTCTCTCTCTCTCTCTCTCTATTCTCTCACTCTCTCTCCCTTTCTACAATTTTCCTCTCCATCCCTTACCTTCTCTCCTCCTCTCTTTCACTGAGTCTCTTTAATACGTTTGCTGTGTCTTCCTACTAGTCTTCATTCTCTCTTCCTCTCCGTCTTCATCCTCTCTTACTCTCCGTCTTCATCCTCTCTGTCTTCATCCTCTCCGTCTTCATCCTCTGTGACTTCATCCTCTCTTACTTTCTGTCTTCATCCTCTCCGTCTTCATCCTCTCTGTCTTCATCCTCTTTTCCTCTCTGTCTTCATCCTTTCTTCCTCTCTGTCTTTATCCTCTCTGTCTTCATCCTCTCTGTCTTCATCCTCTCTTTCACTCTGTCTTCATCCTCTCTTCCTCTCTGTCTTCATCCTCTCATCCTCTCTGTCTTCATCCTCTCCATCTTCATCCTCTCTGACTTCATCCTCTCTTACTCTCCGTCTTCATTCTCTCCATCTTCATCCTCTCTGTCTTCATCCTCTCTTACTCTCTGTCTTCATCCTCTGTCTTCATCCTCTCTTCCTCCCCATCTTTATCCACGCTGTCTTCATCTTCTCATCCTCTCTGTCTTCATCCTCTCATCCTCTCTGTCTTCATCCTCTCATCCTCTCCGTCTTCATCCTCTCTTACTCCCCGTCTTCATCCTATCTTCCTCCCCATCTTCATCTAGTCTTCCTTTCCATCTTGGACAGAAAAGAAACAGCCATTGTTGGACACTGCGTTATTCTATGAAAGTGGACCTTATGAAGAAGCTAACTCAAACTATCACGTCCTGATTAGTCTGTGTCAGCGCGGCAATGCTAGCCTGGTCGAACCAGACTAAATACTGCTCTTACCATTGAGACCAACCATCTATTGTCTTCAGGAAGCAGAGGAGGGAACATCAATGGGAGTGTAGTAGAGAGTCACAAAGTTCTTCTGCGTCCAAGGACTTCTCATGGACCAACAACACTACTCTTGTCAACAGGGCTACCTAACGTTACACCATTGAGAGCGTCCTGACCGGTTGCAACACGGCCTAGTACGTGAATTGCTCACTGGGACCGTGCTCCCACCCATCCAGGATATCTACTCGAAACCTTACCGTCGGTCTGCCCGGCGGTAAGGAGAGAACAACTTGTGGCTGGGATGTGTGGGTCTGCCCGGCTGATAAGGAGAGAACATCCGTGGCTGGGATGTGTGGGTCTGCCGTCGGGCAGACCCACACATCCCAGCCACGGGCTGTTCTCTCCCTTACCGTCGGGCAGACCCACACATCCCAGCCACGGGCTGTTCTCTCCCCTTACCGTCGGGCAGACCCACACATCCCAGCCACGGGATGTTCTCTCCCTTACCGTCGGGCAGACCCACACATCCCAGCCACGGGATGTTCTCTCCCTTACCGTCGGGCAGACCCACACATCCCAGCCACAAGCTGTTCTCTCCCTTACCGTCGGGCAGACCCACACATCCCAGCCACAAGCTGTCCTCTCCCTTACTGTCGGGCAGACCCACACATCCCAGCCACAAGCTATTATCTCCCTTACCGTCAGGCAGACCCACACATCCCAGCCATGGGCTGTTCTCTCCCTTACCGTCGGGCAGACCCACACATCCCAGCCACGGGATGTTCTCTCCCTTACCGTCGGGCAGACACACACATCCCAGCCACAAGCTATTATCTCCCTTACCGTCGGGCAGACCCACACATCCCAGCCACAAGCTATTCTCTCCCTTACCGTCGAGCAGACCCACACATCCCATCTAGTGCTACCAGACTCTTATTATACTGCTCAGTTTATACACTGCCCCCATCCCCAATACACATGTAAATATTGAACTATTAATTGATCTATCCTGTATTATACTTCTGCTAAAATGTTTATTCTATTCTATTGAGCCATTTACTTTATGTTCATATTCTTATCTGGTCTGTTTAGATTTATTGTTGTTACATTGACGACAAAGAATCTGCAAGTAAGCATTTTGTTTGACGAGGTATACCATGTGAATCCCATGTGACTAATACAACTTGAAACTTGAAACGTATGAGTTGGGATAACAGGCTTCGACAACATAAGTTTAAGCCTGTTCTGTGTTAGTGGAGCGTTACAGAATGGAAGGAAGGCTCGGGGTGTGAAATCAAATGAGACATTCTCAAGCACTGAGGCAGTGTGAATTCCACTACCGCCAAACTGTGGGCAAATATTTGTGCATACTGCTATGGGTTCCCCATGTCGTGCCAACTCAATGGTTCTGTAAGTAGCTGTCTGTTGGGGCACTGTCTCTCTCTCGGGTCTCTCTCTCGGGTCTCTCTCTCTCTCTCTCTCTCTCTCTGTCTCACTCTCTCTGTTCGTCTATTCCAAAAGAATAAAGACATTTCAAATGTCATATTATGTATATATACAGTGTTGTAATGATGTGCACATAGTGAAATAAATAAACAAAAATATGGGTTTTATTTGCAATGGTTGACCTTTTCTTGTGGCAACAGGTCACAAATGTTGCTTTTGTGATGGCACACTGTGGTATTTCACCCAGTAGATATTGCGAGTTTATCAAAATTGGGTTTGTTTTTAAATCCTTTGTGGAAGTGTGTAATCTGAGGGAAATATGTGTCTCTATTATTGTCATACTGTCACGCCTGCTCCCGCTCTTCCCCCCTGGCGCTCGAGGGCGCCAGGCTTCCCACCATTATGCACTCCTGCCACCATCACTATGCACACCTGCCTACCCCCCATCACGCGCATCAGCGATTATTGGACTCAGTCACCTGTTTATTACCTCCCCTATATTAGTCAGTTCCCCAGCTCTGTTCCTCGCTGCTGCATTGATTGTCATTTGTCATTTTGTATCCGTGTGCTGACATTGTTTCTGTCTTGTTCTTTGTCTGTTCCTAATTAAATGTCAACTCCCCGTACCTGCTTCTCGTCTCCGGTGTTGGTCCTCACACATACACTAGACAGGAGGTTAGGAAGTTCAGCTCAGTTTCTGCCCTCATTTTGTGGGCAGTGTGCACATAGCCTGTCTTCTCTTGAGCCAAGTCTGCCTACGGCGGCCTTTCTCAATACCAAGGCTATGCTCATTGACTCTGTACATAGTCAAAGTTTTCCTTAAGTTTGGGTCAGTCCAGTGGTCAGGTATTCTGCCACTGTGGATTCTCTGTTTAGGGCCAAATAGCATTCTAGTTTAGTCTGTTTTTTTGTTAATTCTTTCCAATGTGTCAAGTAATTATCTTTTTGTTTTCTCATGATATGTTGCTGTCCTGGGGCTCTGTGAGGTCTGCTTGTGTTTGTGAACAGAGCCCCAGGACCAGCATGCTTAGGGGACTCTTCTCCAGGTTCATCTCTCTGTAGGTGATGGCTTTGTTTTGGAAGGTTTGGGAATCGCTTTCTTTTAGGTGGTTGTAGAATTTAGCCACTCTTTTCTGGATTTTGATAATTAGCGGGTATCGGCGTAATTCTGCTCTGCATGCATTATTTGGTGTTTTACATTGTACACAGAGGATATTTTGCAGAATTCTCAATTTGGTGTTTGTCCCATTTTGTGAATTCTTGGTTGGTGAGCGAACCCAGACCTCACAATCATAAAGGGCAATGGGTTATATAACTGATTAAAGCATTTTTTATCAAGATCCTAATTGGTATGTTGAATTTGATGTTCCTTTTGATGGCATAGAATGCCCTTCTTGCATTGTCTCTCAGCTCGTTCACAGCTTTGTGGAAGTTACCTGTGGCGCTGATGTTTAGGCCGAGGTATGTATAGTTTTTTGTTTGCTCTAGGGCAACGGTGTCTAGATGGAATATGCATTTGTGGTCCTGGCAACTGGACCTTTTTTGGAACACCATTATTTTTGTCTTACTGAGATTTACTGTCAGGGCCCAGGTCTGGCAGAATCTGTGCAGAAGATCTCGGTGCTGCTGTAGTCCCTACTTGGTTGGGGACAGAAAAACCAGATCATCAGCAAACAGTCGAAATTTGACTTCAGATTCTAGTAGGGTGAGGCCGGGTGCTGCGGGGCTGTTCTAGTGCCCTTGCCAATTCATTGATATATATGTTGAAGAGGGTGGGGCTTAAGCTGCATCCCTGGCTAACCCCACGGCCCTGTGGAAATAAATGTGTGTGTTCTTAGCCAATTTTATGTTTTTAGCCAATGTGTGTGTACATGGATTTTATAATGTCGTATGTTTTTCCCCCAACACCACTTTACATCAATTTGTATAGCAGACCCTCATGCCAAATTGAGTCAAAGGCTTTCTTTAAATCAACAAAGCATGAGAAGACTTTGCCTTTGTTTTGGTTTGTTTGTTTGTCAATTAGGGTGTGCAGGGTGAATACGTGGCCTGTTGTATGGTAATTTGGTAAAAGCCAATTTGATCTCTCTCTCTCTCTCTCTCTCTCTCTCTCTCTCTCTCTCTCTCTCTCTCTCTCTCTCTCTCTCTCTCTCTCTCTCTCTCTCTCTCTCTCTCTCTCTCTCTCTCTCTCTCTCTCTCTCTCTCTCTCTCTCTCTCTCTCTCTCTCTCTCTCTCTCTCTCTCTCTCTCTCTCTCTCTCTCTCTCTCTCTCTCTCTCTCTCTCTCTCTCTCTCTCTCTCTCTCTCTCTGTAACAGGTCAATAGGACACAACATAGCAGCCAAATGATTTCAGCTCAGTCATGTCTAGGTGTCTGGCTTCAGAAGGAAACGTGTGTGTGCCCAGCTCTCGCCCAAAAAATGACATCACCTTGGTCAAAAGTAGTGCACTGCATAGGGAATAGGGTGATGTTTGGGACAGATCATGAGAGTGTATTATGGGCATTGAAGGGGGGACTGTACAGAAGTCAAGTGTCTAGGTCAAGGGGTCAATTGGAATGTTGCTAAATAGGGGGATACTTGGCTTTGTACGAGTCAGACTGGAGGGGACATGTTGCTAAATAGGGGGATCCTTAGAAGCCTAAACACACATTATGGTTATGTAAGAGTCAGACAGGAAGGGACAGAAGGAAAGAGAGAGAGAATTAGAAGGACACGGAGAGAGAGAGAGAGAGAGGGAGAGAGAGAGAGAGAGAGAGTAAACAAGTTTGACATGAGTTCTGAAGAGTCACTGGGTTTAGGAAAACATTCCTGGATCATTGGAACGAGCAGCCTTGTGAGTGTCCGGGAGCAGGAACTAGCTCCCTTGTGAGTGTATGGGAGCAGAAACAATCACCCTTGTGAGTGTACGGGGGCAGAAACAAGCACCCTTGTGAGTGTACAGTGGCAGAATCAAGTGGCCATGCACTAAATGACTGAGAAGGGACTTTGTTCAATGAGAAATAGTAGTTTAGAAAATAGTTTATAATTTCTCTAAATAGCAGGCCACATTTTTACAACATATAGTCTTTTTTATATATTGACTGCAGTAGAACAGGTAGTGTAACACCAAAACAACACGCACACGCACGCGCGCCCCCTCCCCATATCCTTCATTCCCAAACCCCCTTCCATCAGATTTCAATCTAATTAAAAGCCCCTTAGGCATGATAACAACAATCTTATGCACCGTGTCATTCCAGACCTATTCATAAAGGCTCGGCTTTATGAGTCTGGAGTATAGAATGTGTTTAAAGTTTAGAATTTGTTAAAGTCTGCCAGAGGAGGAATCCTCACTGTCTGCCACCATGAACGTCAGGCCAACACCACCAACTCTTAGCAGTAAGACATAACATATGTCATGTCCTCAAAAGAAGCACTGTGGAACCCTGGTGAGTCAACACTTGTTCTTCAAGATGCCGGTTATGGTAACAACAACTGATTATCCAAAACAGATATAATAACCACAAATTTGTAAATAAATGGCTAACCTGGATTTAAATCTATAAAAAATGTAGAATATTCATAGCACAAAACTGTGTGAATACAACTTGTTTGCCAAATGTAAGTGGGCATTGTTATTCTGAGAGGAATTCCATTTGGGACAGCCAGCTGCCGGTTCAGACAGGAACCACTGAGTATGCAAATCACCAATCAAAAAACCACAGGCTTGGAAAGACAGCGACCAACCTGGAATCAAATTGTAAAAATCATTCATCTTTATTTCATTTAATCTTTATACAGGAAAATGATGCAAATACAGACTGGCTTGTCTTTACAAGTTGTAAGCTGAGTTGTGAGTTAGTTTCTGTCTGTCAATAAAGCTTCCACAGGTGTTACTCTTCTTTAGAATTTTTTTACACAACAATGAATAGTTTGTGGTAAGTGTGTGTGTGTGTGTGTGTGTGTGTGTGTGTGTGTGTCCGAGCGTGCGCACATGCATGTGTGTGAGCCTCTTAGACTTGAAGGTTGATTTCTGTGTCTTTTAACCGTTTAATACTGATACTTAGTCGTTACAAGTGTTCTGGCTGGGGTTTAGGTTACAGACGGTCTTTCAACACATCTCCTCAGAGAATCACTGAAGAGCAATGTTCTGCAGAAGTTTCCTCGTTTACGCTGAAACTATTTGTGTGCATGCTGAGTAATTTAAGGTAAGAACGTTCATCAGTAATTAGTTCAAACATGACGTGCTTCAGGCTACTAGACACATATAGGCTTCAATTAAGACAGAGAGACAGATCACTAGATGATTAGTATTGACACATGAAAGGACCACTAGATGATTAGTATTGACACATGACAGGACCACTAGATGATTAGTATTGACACATGACAGGACCACTAGATGATTAGTATTGACACATGAAAGGACCACTAGATGATTAGTATTGACACATGACGGGACCACTAGATGATTAGTATTGACACATGACAGGACCACTAGATGATTAGTATTGACACATGACAGGACCACTAGATGATAAGTATTGACACATGACAGGACCACTAGATGATTAGTATTGACACATGACAGGACCACTAGATGATTAGTATTGACACTTGACAGGACAACTAGATGATTAGTATTGACATATGACAGGACCACTAGATGATTAGTATTGACACATGACAGGACCACTAGATGATTAGTATTGACACATGACAGGACCACTAGATGATTAGTATTGACACATGACAGGACCACTAGATGATTAGTATTGACACATGACAGGACAACTAGATGATTAGTATTGACATATGCCAGGACCACTAGATGATTAGTATTGACACATGACAGGACCACTAGATGATTAGTATTGACACATGACAGGACAGGACCACTAGATGATTAGGGAATATATTCAAATAAATATTATTTAGAAAATACATTAAAATAGCTAGTGTATACAGTACACTGTAAAAAGTAAACACATAACTCATTAAAGAAGTTGAGTAGTGGCTACTCAAACATCTCCAATGGTCAGCAGAACTCAAATCATAAGTTGTACTAACTCATATGTCAATCAGATCTCTCATCACTTAATGTTTTTGAGTACTGTTAACAAATGTTATGCTTTTGAGTGAATCTATCTTAATTTATGTATTTTCTGCCAGTCTAAAGTTATTTAGTTTTTACACAATATGATTATTTTATGTTTTAAAGTCAATCTAACATTTATTCAATAAATTGTTCTTACTTGATTCTATTAGCTTTACTTAAAATAGTAATGTAGTAGTCAGACACATTGATATTTTAGTAAACTACACTTGATTTATCTATGTTGTGCTGATGTAGAATGATTACATTTTTGCAAGTTATGAATACTTAATAGCGCTATGTGGCTCTGTTTTTAGAGGATTGTAGCACTCACTTCTGTCATCATGAAGTGAGTGCTACCCTGGACCAACTACAATTTGCATACCGTCCCAACAGATCCACGGACGACACAATCACCATTGCACTGCACACTGAAATACTTATATGTAAGAATGCTGTTCATCGACTACATCTCAGCTTTCAACACCATAGTATCCTCCAAGCTCATCACTAAGCTCAAGGCCCTGAGTCTGAACCCCTCTCTGTGCAAGTGGGTCCTGGACTTCCTGACGACCCCAAGACGTAACAACACCTTTGCCACACTGATCCTTAGACGAGGGCCCCACAGAGGTGCGTGCTCAGCCCCCTCCTGTACCGCCTGTTCACCCATGACTGCGTGGCCACGCACATCTTCAACTCAATCATCAAGTTTGCTGACGACACAGCAGTGGTAGGCCTGATTACCAACGACAATGAGACAGCCTACAGGGAGGAGATGAGAGCCCTGGCGGAGTGGTGCCAGGAAAATAACCTCTCCCTCAACGTAAACAAAATTAAGCGCTGATCATGGACTACATGAGACAGACAGTGTGGTGAAGAAAGCACAACAGCACCTCTTCAACCTCAGGAGGCTGAAGAAATTCAGCTTGGCCCCTAAGACTCTCACAAACTTCTATAGATGCACCATTGAGAGCATCCTGTTGGATTTTATCATCACCGCCTGGTACAGCAATTGCACCATCCACAAACGCAGGGCTCTCCAGAGGGTGGTGTGGTCATCCCAATGCATCACCGGGGGCACACTGCCTGCACTCCAGGACATCTAAAGCACCCGGTGTAACAGGAAGGCCAAGAAGATCATCAAGGACCTCAGCCACCCGAGCCACGACCTGTTCACCCCGCTTTCATCAAGAAGGTGGAGACAGTACAGGTGCATTAAAGCTGGGACCAAGACCAAGAGACTGAGGCCATCAGACTGTTAAACAGTCAACACTAGCCGGCCTCCGCCCAGTACCCTGCACTGAACCTCAGTCACTGTTCTAGCCAGCTACCACCCGATACTCTACCCAGCACCTTACAGACTGCTGCCCTATGTACACAGTCATTGAACACGGGTCACTTTAATAATGTTTACATACTGTTTTACCCACTTCATATGTGTATACTGTATTCTAGTCATGGGTTATCCCATATAATTTATTATAGAATTGTTCTGGATTATGTGTGTATTGTTTTAAATGTTTTTTATTGCTAGGTATTACTGCACTGTTGGAGCTAGAAACTGTGCTGCACCTGCGATAACATCTACAAATCTGTGTACGCGACCAATAAACTTTTATTTGATATACAACAATGTCAAACATTAAGACGCAACCACTTGCACTTGAATAAAATTTGTAAGGCAGTAAACCATGCATTTCTATGTTCACTAGAACAAATATTAATGTTCAAGTAACTTAATTCGTTATAGTTCAGAATACATAACACAATTTAGTGTCAAAAAGTTGATAAAACACAAAACAATTCAGTATTTTCAACTTTACAGGATAACAATATGGGTAGTGATGTCACTTTAATATTTTAATTACTGAACACTGAAATACTTTGGGTTGGGTTACTTGAATGGTTCCAGGCAACAGGTTTCCACCCAAAAACATTATGTTACAGTAGCAATATTGGTTTCTCCATAAAACATTAAAAGAGCTACATAGTATACACAGTATAATTATTCTGGTACTCGATCCATGTTGTTTTCTACATAGTATATACAGTATAATTATTCTGGTACTGTATGCATGTTGGTTTCTACATAGTATATACAGAATAATTATTCTGGTACTGTAACATGTTGGTTTGTACATAGTATATAGCATGCAAGAGAAAATCCCAGAAGTAGAAGCTATAGTCTCTAGATCTGATCATGACACTGAAAAACACACTCACTTTCTCACAAATCACATAAAAACATTTCAGTAGTTAATTTTGAGTTGAAAGACTGTAAACAACCATGTGATAAATGTCATTTAGCAGATGCTTTTATCCAAAGCGACTTAGAGTCATGCTTGCATATATTTTACTTAAGGGCGGTCCCATGAATCAAATCCACTATCCTGACATTGCAAGGACCACACTCTACCAACTGAGCTTTGGAGGACCAAGTAGAACCTTCCTTCCAAAATAAAACAACATTTACAATGGGGATAGGTTTGCCAAGCATTGTCCCATTTAGGCTATTTAGTACATTGTGGGCCAAAACACTTCCAGATGAAGACAGTAGATAGTTAAATATAGTCTGCTTCCAAATAGCACTCTATTCCCTATATAGTGCACTACTTTGCAGCAGGCCCCATAGGGGTGCCATTTGGGATGTATCCATTGTCTGTTTGAGGTTCTGGGAGATGTTCTATGGGACTGGGATCATGGGCTATAACAAGGGTCAAAACATGTTGGAAACCCTATAGGGGACAAGGACCAACAACCACAGCAATTAGCCTCTCAACCACAACCAAACAACGACCACAACCGAACAGCGACCACAACAACTAAAAGAAAGGAGATAATGGCTAACGGATCAACACAAGGAGAGGCATCATTAGTGGTAGAGCTGTGGTGGAGGGAGATGAATGTTTTGAAGGTTACATGTTGAATGGATTGCAGCAGGAATGAACTCATGGATGTCCTTGGGAAAGAAACCCTGATGAAGACAGCTTGATGTTGAAACGTTGGTGGGTAAACAATCGGAGCTGCTTCTTGTCCTCGGGAATGCTAAATGTTGCCTGAGTGGGAGGAACTATCTGGTTGTGTATAACAAATTACTTTCATATAATATGAATCTTAAGGTGAGCGAACGCAGTTCCTGAAGCTAATTTGGAACACAGGCCCCTGCTGCGGTGAGCGAATGCAGTTCCAGAAGCTAATTTGGAACACAGGCCCCTGCTGCGATGAGCGAACGCAGTTCCAGAAGCTAATTTGGAACACAGGCCCTTGCTGCGGTGAGCGAACGCAGTTCCAGAAGCCAATTTGGAACACAGGCCCCTGCTGCGGTGTTATTCTAAGAGCTTCATGTTGTGATGTCACAATGTGACGCCCCTTTGTCTTTTTCCTTTGTCGGCCCTGAGGCGTGAAATGTCCCTGCTGGGCCACTGTAGGGTTCTGGCAGGGCCACAATAGGTCCAGGGCATCTGTGTGGGTCGACCAGTCAGCACAGAACAAGGTGAACCAGAACATAAGTGAGTACGTCCTTACTCCCTTTCAGAGCAATACAAAGGGCTGGGGCACACACACGCACACACACAAACACACACACACTACAGACAGGACTTCATCTATATGAACGAAAGCCAGTAAGAACTGAATATACTAAGAGAGTTTTCAAATGAAACATTCTGAGCCTGTAAGAAACTACAAGAACGTCCTCAGTCCATTACATGTCCTATTACATGCTGTCCTTGGCTGATTACATTACATACACCCATTACATGGCAACTTCACAATGGTTTCACATGACTTTTAGAAAAGGAATTGATTAGTGATGATTTGAATAAGTGTCAAAGCCCCAATGGCTGTATAACGCCATCAGCTGGTTAGCATTCTGTTCAACACAACACAACGACATCAGCTGGTTAGCATTCGGTTCAAAACAACACAACATCATCAGCTGGTTAGCATTCTGTTCAACACAACACAACAACATCAGCTGGCTAGCATTCTGATCAACACAACACAACGACATCAGCTGGTTAACATTCTGTTCAACACAACACAACGACATCAGCTGGTTAGCATTCTGTTCAACACAACACAACGACATCCGCTGGTTAGCATTCTGTTCAACACAACACAACAACATCAGCTGGTTAGCATTCTGTTCAACACAACACAATGATATCAGCTGGTTAGCATTCTGTTCAACACAACACAACGACATCCGCTGGTTAGCATTCTGTTCAACACAACACAACAACATCAGCTGGTTAGCATTCTGTTCAACACAACACAATGACATCAGTTGGTTAGCATTCTGTTCATTCTGTTCAACACAACACAACAAAATCAGCTGGTTAGCATTCTGTTCAACACAACACAACAACATCGCTGGTTAGCATTCTGTTCAACACAACACAACAACATCAGCTGGTTAGCATTCTGTTCAACACAACACCAGCAGGCTAGCATTCTGTTCAACAGAACACAACACAACAACATCAGCTGGCTAGCATTCTGTTCAACACAATACAACGACAGCAGCTGGTTAGCATTCTGTTCAACACAGCACAACAACATCAGCTGGTTAGCATTCTGTTCAGCACAACACAACAACATCAGCTGGTTAGCATTCTGTTCAACACAACACAACGAAATCAGCTGGTTAGCATTCTGTTTATTCTGCTCAACACAAGACAACAACATCAGCAGGTTAGCATTCTGTTCAACACAACATCAGCAGGCTAGCATTATGTTCAACACAATACAACGACAGCAGCTGGTTAGCATTGTGTTCAACACAATACAACGACATCAGCTGGTTAGCATTCTGTTCAACACAACACAACAACATCAGCTAGTTAGCATTCTGTTCAACACAACACAATGACATCAGCTGGTTAGCATTCTGTTCATTCTGTTCAACACAACACAACGACATCCGCTGGTTAGCATTCTGTTCAACACAACACAACAACATCAGCTGGTTAGCATTCTGTTCAACACAACACAATGACATCAGCTGGTTAGCATTCTGTTCATTCTGTTCAACACAACACAACGAAATCAGCTGGTTAGCATTCTGTTCAACACAACACAACAACATCAGCTGGTTAGCATTCTGTTCAACACAACACAACAACATCAGCTGGTTAGCATTCTGTTCAACACAACACAACAACATCAGCTGGTTAGCATTCTGTTCAACACAACACCAGCAGCCTAGCATTCTGTTCAACAGAACACAACACAACAACATCAGCTGGTTAGCATTCTGTTCAACACAACACAACAACATCAGCAGGTTAGCATTCTGTTCAACACAACATCAGCAGACTAGCATTCTGTTCAACACAACACAACAACATCAGCTGGTTAGCATTCTGTTCAACACAACACAATGACATCAGCTGGTTAGCATTCTGTTCAACACAACACAATGACATCAGCTGGTTAGCATTCTGTTCAACACAACACAACGAAATCCGCTGGTTAGCATTCTGTTCAACACAACACAACAACATCAGCTGGTTAGCATTCTGTTCAACACAACACAACGAAATCAGCTGGTTAGCATTCTGTTCAAAACAACACAACAACATCAGCTGGTTAGCATTCTGTTCAACACAACACCAGCAGGCTAGCATTCTGTTCAACAGAACACAACACAACAACATCAGCTGGCTAGCATTCTGTTCAACACAATACAACGACAGCAGCTGGTTAGCATTGTGTTCAACACAACACAACAACATCAGCTGGTTAGCATTCTGTTCAACACAACACAATGACATCAGCTGGTTAGCATTCTGTTCATTCTGTTCAACACAACACAACGACATCCGGCTGGTTAGCATTCTGTTCAACACAACACAACAACATCAGCTGGTTAGCATTCTGTTCAACACAACACAATGACATCAGTTGGTTAGCATTCTGTTCATTCTGTTCAACACAACACAACGAAATCAGCTGGTTAGCATTCTGTTCAACACAACACAACAACATCAGCTGGTTAGCATTCTGTTCAGCACAACACAACAACATCAGCTGGTTAGCATTTTGTTCAACACAACACAACGTAAATCAGCTGGTTAGCATTCTGTTCATTCTGTTCAACACAATACAACAACATCAGCTGATTAGCATTCTGTTCAACACTACACAACAACATCAGCTGGTTAGCATTCTGTTCATTCTGTTCATCACAACACAACGAAATCAGCTGGTTAGCATTCTGTTCAACACAACACAACAACATCAGCAGGTTAGCATTCTGTTCAACACAACACAACAACATCAGCAGGTTAGCATTCTGTTCAACACAACACCAGCAGGCTAGCATTCTGTTCAACAGAACACAACACAACAACATCAGCTGGCTAGCATTCTGTTCAACACAATACAACGACAGCAGCTGGTTAGCATTCTGTTCAGCACAACACAACAACATCAGCTGGTTAACATTCTGTTCAACACAACACAACGAAATCAGCTGGTTAGCATTCTGTTTATTCTGTTCAACACAACACAACAACATCAGCTGGTTAGCATTCTGTTCAACACAACACAATGATATCAGCTGGTTAGCATTCTGTTCAACACAACACAACGACATCCGCTGGTTAGCATTCTGTTCAACACAACACAACAACATCAGCTGGTTAGCATTCTGTTCAACACAACACAATGACATCAGTTGGTTAGCATTCTGTTCATTCTGTTCAACACAACACAACAAAATCAGCTGGTTAGCATTCTGTTCAACACAACACAACAACATCGCTGGTTAGCATTCTGTTCAACACAACACAACAACATCAGCTGGTTAGCATTCTGTTCAACACAACACCAGCAGGCTAGCATTCTGTTCAACAGAACACAACACAACAACATCAGCTGGCTAGCATTCTGTTCAACACAATACAACGACAGCAGCTGGTTAGCATTCTGTTCAACACAGCACAACAACATCAGCTGGTTAGCATTCTGTTCAGCACAACACAACAACATCAGCTGGTTAGCATTCTGTTCAACACAACACAACGAAATCAGCTGGTTAGCATTCTGTTTATTCTGCTCAACACAAGTCAACAACATCAGCAGGTTAGCATTCTGTTCAACACAACATCAGCAGGCTAGCATTATGTTCAACACAATACAACGACAGCAGCTGGTTAGCATTGTGTTCAACACAATACAACGACATCAGCTGGTTAGCATTCTGTTCAACACAACACAACAACATCAGCTAGTTAGCATTCTGTTCAACACAACACAATGACATCAGCTGGTTAGCATTCTGTTCATTCTGTTCAACACAACACAACGACATCCGCTGGTTAGCATTCTGTTCAACACAACACAACAACATCAGCTGGTTAGCATTCTGTTCAACACAACACAATGACATCAGCTGGTTAGCATTCTGTTCATTCTGTTCAACACAACACAACGAAATCAGCTGGTTAGCATTCTGTTCAACACAACACAACAACATCAGCTGGTTAGCATTCTGTTCAACACAACACAACAACATCAGCTGGTTAGCATTCTGTTCAACACAACACAACAACATCAGCTGGTTAGCATTCTGTTCAACACAACACCAGCAGCCTAGCATTCTGTTCAACAGAACACAACACAACAACATCAGCTGGTTAGCATTCTGTTCAACACAACACAACAACATCAGCAGGTTAGCATTCTGTTCAACACAACATCAGCAGACTAGCATTCTGTTCAACACAACACAACAACATCAGCTGGTTAGCATTCTGTTCAACACAACACAATGACATCAGCTGGTTAGCATTCTGTTCAACACAACACAATGACATCAGCTGGTTAGCATTCTGTTCAACACAACACAACGTAAATCCGCTGGTTAGCATTCTGTTCAACACAACACAACAACATCAGCTGGTTAGCATTCTGTTCAACACAACACAACGAAATCAGCTGGTTAGCATTCTGTTCAACACAACACAACAACATCAGCTGGTTAGCATTCTGTTCAACACAACACCAGCAGGCTAGCATTCTGTTCAACAGAACACAACACAACAACATCAGCTGGCTAGCATTCTGTTCAACACAATACAACGACAGCAGCTGGTTAGCATTGTGTTCAACACAACACAACAACATCAGCTGGTTAGCATTCTGTTCAACACAACACAATGACATCAGCTGGTTAGCATTCTGTTCATTCTGTTCAACACAACACAACGACATCCGCTGGTTAGCATTCTGTTCAACACAACACAACAACATCAGCTGGTTAGCATTCTGTTCAACACAACACAATGACATCAGTTGGTTAGCATTCTGTTCATTCTGTTCAACACAACACAACGTAAATCAGCTGGTTAGCATTCTGTTCAACACAACACAACAACATCAGCTGGTTAGCATTCTGTTCAGCACAACACAACAACATCAGCTGGTTAGCATTTTGTTCAACACAACACAACGAAATCAGCTGGTTAGCATTCTGTTCATTCTGTTCAACACAATACAACAACATCAGCTGATTAGCATTCTGTTCAACACTACACAACAACATCAGCTGGTTAGCATTCTGTTCATTCTGTTCATCACAACACAACGAAATCAGCTGGTTAGCATTCTGTTCAACACAACACAACAACATCAGCAGGTTAGCATTCTGTTCAACACAACACAACAACATCAGCAGGTTAGCATTCTGTTCAACACAACACCAGCAGGCTAGCATTCTGTTCAACAGAACACAACACAACAACATCAGCTGGCTAGCATTCTGTTCAACACAATACAACGACAGCAGCTGGTTAGCATTCTGTTCAGCACAACACAACAACATCAGCTGGTTAACATTCTGTTCAACACAACACAACGAAATCAGCTGGTTAGCATTCTGTTTATTCTGTTCAACACAACACAACAACATCAGCTGGTTAGCATTCTGTTCAACACAACACAATGATATCAGCTGGTTAGCATTCTGTTCAACACAACACAACGACATCCGCTGGTTAGCATTCTGTTCAACACAACACAACAACATCAGCTGGTTAGCATTCTGTTCAACACAACACAATGACATCAGTTGGTTAGCATTCTGTTCATTCTGTTCAACACAACACAACAAAATCAGCTGGTTAGCATTCTGTTCAACACAACACAACAACATCGCTGGTTAGCATTCTGTTCAACACAACACAACAACATCAGCTGGTTAGCATTCTGTTCAACACAACACCAGCAGGCTAGCATTCTGTTCAACAGAACACAACACAACAACATCAGCTGGCTAGCATTCTGTTCAACACAATACAACGACAGCAGCTGGTTAGCATTCTGTTCAACACAGCACAACAACATCAGCTGGTTAGCATTCTGTTCAGCACAACACAACAACATCAGCTGGTTAGCATTCTGTTCAACACAACACAACGAAATCAGCTGGTTAGCATTCTGTTTATTCTGCTCAACACAAGTCAACAACATCAGCAGGTTAGCATTCTGTTCAACACAACATCAGCAGGCTAGCATTATGTTCAACACAATACAACGACAGCAGCTGGTTAGCATTGTGTTCAACACAATACAACGACATCAGCTGGTTAGCATTCTGTTCAACACAACACAACAACATCAGCTAGTTAGCATTCTGTTCAACACAACACAATGACATCAGCTGGTTAGCATTCTGTTCATTCTGTTCAACACAACACAACGACATCCGCTGGTTAGCATTCTGTTCAACACAACACAACAACATCAGCTGGTTAGCATTCTGTTCAACACAACACAATGACATCAGCTGGTTAGCATTCTGTTCATTCTGTTCAACACAACACAACGAAATCAGCTGGTTAGCATTCTGTTCAACACAACACAACAACATCAGCTGGTTAGCATTCTGTTCAACACAACACAACAACATCAGCTGGTTAGCATTCTGTTCAACACAACACAACAACATCAGCTGGTTAGCATTCTGTTCAACACAACACCAGCAGCCTAGCATTCTGTTCAACAGAACACAACACAACAACATCAGCTGGTTAGCATTCTGTTCAACACAACACAACAACATCAGCAGGTTAGCATTCTGTTCAACACAACATCAGCAGACTAGCATTCTGTTCAACACAACACAACAACATCAGCTGGTTAGCATTCTGTTCAACACAACACAATGACATCAGCTGGTTAGCATTCTGTTCAACACAACACAATGACATCAGCTGGTTAGCATTCTGTTCAACACAACACAACGAAATCCGCTGGTTAGCATTCTGTTCAACACAACACAACAACATCAGCTGGTTAGCATTCTGTTCAACACAACACAACGAAATCAGCTGGTTAGCATTCTGTTCAACACAACACAACAACATCAGCTGGTTAGCATTCTGTTCAACACAACACCAGCAGGCTAGCATTCTGTTCAACAGAACACAACACAACAACATCAGCTGGCTAGCATTCTGTTCAACACAATACAACGACAGCAGCTGGTTAGCATTGTGTTCAACACAACACAACAACATCAGCTGGTTAGCATTCTGTTCAACACAACACAATGACATCAGCTGGTTAGCATTCTGTTCATTCTGTTCAACACAACACAACGACATCCGCTGGTTAGCATTCTGTTCAACACAACACAACAACATCAGCTGGTTAGCATTCTGTTCAACACAACACAATGACATCAGTTGGTTAGCATTCTGTTCATTCTGTTCAACACAACACAACGAAATCAGCTGGTTAGCATTCTGTTCAACACAACACAACAACATCAGCTGGTTAGCATTCTGTTCAGCACAACACAACAACATCAGCTGGTTAGCATTTTGTTCAACACAACACAACGAAATCAGCTGGTTAGCATTCTGTTCATTCTGTTCAACACAATACAACAACATCAGCTGATTAGCATTCTGTTCAACACTACACAACAACATCAGCTGGTTAGCATTCTGTTCATTCTGTTCAACACAACACAACGAAATCAGCTGGTTAGCATTCTGTTCAACACAACACAACAACATCAGCTGGTTAGCATTCTGTTCAACACAACACAACAACATCAGGAGGTTAGCATTCTGTTCAACACAACACCAGCAGGCTAGCATTCTGTTCAACAGAACACAACACAACAACATCAGCTGGCTAGCATTCTGTTCAACACAATACAACGACAGCAGCTGGTTAGCATTCTGTTCAGCACAACACAACAACATCAGCTGGTTAGCATTCTGTTCAGCACAACACAACAACATCAGCTGGTTAGCATTCTGTTCATTCTGTTCAACACAACACAACGAAATCTGCTGGTTAGCATTCTGTTCAACACAATACAACGAAATCAGCTGGTTAGCATTCTGTTTATTCTGTTCAACACAAGACAACGACATCAGCTGGTTAGCATTGTGTTCAACACAACACAACGACATCCGCTGGTTAGCATTCTGTTTATTCTGTTCAACACAAGACAACGACATCAGCTGGTTAGCATTGTGTTCAACACAACACAACGACATCAGCTGGTTAGCATTCTGTTCAACACAACACAATGACATCAGCTGGTTAGCATTCTGTTCATTCTGTTCAACACAACACAACGAAATCTGCTGGTTAGCATTCTGTTCAACACAACACAATGACATCAGCTGGTTAGCATTCTGTTCATTCTGTTCAACACAACACAACGAAATCAGCTGGTTAGCATTCTGTTCAACACAACACAACGAAATCAGCTGGTTAGCATTCTGTTCAACACAACACAACAACATCAGCTGGTTAGCATTCTGTTCAACACAACACAACAACATCAGCTGGTTAGCATTCTGTTCAACACAACACCAGCAGGCTAGCATTCTGTTCAACAGAACACAACACAACATCAGCTGGCTAGCATTCTGTTCAATACAATACAACGACAGCAGCTGGTTAGCATTCTGTTCAGCACAACACAACAACATCAGCTGGTTAGCATTCTGTTCAGCACAACACAACAACATCAGCTGGTTAGCATTCTGTTCAACACAACACAACGACATCAGCTGGTTAGCATTCTGTTCAACACAACACAACAACATCAGCTGGTTAGCATTCTGTTCAACACAACACAACGACATCAGCTGGTTAGCATTCTGTTTATTCTGTTCAACACAAGACAACATCAGCTGGTTAGCATTCTGTTCAACACAACACAATGACATCAGCTGGTTAGCATTCTGTTCATTCTGTTCAACACAACACAACGACATCCGCTGGTTAGCATTCTGTTCAACACAACACAACAACATCAGCTGGTTAGCATTCTGTTCAACACAACACAATGACATCAGCTGGTTAGCATTCTGTTCATTCTGTTCAACACAACACAACAAATCAGCTGGTTAGCATTCTGTTCAACACAACACAACAACATCAGCTGGTTAGCATTCTGTTCAGCACAACACAACAACATCAGCTGGTTAGCATTTTGTTCAACACAACACAACGATCAGCTGGTTAGCATTCTGTTCATTCTGTTCAACACAATACAACAACATCAGCTGATTAGCATTCTGTTCAACACTACACAACAACATCAGCTGGTTAGCATTCTGTTCATTCTGTTCAACACAACACAACATCAGCTGGTTAGCATTCTGTTCAACACAACACAACGAAATCAGCTGGTTAGCATTCTGTTCAACACAACACAACAACATCAGCTGGTTAGCATTCTGTTCAACACAACACCAGCAGGCTAGCATTCTGTTCAACAGAACACAACACAACAACATCAGCTGGCTAGCATTCTGTTCAACACAATACAACGACAGCAGCTGGTTAGCATTCTGTTCAGCACAACACAACAACATCAGCTGGTTAGCATTCTGTTCAACACAACACAATGACATCAGCTGGTTAGCATTCTGTTCATTCTGTTCAACACAACACAACGACATCAGCTGGTTAGCATTCTGTTCAACACAACACAACAACATCAGCTGGTTAGCATTCTGTTCAACACAACACAATGACATCAGTTGGTTAGCATTCTGTTCATTCTGTTCAACACAACACAACGAAATCAGCTGGTTAGCATTCTGTTCAACACAACACAACAACATCAGCTGGTTAGCATTCTGTTCAGCACAACACAACAACATCAGCTGGTTAGCATTTTGTTCAACACAACACAACGAAATCAGCTGGTTAGCATTCTGTTCATTCTGTTCAACACAATACAACAACATCAGCTGATTAGCATTCTGTTCAACACTACACAACAACATCAGCTGGTTAGCATTCTGTTCATTCTGTTCAACACAACACAACGAAATCAGCTGGTTAGCATTCTGTTCAACACAACACAACAACATCAGCTGGTTAGCATTCTGTTCAACACAACACAACAACATCAGGAGGTTAGCATTCTGTTCAACACAACACCAGCAGGCTAGCATTCTGTTCAACAGAACACAACACAACAACATCAGCTGGCTAGCATTCTGTTCAACACAATACAACGACAGCAGCTGGTTAGCATTCTGTTCAGCACAACACAACAACATCAGCTGGTTAGCATTCTGTTCAGCACAACACAACAACATCAGCTGGTTAGCATTCTGTTATTCTGTTCAACACAACACAACAAATCTGCTGGTTAACATTCTGTTCAACACAATACAACGAAATCAGCTGGTTAGCATTCTGTTTATTCTGTTCAACACAAGACAACGACATCAGCTGGTTAGCATTGTGTTCAACACAACACAACGACATCCGCTGGTTAGCATTCTGTTTATTCTGTTCAACACAAGACAACGACATCAGCTGGTTAGCATTGTGTTCAACACAACACAACGACATCAGCTGGTTAGCATTCTGTTCAACACAACACAATGACATCAGCTGGTTAGCATTCTGTTCATTCTGTTCAACACAACACAACGAAATCTGCTGGTTAGCATTCTGTTCAACACAACACAATGACATCAGCTGGTTAGCATTCTGTTCATTCTGTTCAACACAACACAACGAAATCAGCTGGTTAGCATTCTGTTCAACACAACACAACGAAATCAGCTGGTTAGCATTCTGTTCAACACAACACAACAACATCAGCTGGTTAGCATTCTGTTCAACACAACACAACAACATCAGCTGGTTAGCATTCTGTTCAACACAACACCAGCAGGCTAGCATTCTGTTCAACAGAACACAACACAACATCAGCTGGCTAGCATTCTGTTCAATACAATACAACGACAGCAGCTGGTTAGCATTCTGTTCAGCACAACACAACAACATCAGCTGGTTAGCATTCTGTTCAGCACAACACAACAACATCAGCTGGTTAGCATTCTGTTCAACACAACACAACGACATCAGCTGGTTAGCATTCTGTTCAACACAACACAACAACATCAGCTGGTTAGCATTCTGTTCAACACAACACAACGACATCAGCTGGTTAGCATTCTGTTTATTCTGTTCAACACAAGACAACGACATCAGCTGGTTAGCATTCTGTTCAACACAACACAATGACATCAGCTGGTTAGCATTCTGTTCATTCTGTTCAACACAACACAACGACATCCGCTGGTTAGCATTCTGTTCAACACAACACAACAACATCAGCTGGTTAGCATTCTGTTCAACACAACACAATGACATCAGCTGGTTAGCATTCTGTTCATTCTGTTCAACACAACACAACGAAATCAGCTGGTTAGCATTCTGTTCAACACAACACAACAACATCAGCTGGTTAGCATTCTGTTCAACACAACACAACAACATCAGCTGGTTAGCATTCTGTTCAACACAACACAACGAAATCAGCTGGTTAGCATTCTGTTCATTCTGTTCAACACAACACAACAACATCAGCTGGTTAGCATTCTGTTCAACACTACACAACAACATCAGCTGGTTAGCATTCTGTTCATTCTGTTCAACACAACACAACGAAATCAGCTGGTTAGCATTCTGTTCAACACAACACAACAACATCAGCTGGTTAGCATTCTGTTCAACACAACACAACAACATCAGCTGGTTAGCATTCTGTTCAACACAACACCAGCAGGCTAGCATTCTGTTCAACAGAACACAACACAACAACATCAGCTGGTTAGCATTCTGTTCAACACAATACAACGACATCAGCTGGTTAGCATTCTGTTCAACACAACACAACAACATCAGCTGGTTAGCATTCTGTTCAACACAACACAACAAATCAGCTGGTTAGCATTCTGTTTATTCTGTTCAACACAACACAACGACATCAGCTGGTTAGCATTGTGTTCAACACAACACAACGACATCAGCTGGTTAGCATTCTGTTTATTCTGTTCAACACAAGACAACGACATCAGCTGGTTAGCATTCTGTTCAACACAACACAACAACATCAGCTGGTTAGCATTCTGTTCAACACAACACAATGACATCAGCTGGTTAGCATTCTGTTCATTCTGTTCAACACAACACAACGAAATCAGCTGGTTAGCATTCTGTTCAACACAACACAATGACATCAGCTGGTTAGCATTCTGTTCATTCTGTTCAACACAACACAACAAAATCAGCTGGTTAGCATTCTGTTCAACACAACACAACAAAATCAGCTGGTTAGCATTCTGTTCAACACAACACAACAACATCAGCTGGTTAGCATTCTGTTCAACACAACACAACAACATCAGCTGGTTAGCATTCTGTTCAACACAACACAACAACATCAGCTGGTTAGCATTCTGTTCAACACAACACAACAACATCAGCTGGTTAGCATTCTGTTCAACACAACACAACAACATCAGCTGGTTAGCATTCTGTTCAACACAACACAACAACATCAGCTGGTTAGCATTCTGTTCAACACAACACAACAACATCAGCTGGTTAGCATTCTGTTCAACACAACACAACAACATCAGCTGGTTAGCATTCTGTTCAACACAACACAACACAACAACATCAGCTGGTTAGCATTCTGTTCAACACAACACAACACAACAACATCAGCTGGCTAGCATTCTGTTCAACACAACACAACATCAGCTGGTTAGCATTCTGTTCAACACAACACAAAATCAGCTGGTTAGCATTCTGTTCAACACAACACAACACAACAACATCAGCTGGTTAGCATTCTGTTCAACACAACACAACAACATCAGCTGGTTAGCATTCTGTTCAACACAACACAACGACATCAGCTGGTTAGCATTCTGTTCAACACAACACAACAACATCAGCTGGTTAGCATTCTGTTCAACACAACATCAGCAGGCTAGCATTCTGTTCAACACACAACACAACGACATCAGCTGGTTAGCATTCTGTTCAACACAATACAACGACATCCAGCTGGTTAGCATTCTGTTCAACACAACACAACAACATCAGCTGGTTAGCATTCTGTTCAACACAACACAATGACATCAGCTGGTTAGCATTCTGTTCAACACAATACACAACAACATCAGCTGGTTAGCATTCTGTTCAACACAACACAACGACATCAGCTGGTTAGCATTCTGTTCAACACAACACAATGACATCAGCTGGTTAGCATTCTGTTCATTCTCTTCAACACAACACAACAAAATCAGCTGGTTAGCATTCTGTTCAACACAACACAACATCAGCTGGTTAGCATTCTGTTCAACACAACACAACAACATCAGCTGGTTAGCATTCTGTTCAACACAACACCAGCAGGCTAGCATTCTGTTCAACAGAACACAACACAACAACATCAGCTGGTTAGCATTCTGTTCAACACAACACAACAACATCAGCAGGTTAGCATTCTGTTCAACACAACATCAGCAGGCTAGCGTTCTGTTCAACACAACACAACAACATCAGCTGGCTAGCATTCTGTTCAACACAACACAACAACATCAGCTGGTTAGCATTCTGTTCAACACAACACCAGCAGGCTAGCATTCTGTTCAACAGAACACAACACAACAACATCAGCTGGCTAGCATTCTGTTCAACACAATACAACGACAGCAGCTGGTTAGCATTCTGTTCAACACAGCACAACAACATCAGCTGGTTAGCATTCTGTTCAGTACAACACAACAACATCAGCTGGTTAGCATTCTGTTCAACACAACACAACGAAATCAGCTGGTTAGCATTCTATTTATTCTGTTCAACACAAGACAACAACATCAGCAGGTTAGCATTCTGTTCAACACAACACAACAACAGCAGCTGGTTAGCATTCTGTTCAACACAACACAACGACATCAGCTGGTTAGCATTCTGTTCAACACAACACAACGACATCAGCTGGTTAGCATTCTGTTCAACACAACACAACAACATCAGCTGGTTAGCATTCTGTTCAACACAACACAATGACATCAGCTGGTTAGCATTCTGTTCATTCTGTTCAACACAACACAACGAAATCAGCTGGTTAGCATTCTGTTCAACACAACACAATGACATCAGCTGGTTAGCATTCTGTTCATTCTCTTCAACACAACACAACAAATCAGCTGGTTAGCATTCTGTTCAACACAACACAACAACATCAGCTGGTTAGCATTCTGTTCAACACAACACACAACATCAGCTGGTTAGCATTCTGTTCAACACAACACAACAACATCAGCTGGTTAGCATTCTGTTCAACACAACACACAGCTGGTTAGCATTCTGTTCAACAGAACACAACACAACATCAGCTGGTTAGCATTCTGTTCAACACAACACAACAACATCAGCTGGTTAGCATTCTGTTCAACACAACACAACAACATCAGCTGGTTAGCATTCTGTTCAGCACAACACAACAACATCAGCTGGTTAGCATTCTGTTCAACACAACACAACAACATCAGCTGGTTAGCATTCTGTTCAACACAACACAACAACATCAGCTGGTTAGCATTCTGTTCAACACAACACAACAACATCAGCTGGTTAGCATTCTGTTCATTCTGTTCAACACAACACAACAACATCAGCTGGTTAGCATTCTGTTCAACACAACACAACAACATCAGCTGGTTAGCATTCTGTTCATTCTGTTCAACACAACACAACAACATCAGCTGGTTAGCATTCTGTTCAACACAACACAACAACATCAGCTGGTTAGCATTCTGTTCAACACAACACAACGACATCAGCTGGTTAGCATTCTGTTCAACAACATCAGCTGGTTAGCATTCTGTTCAACACAACACAACAACATCAGCTGGTTAGCATTCTGTTCAGCACAACACAACAACATCAGCTGGTTAGCATTCTGTTCAACACAACACAACGAAATCAGCTGGTTAGCATTCTGTTTATTCTGTTCAACACAATACAACAACATCAGCTGGTTAGCATTCTGTTCAACACAACACAACAAGCAGCTGGTTAGCATTCTGTTCTAACAGAACACAACACAACAACATCAGCTGGCTAGCATTCTGTTCAACACAATACAACGAACAGCAGCTGGTTAGCATTCTGTTTACCACAACACAACAACATCAGCTGGTTAGCATTCTGTTCAACACAACACAACAACATCAGCAGGTTAGCATTCTGTTCAACACAACATCAGCAGGCTAGCATTCTGTTCAACACAACACAACAACATCAGCTGGCTAGCATTCAGTTCAACACAACACATCGACATCAGCTGGTTAGCATTCTGTTCAACACAACACAATGACATCAGCTGGTTAGAATTCTGTTCAACACAACACAACGACATCCGCTGGTTAGCATTCTGTTCAACAAAACACAACAACATCAGCTGGTTAGCATTCTGTTCAACACAACACAATGACATCAGTTGGTTAGCATTCTGTTCACAACAACATCAGCAGGCTAGCATTCTGTTCAACACAACACAACAACATCAGCTGGTTAGCATTCTGTTCAACACAACACAACACAACAACATCAGCTGGTTAGCATTCTGTTCAACACAACACAATGACATCAGCTGGTTAGCATTCTGTTCAATTCTGTTCAACACAACACAACAACATCAGCTGGTTAGCATTCTGTTCAACACAACACAATGACATCAGCTGGTTAGCATTCTGTTCAACACAACACAACGAACATCAGCTGGTTAGCATTCTGTTCAACACAACACAACAACATCAGCTGGTTAGCATTCTGTTCAACACAACACAACAACATCAGCTGGTTAGCATTCTGTTCAACACAACACAACAACATCAGCTGGTTAGCATTCTGTTCAACACAACACCAGCAGGCTAGCATTCTGTTCAACAGAACACAACACACAACATCAGCTGGCTAGCATTCTGTTCAACACAATACAACGACAGCAGCTGGTTAGCATTCTGTTCAACACAACACAACAACATCAGCTGGTTAGCATTCTGTTCAGCACAACACAACAACATCAGCTGGTTAGCATTCTGTTCAACACAACACAACGACATCAGCTGGTTAGCATTCTATTTATTCTGTTCAACACAACACAACAACATCAGCTGGTTAGCATTCTGTTCAACACAACACAACGACATCAGCTGGTTAGCATTCTGTTTATTCTGTTCAACACAAGACAACGACATCAGCTGGTTAGCATTGTGTTCAACACAACACAACGACATCAGCTGGTTAGCATTCTGTTCAACACAACACAACAACATCAGCTGGTTAGCATTCTGTTCAACACAACACAATGACATCAGCTGGTTAGCATTCTGTTCATTCTGTTCAACACAACACAACGAAATCAGCTGGTTAGCATTCTGTTCAACACAACACAACAACATCAGCTGGTTAGCATTCTGTTCAACACAACACAATGACATCAGCTGGTTAGCATTCTGTTCATTCTGTTCAACACAACACAACGAAATCAGCTGGTTAGCATTCTGTTCAACACAACACAAATCAGCTGGTTAGCATTCTGTTCAACACAACACAACATCAGCTGGTTAGCATTCTGTTCAACACAACACAACAACATCAGCTGGTTAGCATTCTGTTCAACACAACACCAGCAGCTGGTTAGCATTCTGTTCAACAGAACACAACACAACAACATCAGCTGGTTAGCATTCTGTTCAACACAACACAACAACATCAGCTGGTTAGCATTCTGTTCAACAACACAACATCAGCAGGCTAGCATTGTGTTCAACACAACACAACAACATCAGCTGGCTAGCATTCTGTTCAACACAACACAACGACATCAGCTGGTTAGCATTCTGTTCAACACAACACAATGACATCAGCTGGTTAGCATTCTGTTCATTCTGTTCAACACAACACAACGAAATCAGCTGGTTAGCATTCTGTTCAACACAACACAACAACATCAGCTGGTTAGCATTCTGTTCAACACAACACAACAACATCAGCTGGTTAGCATTCTGTTCAACACAACACCAGCAGGCTAGCATTCTGTTCAACAGAACACAACACAACATCAGCTGGCTAGCATTCTGTTCAATACAATACAACGACAGCAGCTGGTTAGCATTCTGTTCAGCACAACACAACAACATCAGCTGGTTAGCATTCTGTTCAGCACAACACAACAACATCAGCAGGTTAGCATTCTATTCAACACAACACCAGCAGGCTAGCATTCTGTTCAACAGAACACAACACAACAACATCAGCTGGTTAGCATTCTGTTCAACACAACACAACAACATCAGCTGGTTAGCATTCTGTTCAACACAGCACAACAACATCAGCTGGTTAGCATTTTGTTCAGCACAACACAACAAAATCAGCTGGTTAGCATTCTGTTCAACACAACACAACGAAATCAGCTGGTTAGCATTCTGTTTATTCTGTTCAACACAAGACAACAACATCAGCTGATTAGCATTCTGTTCAACACAACACAACAACATCAGCTGGTTAGCATTCTGTTCAACACAACACAACGACATCAGCTGGTTAGCATTGTGTTCAACACAACACAACGAAATCAGCTGGTTAGCATTCTGTTTATTCTGTTCAACACAAGACAACAACATCAGCTGATTAGCATTCTGTTCAACACAACACAACAACATCAGCTGGTTAGCATTCTGTTCAACACAACACAACGACATCAGCTGGTTAGCATTCTGTTCAACACAACACAACGACATCCGCTGGTTAGCATTCTGTTCAACACAACACAACGAAATCAGCTGGTTAGCATTCTGTTCAACACAACACAACAAAATCAGCTGGTTAGCATTCTGTTCAACACAACACAACATCAGCTGGTTAGCATTCTGTTCAACACAACACAACAACATCAGCTGGTTAGCATTCTGTTCAACACAACATCAGCAGGCTAGCATTCTGTTCAACACAACACAACAACATCAGCTGGCTAGCATTCTGTTCAACACAACACAACAACATCAGCTGGTTAGCATTCTGTTCAGCAACACAACAATCAGATCAGCTGGTTAGCATTCTGTTCAACACAACACAACAACATCAGCTGGTTAGCATTCTGTTCAACACAACACAACAACATCAGCTGGTTAGCATTCTGTTCAACACAACACCAGCAGGCTAGCATTCTGTTCAACAGAACACAACACAACAACATCAGCTGGCTAGCATTCTGTTCAACACAATACAACGACAGCAGCTGGTTAGCATTCTGTTCAACACAGCACAACAACATCAGCTGGTTAGCATTCTGTTCAGCACAACACAACAACATCAGCTGGTTAGCATTCTGTTCAACACAACACAACGAAATCAGCTGGTTAGCATTCTATTTATTCTGTTCAACACAAGACAACAACATCAGCAGGTTAGCATTCTGTTCAACACAACATCAGCAGGCTAGCATTATGTTCAACACAACACAACGACATCAGCTGGTTAGCATTGTGTTCAACACAACACAACGACATCCGCTGGTTAGCATTCTGTTCAACACAACACAACAACATCAGCTGGTTAGCATTCTGTTCAACACAACACAATGACATCAGCTGGTTAGCATTCTGTTCATTCTGTTCAACACAACACAACGAAATCAGCTGGCTAGCATTCTGTTCAACACAACACAATGACATCAGCTGGTTAGCATTCTGTTCATTCTCTTCAACACAACACAACAAAATCAGCTGGTTAGCATTCTGTTCAACACAACACAACAACATCAGCTGGTTAGCATTCTGTTCAACACAACACAACAACATCAGCTGGTTAGCATTCTGTTCAACACAACACCAGCAGGCTAGCATTCTGTTCAACAGAACACAACACAACAACATCAGCTGGTTAGCATTCTGTTCAACACAACACAACAACATCAGCTGGTTAGCATTCTGTTCAACACAACACAACGAAATCAGCTGGTTAGCATTCTGTTCATTCTGTTCAACACAATACAACAACATCAGCTGATTAGCATTCTGTTCAACACAACACAACAACATCAGCTGGTTAGCATTCTGTTCAACACAACACCAGCAGGCTAGCATTCTGTTCAACAGAACACAACACAACAACATCAGCTGGCTAGCATTCTGTTCAACACAATACAACGACAGCAGCTGGTTAGCATTCTGTTCAACACAACACAACAACATCAGCTGGTTAGCATTCTGTTCAGCACAACACAACAACATCAGCTGGTTAGCATTCTGTTCAACACAACACAACGAAATCAGCTGGTTAGCATTCTGTTTATTCTGTTCAACACAAGACAACAACATCAGCAGGTTAGCATTCTGTTCAACACAACATCAGCAGGCTAGCATTATGTTCAACACAATACAACGACAGCAGCTGGTTAGCATTGTGTTCAACACAACACAACGACATCAGCTGGTTAGCATTCTGTTCAACACAACACAACGACATCCGCTGGTTAGCATTCTGTTCAACACAACACAACAACATCAGCTGGTTAGCATTCTGTTCAACACAACACAATGACATCAGCTGGTTAGCATTCTGTTCATTCTGTTCAACACAACACAACGAAATCAGCTGGTTAGCATTCTGTTCAACACAACACAATGACATCAGCTGGTTAGCATTCTGTTCAACACAACACAACAACATCAGCAGGTTAGCATTCTGTTCAACACAACATCAGCAGGCTAGCATTATGTTCAACACAATACAACGACAGCAGCTGGTTAGCATTCTGTTCAACACAACACAACAAATCAGCAGCTGGTTAGCATTCTGTTCAACACAACACAACAACATCAGCTGGTTAGCATTCTGTTCAACACAACACAACAACATCAGCTGGTTATTCTGTTCATTCTGTTCAACACAACACAACGAAATCAGCTGGCTAGCATTCTGTTCATTCTGTTCAACACAACACAACAACATCAGCTGGTTAGCATTCTGTTCAACACAACACAACAACATCAGCTGGTTAGCATTCTGTTCAACACAACACCAGCAGGCTAGCATTCTGTTCAACAGAACACAACACAACATCAGCTGGCTAGCATTCTGTTCAATACAATACAACGACAGCAGCTGGTTAGCATTCTGTTCAACACAACACAACAACATCAGCTGGTTAGCATTCTGTTCAGCACAACACAACAACATCAGCTGGTTAGCATTCTGTTCAACACAACACAACGAAATCAGCTGGTTAGCATTCTGTTCATTCTGTTCAACACAATACAACAACATCAGCTGATTAGCATTCTGTTCAACACAACACAACAACATCAGCTGGTTAGCATTCTGTTCAACACAACACCAGCAGGCTGGTTAGCATTCTGTTCAACACAACACAACAACATCAGCTGGTTAGCATTCTGTTCAACACAACACAACGACATCAGCTGGTTAGCATTCTGTTCATTCTGTTCAACACAACACAACAACATCAGCTGGTTAGCATTCTGTTCAACACAACACAACAACATCAGCTGGTTAGCATTCTGTTCAACACAACACAATGACATCAGCTGGTTAGCATTCTGTTCATTCTGTTCAACACAACACAACGAAATCAGCTGGTTAGCATTCTGTTCAACACAACATCAGCTGGTTAGCATTCTGTTCCTGGTTAGCATTCTGTTCAACACAACACAACAACATCAGCTGGTTAGCATTCTGTTCAACACAACACAACACAACAACATCAGCTGGTTAGCATTCTGTTCAACACAACACAACAACATCAGCTGGTTAGCATTCTGTTCACATTCTGTTCAACACAACACAACAACATCAGCTGGTTAGCATTCTGTTCAACACAACACAACAACATCAGCTGGTTAGCATTCTGTTCAACACAACACAACAACATCAGCTGGTTAGCATTCTGTTCAACACAACACGCTGGTTAGCATTCTGTTCAACACAACACAACAACATCAGCTGGTTAGCATTCTGTTCAACACAACACAACAACATCAGCTGGTTAGCATTCTGTTTAGCATTCTGTTCAACACAACACAACACAACATCAGCTGGTTAGCATTCTGTTCAACACAATACAACGACAGCAGCTGGTTAGCATTCTGTTCAACACAACACAACAACATCAGCTGGTTAGCATTCTGTTCAACACAACACAACAACATCAGCTGGTTAGCATTCTGTTCAACACAACACCAGCAGGCTAGCATTCTGTTCAACAGAACACAACACAACAACATCAGCTGGTTAGCATTCTGTTCAACACAACACAACAACATCAGCTGGTTAGCATTCTGTTCAACACAACACAACAACATCAGCTGGTTAGCATTCTGTTCAGCACAACACAACAACATCAGCTGGTTAGCATTCTGTTCAACACAACACAAACGAAATCAGCTGGTTAGCATTCTGTTTATTCTGTTCAACACAACACAACAACATCAGCTGGTTAGCATTCTGTTCAACACAACACAACATCAGCAGGCTAGCATTCTGTTCAACACAACACAACAACATCAGCTGGTTAGCATTCTGTTCAACACAACACAACGACATCAGCTGGAAAGTTAGCATTCTGTTCAACACAACACAACAACATCAGCTGGTTAGCATTCTGTTCAACACAACACAACAACATCAGCTGGTTAGCATTTCTGTTCAACACAACACAACGAAATCAGCTGGTTAGCATTCTGTTCAACACAACACAACACATCAGCTGGTTAGCATTCTGTTCAACACAACACAACGACATCAGCTGGTTAGCATTCTGTTCAACACAACACAACACATCAGCTGGTTAGTTAGCATTCTGTTCAACACAACACAACATCAGCTGGTTAGCATTCTGTTCAACACAACAATGACATCAGCTGGTTAGCATTCTGTTCATTCTGTTCAACACAACACAACGACATCAGCTGGTTAGCATTCTGTTCAACACAACACAACACAACAACACACAACAACATCAGCTGGTTAGCATTCTGTTCAACACAACACAATGACATCAGCTGGTTAGCATTGTGTTCAACACAACACAACGACATCAGCTGGTTAGCATTCTGTTCAGCACAACACAACAACATCAGCTGGTTAGCATCATTCTGTTCAACACAACACAACGAAATCAGCTGGTTAGCATTCTGTTCATTCTGTTCAACACAACACAACAACATCAGCTGGTTAGCATTCTGTTCAACACAACACCAGCAGGCTGGTTAGCATTCTGTTCAACTGTTACAATACAACAACATCAGCTGGTTAGCATTCTCAAATGTTCAACACAACATCAGCAGGCTGGTTAGCATTATGTTCAACACAATACAAACGACAGCAGCTGGTTAGCATTGTGTTCAACACAACACAACAACATCAGCTGGTTAGCATTCTGTTCAACACAACACAACAACATCAGCTGGTTAGCATTCTGTTCATTGACACAACACAACATCAGCTGGTTAGCATTCTGCATTCTGTTCAACACAACACAACGAAATCAGCTGGTTAGCATTCTGTTCAACACAACACAACAACATCAGCTGGTTAGCATTCTGTTCAACACAACACAATCATCAGCTGGTTAGCATATTCTGTTCAACACAACACAACAACATCAGCAGGTAGCATTCTGTTCAACACAAACACCATCAGCTAGCATTCTGTCTACAGCAACACAACAACATCAGCTGGTTAGCATTCTGTTCAACACAACACAACGACATCAGCTGGTTAGCATTCTGTTCAACACAACACAACGAAATCAGCTGGTTAGCATTCTGTTCAACACAAACAACGAAATCAGCTGGTTAGCATTCTGTTCAGCACAACACAACAACATCAGCTGGTTAGCATTCTGTTCACAACACAACAACAGCTGGTTCACAACACAACATCAGCAGGTTAGCATTCTGTTCAACACAACATCAGCAGGCTAGCATTATGTTCAACACAATACAACACAACTCAGCAGCTGGTTAGCATTGTGTTCAACACAACACAACTCAGCTGGTTAGCATTCTGTTCAACACAACACAACAACATCAGCTGGTTAGCATTCTGTTCAACACAACACAATGACATCAGCTGGTTAGCATTCTGTTCATTCTGTTCAACACAACACAACGAAATCAGCTGGTTAGCATTCTGTTCAACACAACACAACAACATCAGCTGGTTAGCATTCTGTTCATTCTGTTCAACACAACACAACGAAATCAGCTGGTTAGCATTCTGTTCAACACAACACAACAACATCAGCTGGTTAGCATTCTGTTCAACACAACACAACAACATCAGCAGGTTAGCATTCTGTTCAACACAACACCAGCAGGCTAGCATTCTGTTCAACAGAACACAACACAACAACATCAGCTGGCTAGCATTCTGTTCAACACAATACAACGACAGCAGCTGGTTAGCATTCTGTTCAACACAACACAACAACATCAGCTGGTTAGCATTCTGTTCAGCACAACACAACAACATCAGCTGGTTAGCATTCTGTTCAACACAACACAACGAAATCAGCTGGTTAGCATTCTGTTTATTGAGTTCAATACAAGACAACAACATCAGCAGGTTAGCATTCTGTTCAACACAACACAACAACATCAGCTGGTTAGCATTCTGTTCAACACAACACAACAACATCAGCTGGTTAGCATTCTGTTCATTCTGTTCAACACAACACAATGACATCAGCTGGTTAGCATTCTGTTCAACACAACACAACAACATCAGCTGGATAGCATTCTGTTCAACACAACACAATGACATCAGCTGGTTAGCATTCTGTTCATTCTGTTCAACACAACACAACGAAATCAGCTGGTTAGCATTCTGTTCAACACAACACAACAACATCAGCTGGTTAGCATTCTGTTCAACACAACACCAGCAGGCTAGCATTCTGTTCAACAGAACACAACACAACAACATCAGCTGGTTAGCATTCTGTTCAACACAATACAACGACAGCAGCTGGTTAGCATTCTGTTCAACACAACACAACAACATCAGCTGGTTAGCATTCTGTTCAGCACAACACAACAACATCAGCTGGTTAGCATTCTGTTCAACACAACACAACGAAATCAGCTGGTTAGCATTCTGTTTATTCTGTTCAACACAAGACAACAACATCAGCTGGTTAGCATTCTGTTCAACACAACACCAGCAGGCTAGCATTCTGTTCAACACAACACAACAACATCAGCTGGTTAGCATTCTGTTCAACACAACACAATGACATCAGCTGGTTGGCATTCTGCATTCTGTTCAACACAACACAACAACATCAGCTGGTTAGCATTCTGTTCAACACAACACAGCAAGCATTCTGTTCAACACAACAACATCAGCTGGTTAGCATTCTGTTCAACACAACACAACAACATCAGCTGGTTAGCATTCTGTTCAACACAACACAACAACATCAGCTGGTTAGCATTCTGTTCAACACAACACAACAACATCAGCTGGTTAGCATTCTGTTCAACACAACACAACGACATCAGCTGGTTAGCATTCTGTTCAACAAAACACAACAACATCAGCTGGTTAGCATTCTGTTCAACACAACACAATGACATCAGTTGGTTAGCATTCTGTTCAACACAACATCAGCAGGCTAGCATTCTGTTCAACACAACACAACAACATCAGCTGGTTAGCATTCTGTTCAACACAACACAACAACATCAGCTGGTTAGCATTCTGTTCAACACAACACAACAACATCAGCTGGTTAGCATTCTGTTCAACACACAACACAATGACATCAGCTGGTTAGCATTCTGTTCAACACAACACAACACAACAACATCAGCTGGTTAGCATTCTGTTCAACACAACACAACAACATCAGCTGGTTAGCATTCTGTTCAATTCTGTTCAACACAACACATCAGCTGGTTAGCATTCTGAAATCAGCTGGTTAGCATTCTGTTCAACACAACAACATCAGCTGGTTAGCATTCTGTTCAACACAACACAACAACATCAGCAGGTTAGCATTCTGTTCAACACAACACCAGCAGGCTAGCATTCTGTTCAACAGAACACAACACAACAACATCAGCTGGCTAGCATTCTGTTCAACACAATACAACGACAGCAGCTGGTTAGCATTCTGTTCAACACAACACAACAACATCAGCTGGTTAGCATTCTGTTCAGCACAACACAACAACATCAGCTGGTTAGCATTCTGTTCAACACAACACAACGAAATCAGCTGGTTAGCATTCTGTTTATTGAGTTCAATACAAGACAACAACATCAGCAGGTTAGCATTCTGTTCAACACAACATCAGCAGGCTAGCATTCTGTTCAACACAACACAACAACATCAGCTGGATAGCATTCTGTTCAACACAACACAATGACATCAGCTGGTTAGCATTCTGTTCAACACAACACAATGACATCAGCTGGGTTAGCATTCTGTTCAACACAACACAATGAAATCAGCTGGGTAGCATTCTGTTCAACACAACACAATGACATCAGCTGGTTAGCATTCTGTTCATTCTGTTCAACACAACACAACGAAATCAGCTGGTTAGCATTCTGTTCAACACAACACAACAACATCAGCTGGTTAGCATTCTGTTCATTCTGTTCAACACAACACAACGAAATCAGCTGGTTAGCATTCTGTTGAACACAACACAACAACATCAGCTGGTTAGCATTCTGTTCAACACAACACAACAACATCAGCTGGTTAGCATTCTGTTCAACACAACACCAGCAGGCTAGCATTCTGTTCAACAGAACACAACACAACATCAGCTGGCTAGCATTCTGTTTTATACAATACAACGACAGCAGCTGGTTAGCATTCTGTTCAACACAACACAACAACATCAGCTGGTTAGCATTCTGTTCAGCACAACACAACAACATCAGCTGGTTAGCATTCTGTTCAACACAACACAACGAAATCAGCTGGTTAGTATTCTGTTCATTCTGTTCAACACAATACAACAACATCAGCTGATTAGCATTCTGTTCAACACAACACAACAACATCAGCTGGTTAGCATTCTGTTCAACACAACACCAGCAGGCTAGCATTCTGTTCAACAGAACACAACACAACAACATCAGCTGGCTAGCATTCTGTTCAACACAATACAACGACATCAGCTGGTTAGCATTCTGTTCAACACAACACAACAACATCAGCTGGTTAGCATTCTGTTCAACACAACACAACAACATCAGCTGGTTAGCATTCTGTTCAACACAACACAACGAAATCAGCTGGTTAGCATTCTGTTCATTCTGTTCAACACAATACAACAACATCAGCTGATTAGCATTCTGTTCAACACAACACAACAACATCAGCTGGTTAGCATTCTGTTCAACACAACACAACAACATCAGCTGGTTAGCATTCTGTTCAACACAATACAACGACAGCAGCTGGTTAGCATTCTGTTCAACACAACACAACAACATCAGCTGGTTAGCATTCTGTTCAACACAACACAACAACATCAGCTGGTTAGCATTCTGTTCAACACAACACAACGAAATCAGCTGGTTAGCATTCTGTTCAACACAACACAACAACATCAGCTGGTTAGCATTCTGTTCAACACAACACAACGACATCAGCTGGTTAGCATTCTGTTCAACACAACACAACGACATCAGCTGGTTAGCATTCTGTTCAACACAACACAACAACATCAGCTGGTTAGCATTCTGTTCAACACAACACAACAACATCAGCTGGTTAGCATTCTGTTCAACACAACACATTGACATCAGCTGGTTAGCATTCTGTTCAACACAACACAACAAAATCAGCTGGTTAGCATTCTGTTCAACACAACACAACAACATCAGCTGGTTAGCATTCTGTTCAACACAACACAATGACATCAGCTGGTTAGCATTCTGTTCAACACAACACAACGACATCAGCTGGTTAGCATTCTGTTCAACACAACACAACAACATCAGCTGGTTAGCATTCTGTTCAACACAACACAACAACATCAGCTGGTTAGCATTCTGTTCAACACAACACAACAACATCAGCTGGTTAGCATTCTGTTCAACACAACACCAGCAGGCTAGCATTCTGTTCAACAGAACACAACACAACATCAGCTGGCTAGCATTCTGTTCAACAGAACACAACACAACAACATCAGCTGGTTAGCATTCTGTTCAACACAACACAACAACATCAGCTGGTTAGCATTCTGTTCAACACAACACAACAACATCAGCTGGTTAGCATTCTGTTCAACACAACACAACAATATCAGCTGGTTAGCATTCTGTTCATTCTGTTCAACACAAGACAACAACATCAGCTGGTTAGCATTCTGTTCAACACAACACAACCAGCAGGTTAGCATTTTGTTCAACACAACACAAGCAACATCAGCTGGCTAGCATTCTGTTCAACACAATACAACGACATCAGCTGGTTAGCATTTTGTTCAACACAACACAACAACATCAGCTGGTTAGCATTCTGTTCAACACAACACAACAACATCAGCTGGTTAGCATTCTGTTCAACACAACACAATGACATCAGCTGGTTAGCATTCTGTTCATTCTGTTCAACACAACACAATGAAATCAGCTGGTTAGCATTCTGTTCAACACAACACAATGACATCAGCTGGTTAGCATTCTGTTCATTCTGTTCAACACAACACAACGAAATCAGCTGGTTAGCATTCTGTTCAACACAACACAACAACATCAGCTGGTTAGCATTCTGTTCAACACAACACAACAACATCAGCTGGTTAGCATTCTGTTCAACACAACACCAGCAGGCTAGCATTCTGTTCAACAGAACACAAACAACATCAGCTGGCTAGCATTCTGTTCAATACAATACAACGACAGCAGCTGGTTAGCATTCTGTTCAACACAACACAACAACATCAGCTGGTTAGCATTCTGTTCAGCACAACACAACAACATCAGCTGGTTAGCATTCTGTTCAACACAACACAATGACATCAGCTGGTTAGCATTCTGTTCATTCTGTTCAACACAACACAACAACATCAGCTGGTTAGCATTCTGTTCAACACAACACAACAACATCAGCTGGTTAGCATTCTGTTCAACACAACACAACAACATCAGCTGGTTAGCATTCTGTTCAACACAACACAACAACATCAGCTGGCTAGCATTCTGTTCAACACAATACAACGACAGCAGCTGGTTAGCATTCTGTTCAACACAACACAACAACATCAGCTGGTTAGCATTCTGTTCAGCACAACACAACAACATCAGCTGGTTAGCATTCTGTTCAACACAACACACAGCAAAATCAGCTGGTTAGCATTCTGTTCATTCTGTTCAACACAACACAACGAAATCAGCTGGTTAGCATTCTGTTCAACACAACACAACAACACCAGCAGGCTAGCATTCTGTTCAACAGAACACAACACAACATCAGCTGGCTAGCATTCTGTTCAATACAATACAACGACAGCAGCTGGTTAGCATTCTGTTCAACACAACACAACAACATCAGCTGGTTAGCATTCTGTTCAGCACAACACAACAACATCAGCTGGTTAGCATTCTGTTCAACACAACACAACGAAATCAGCTGGTTAGCATTCCGTCTGCCATCAGCCATGACGTTACTGGGTCCACGAGAGTAAATTTGCTCACAGGGATACTTAGAAGTAAGATTGCTCCAACAGTGCTTTATTCAACAGATTGTGATATTTACATTGACCCCCCGCTACACACACACATCCACTTATCCATGTGCCATGGCCTGCTTCCTATCACCGTTTGACCCCATGCCCCCTGCTCTCTATCTCAGTTCAAAAGGAACTGAGGACATGCCTGTCATTCTAACCTCATCCAGTCTCTGAGGTCTCTCTGGGGCAAGAACCACCGCCATGTGACTCCAACACTCCACGAATGCAGGTCACGCTCATTTCCCCATGTGATTTTCACCTTCATTTAACGAACTAAGTGAAAACTGGGTGATCGTTGATACTTAAACGAAATGGTAAACGTGGTCATCATGAGAGAAGTAGTGAACGAGAACTACAGTGGGGCAAAAAAGTATTTAGTCAGCCACCAATTGTGCAAGTTCTCTCACTTAAAAAGATGAGAGAGGCCTGTAATTGTCATCATAGGTACACTTCAACTATAACTTATTTGCAAATTATGGTGGAAAATAAGTATTTGGTCACATACAAACAAGCAAGATTTCTGGCTCTCACAGACCTGTAACTTCTTCTTTAAGAGGCTCCTCTGTCCTCCACTCGTTACCTGTATTAATGGCACCTGTTTGAACTTGTTATCAGTATAAAAGACACCTGTCCACAACCTCAAATAGTCACACTCCAAACTCCACTATGGCCAAGACCAAAGAGCTGTCAAAGGACACCAGAAACAAAATTGTAGACCTGCACCAGGTTGGGAAGACTGAATATGCAATAGGTAAGCAGCTTGGTTTGAAGAAATCAACTGTGGGAGCAATTATTAGGAAATGGAAGACATACAAGACCACTGATAATCTTCCTCGATCTGGGGCTCCACGCAAGATCTCACCCCGTGGGGTCAAAATGATCACAAGAACGGTGAGCAAAAATCCCAGAACCAACCGGGGGGACCTAGTGAATGACCTGCAGAGAGCTGGGACCAAAGTAACAAAGCCTACCATCAGTAACACACTACGCCGCCAGGGACTCAAATCCTGCAGTGCCAGACGTGTCCCCCTGCTTAAGCCAGTACATGTTCAGGCTGTCTGAAGTTTGCTAGAGAGCATTTGGATGATCCAGATGAGGATTGGGAGAATGTCATATGGTCAGATGAAACCAAAATATAACTTTTTGGTAAAAACTCAACTCGTCGTGTTTGGAGGACAAAGAATGCTGAGTTGCATCCAAAGAACACCATACCTACTGTGAAGCATGGGGGTGGAAACATCATGCTTTGGGGCTGTTTTTCTGCAAAGGGACCAGGACGACTGATCCGTGTAAAGGAAAGAATGAATGGGGCCATGTATCGTGAGATTTTGAGTGAAACCCTCCTTCCATCAGCAAGGGCATTGAAGATGAAACGTGGCTGGGTCTTTCAGCATGACAATGATCCCAAACACACCGCCCGGGCAACGAAGGAGTGGCTTCGTAAGAAGCATTTCAAGGTCCTGGAGTGGCCTAGCCAGTCTCCAGATCTCAACCCCATAGAAAATCTTTGGAGGAGTTGAAAGTCCGTGTTGCCCAGCGACAGCCCCAAAACATCACTGCTCTAGAGGAGATCTGCATGGAGGAATGGGCCAAAATACCAGCAACAGTGTGTGAAAACCTTGTGAAGACTTACAGAAAACGTTTGACCTCTGTCATTGCCAACAAAGGGTATGTAACAAAGTATTGAGATAAACTTTTGTTATTGACCAAATACTTATTTTCCACCATAATTTGCAAATAAATAAATAAAAATTCCTACAATGTGATTTTCTGGATTTCTTTTTCTCATTTCGTCTGTCATAGTTGAAGTGTACCTATGATGAAAATTACAGGCCTCTCTCATCTTTTTAAGTTGGAGAACTTGCACAATTGGTGGCTGACTAAATACTTTTTTGCCCCACTGTATTTATTGAAATACAGTAATGTCCTATCATAGTGAGACTGAAGGATGGAGGACCACCAGGAGAAGAGAGGCGGTAGTCAGCAGAGCAGAGGAGGTTTGGAATCATGCTCTCGTCATGAGGTAGCCCTCGTCTGAGACTTAAGCTTCAATGTCGACCACAAATATTTCCTCTTCGTCTAATGGTTGAGACGTTGTTTTAGCGTGTGACGGGACCCTGGTTCAACCCCAATAGTTACATCAGGGTCCGTATTCATAAACGCGTCTAAGGGTAGCAGCGCTGATCTAGGACCAGTTTTGCCTTTTGAATCCTAATAAAGCACTCCTACTCTGAGACTATGAAAAAGGCCGTGGACTAAGTGGCCGTGGAGTAGTGACCCTTGTAGAGGTTCTGCTGTCATCCTTCATTCATGTCTCCATAGCCTGAGGCACATGTGTCAAACTCATTCCACGGAGGACCGAGTGTCTGCAGGTTTTCGCTCCTCCCTTATACTTGATTGATGAATTAAGGTAGCTAATTAGACATAGACAACCTCACCTGGTTGTCTAGGTCTTAACTGACAGGAAAAACGTGCAGACAGTAGGCCCTCTGTGGAATGTGTTTGACACCCCTGGCCTAAGGAGTCATAGTTACATCAGGGTCCGTATTCATAAAGCGTCTAAGAGCAGGAGTGCTGATCTAAGATCAGTTTTGCCTTTTAAATCATAATAAATAAGCTGGGGGGACCTGATCCTTGATCAGCACTCGTACTCTGAGTCCCTTGTAGATTCTGCTATTGTCCTTCATTCATATCACCATAGCTTAAGGAGTCAGTCCTGTCAAAGTGGGGGTTCTTGGCTCATTAGCACAATGGCCTGACGAAGCGCAGGGCTACCAGAACACTGAACACTGCTTCCCATGGCCAGGATGAACTGCAGAGGGAAAGACAGCTGCTGTCTGTCAATGAGATAAACTCAATGTGTCACTGGACGTCAATTCCCCTCAAGCAGTGAACATATGGTGTTACCTGTTGAAACATGCTGTATGATTACATTGGGGTCAAGGGTGGGGACAATCAAGGGGATATTGAGTTCCAGTGTTGGGCTGGTGAGGGTATACACTACAGTAGACAATTGTCTAGAGTGAGTCGTTGACACACACACACACAGTGTGTCATCTCCAGTAGAGTTGGGTGATTTGGATAAAAATCCATATCTTGATAAATTGCATGAATGTACAGCACAGGATAAAAAAATAAAATAATTATCCTTTAAACTACTACTACTGTTCTCTGTAGTTTGATGGTTGTAAGTAGCCATCAATTGTCCCATTAACAATCACCCATATTAGCAAACGTATTTAATGTCAAACAAATTATTAGAATATAGGCTATTTATCGTGATTAATGATATCAGCAAAATTCCTGCAACAGGTGATAATAATATTCGGTTTATCGTCACAGCTCTAATCTCCAGGGCTCCGTTTCTCAGAACATTCTATTAATTTACACATTTGTACATATTTTTTATTTAGCAGGTGCTCGTATCCAGAGCAACTTACATGTGCAATTAGGGTTAAGTGCCTTGCTCAAGGGAACATTGAATCAGCGATCTTCAGGTAACTGGCCCGATGCCTTTCACCGCTAGGCTACCTGACTCCCCATTCCAGATAGAATTCCAGATAAAATGTGAGAAAGTTGGTCATGACGTTACCGGTGAAAATCTATTTAGTCTAGCAGAATAAATGAAGAAGAGTGATGAACTTGCACCACACCAAGTGCCAAACAAATTTTTATATACCACCCCAAGTGCCAAACTAATTATTATATACCACCCCAAGTGCCAAACTAATTATTATATACCACCCCAAGTGCCAAACTAATTATTTTATACCACCACAAGTGCCAAACTAATTATTATATACCACCCCAAGTGCCAAACTAATTATTTTATACCACCCCAAGTGCCAAACTAATTATTATATACCACCCCAAGTGCCAAACTAATTATTTTATACCACCCCAAGTGCCAAACTAATTATTATATACCACCCCAAGTGCCAAACTAATTATTATATACCACCCCAAGTGCCAAACTAATTATTTTATACCACCACAAGTGCCAAACTAATTATTATATACCACCCCAAGTGCCAAACTAATTATTATATATCACATAAAGTGCCAAAAACTGTTTTATATACCACACCAAGTGCCTAACTCATTATTATATACCACCCCAAGTGCCAAACTCATTATTATATACCACCCCAAGTGCCAAACTAATTATTATATACCACCCCAAGTGCCAAACTAATTATTATATACCACCCTGAGTCCCCCCAAAATTATTATATACCACCCCAAGTTGCCAATCACTTGTTATTATTATTATGACATAGACGGTATGACGGTGAGGACCGAAGAAGAACCTCTACAATATGGTTACAAATATCCCTTATTCACAGTGACATTACCATGTGGTTACACATATCCCCTATGCACAGTGACACTACCACGTGGTTACACATATCCCCTATTCACAGTGACACTACCATGTGGTTACACATATCCCCTATTCACAGTGACACTACCATGTGGTTACACATATCCCCTATTCACAGTGACACTACCATGTGGTTACACATTTCCCCTATTCACAGTGACACTACAATGTGGTTACACATATCCCATGTTCACAGTGACACTACCATGTGGTTACACATACCTCCTATTCATAGTGGCACTACCATGTGGTTACACATACTCCATGTTCACAGTGACACTACCATGTGGTTACACATACCCCCTATTCATAGTGGCACTACCATGTGGTTACACATACTCCATGTTCACAGTGACACTACCATGTGGTTACACATACCCCCTGTTCACAGTGACTCTACCATGTGGTTACACAAAGCCCCTATTCATAGTGGCACTACCATGTGGTTACACATACTCCATGTTCACAGTGACACTACCATGTGGTTACACATACCCCCTGTTCACAGTGACTCTACCATGTGGTTACACATACCCCCTATTCATAGTGACTCTACCATGTGGTTACACATATCCCCTGTTCACAGTGACACTACCATGTGGTTATACATATCCCCTGTTCACAGTGACTCTACAATGTGGTTACACATACCCCATGTTCACAGTGACTCTACCATGTGGTTACACATACCCCCTACTCACAGTGACTCTACCATGTGTTTACACATACCCCTATTCACAGTGACTCTACCACGTGGTTACACATACCCCCTATTTACAGTGACTCTACCACGTGGTTACACATACCCCCTATTCACAGTGATAGTACCATGTGGTTACACACGTCCCCTATTCACAGTGACTCTACCATGTGGTTACACATATCCCCTGTACACAGTGACTCTACCATGTGGTTACACATACCCACTGTTCACAGTGACTCTACCATGTGGTTACACATACCCCCTATTCATAGTGACTCTGCCATGTGGGTACACATACCCCCTTTTACACATACCCCCTTTTCACAGTGACACTACTATGTGGTTACACATACCCCATATTGACAGTGACTCTACCATGTGGTTACACATACCCCCTTTCCACAGTGACAGTACCATGTGGTTACACATTTCCCCTATTCACAGTGACTCTACCACGTGGTTACACATATCCCCTGTTCAGAGTGACTCTACCATGTGGTTACACATACCCGCTATTCACAGTGACACTACCATGTGGTTACACATATCCCCTGTTCACAGTGACAGTACCATGTGGTTACACATACCCCCTATTCACAGTGACACTACCATGTGGTTACACATATCCCCTATTCACAGTGACAGTACCATGTGGTTACACATACCCCTTATTCACAGTGACACTACCATGTGGTAACACATATCCCCTATTCACAGTAACACTACTATGTGGACCTGAGCCCTACTGTACTGGCTCGGATGGCCCATTTCTTTTTCAACACAGTTCCAGCAACTCTACGGTGGATGCATAACAGCGCGGTACAACTATGTTAGCTCAGCTCCATAGTGTAGAACATATAGAACATGTTTGTACTCAACACACACACAACTAGTACACCCCTGTCCCCTGCCCACTAAACTATGGAGGAATTTGCCATTTATTACAATGTTTTATAAGAGAATAGAGAGAAATTAAATGTGGTGTGGGATAGCTGTGATTAACACCGACTTCACTTGTGATCTACCTTCCGTTTCAACAATTTTCTTTCATCTGGCAATCCTTTATGAGACCTGACAGTAAACATATTCTGGAATTGTCCCACAGGAACCACCTATCACCTGGCGCACTGAGTTTCAGGGGTCAAGGGGTCAGGGGTCAAGGGTCAGGGCAAAAGACATTGACCCGGGGTTGTGGAACTTGTGGTTTCCAGTGAGAAAAGTGGTGCCCCTGCCATTTGTAATGAGCTTCACCTGAGTTTTACCTGTGAAGATTAGAATGTGATACTAGGCTGTAAACATGACTTAATACAGATGTTGTTTCAATTAGTGAAGTCATGCAGGTCTGTGAAACCAGATGGTGTTGGTGGTCGTTGCAGTGGGAACACATGGGACACACGCACACACAAGCACACACACACAGGAACACATGCACGCACACACACACAAATACACACACACACACACACACACACAAACACACATTTAGATACACACATGTTTGGGCCTATTTTGAAAGCACCCATTTTCCTTCCTAGAGGGCTTTTCTCTGCTGCTGTTTTGACATAGTCTACCTCCAAAAAGGCACGCTATACCCTATTTAGTGTACTACTTTTGACCAGGGCGCCAGGGCCCGTCTGGCTCTGGTCAAAAGTAGTGCACTACATAGAGAATAGGGTGCCTTTTGGGAAGCAGACTAGATGTATTATTCAGAGGCTACATGCTAGATTAGCCCGCTAGCTGAGATCTGATGGATCGACTCCGCCATGTATAGAACAACTCATAACTAATGCATGAGAGACAGCATCAGACCTGAGTGCAGTCTTGAAATGTAGCCGACAAAGTAAATGCCAGGACTGTCGTCTCTTTACTCTCATACTCAGATAAAGACAAAACGAAACGTTAAATGGTGTTTAAAATCAGATCAAATACAGTATACTAACCTAGTACCATAACCTAGTACCCTAACCTAGTACCCTAACCTAATACACTAACCTAGTACCATAACCTAGTACCCTAACCTACTACCATAACCTAGAACCCTAACCTAATACCATAACCTAGTACCATAACCTAGTACCCTAACCTAGTACCATAACCTAGTACCCTAACCTAATACCATTATCTAGTACCATAACCTACTGTAGTACCCTAACCTAGTACCATAACTTAGTACCATAACCTAGTACCCTAACCTAGTACCCTAACCTAGTACCCTAACCTAATACCATAACCTAGTACCATAACCTACTGTAGTACTCTAACCTAGTACCCTAACCTAGTACCATAACCTAGTACCCTAACCTAACCTAATACCATAACCTAATACCATAACCTACTGTAGTACCCTAACCTAGTACCATAACCAAGTACCATAACCTAGTACCCTAACCTAGTACCATTACCAAGTACCATAACATAGTACCCTAACCTAGTACCATAACCTAGTACTCTAACCTAGTACCATAACCTAGTACCCTAACCTAGTACCCTAACCTACTGTAGTACCATAACATAGTACCATAACCTAGTACCATAACCTAGTACCTAACCTAGTACCCTAACCTAATACCATAACCTAGCACCATAACCTACTGTATAACTCTAACCTAGTACCCTAACCTAGTACCATAACCTAGTACAATAACCTAGTACCCTAACCTAGTACCATAACCTGGTACCCTAACCTAGTACCCTAACCTAGTACCCTAACCTACTGTAGTACCATAACCTAGTACCATAACCTAATACCATAACCTAATACCATAACCTACTGTAGTACCCTAACCTAGTACCATAACCTTGTACCATAACCAAGTACCATAACCTAGTACCCTAACCTAGTACCATAACCAAGTACCATAATATAGTACCCTAACCTAGTACCATAACCTAGTACCATAACCTACTGTAGTACCCTAGCATAGTACCATAACCTAGTACCATAACCTAGTACCCTAACCTAGTACCCTAACCTAATAACATAACCTAGCACCATAACCTACTGTAGTACTCTGACCTAGTACCCTAACCTAGTACCATAACCTAGTACAATAACCTAGTACCCTAACCTTGTACCATACCCTAGTACCCTAATCTAATACCATAACCTAATACCATAACCTAGTACCAAAACCTAGTACCCTAACCTAATACCATAACCTAGTACCATAACCTACTGTAGTACTCTAACCTAGTACCATAACCTAGTACAATAACCTAGTACCCTAACCTAGTACCCTAACCTAGTACCCTAACCTAGTACCCTAAACTAGTACCCTAACCTAGTACCATGTTGATACCAACAAAGAAAGTTTATATACTTTTATATATAAAAGAGATATTCTGATAAGCTAGTTCAACTACAGTATGGTTCATAACTACCTCACAATCTCTCTCTCAAATCTGGGATGACACAGCAGTTTTTCTCTCTCATACGCCAGGAAGGATAAAACAGCGCGCGCACACACACACACACACACACACACACACACACACACACACACACACACACACACACACACACACACACACACACACACACACCCTCACCTGCCAGTCTCCTGTCCCGTGCTGTCTTGCTGAGTAAGTCCAGAGCTCTAAAGGTAGAATACCTGATGTGGTCAGTGAACGACTTCTGTAGCAGCAGTAGCCTCAGAGAGCGATGCAGAGCCATACTGGTACTAGATCCACCCAGACCTGGGTTAGATTAGACTAGGCTGGACCGGGATAGGTACTATATCCCTGTATAATCCTGTCATAAAGATAGAGCAGGTCCAAATGGTCCCGTTTGACTCAGATTGGTTCTGTCTTGCTGTTCTGTCCTGGGCTACACTCTAATAGTCTGCTCTGATCTGGGTTGGATTAGTATAGCCTCTTGTCCAGTCCTGGGTTTGGTCTCCCATTCCTGGACCCGATTCTGTCCGGTTCTGTTCTGCCTTTGTGTATCCTGTGTCCTGACTGGTTCTAGCTTCCTGGAGTTCTAGAGCCTCTTAGAACATTGTCTGGTTCTAGTGGTTCTAGTGTTCTGGTTTCAACGTTCTGTTGTGTTCTGTTCTGTCCTGCAGCCTCCTCGGTGCTGTGCCAAGCATCAGTGGACTGGTCCTGGGACACAGTGAGCCACTGCTGCATCATTCTCATATTCAATGCAGCCTGCAAGTGCACCAGTGTGTGTGTGTGTGTGTGTGTGTGTGTGTGTCAGAAAGAGAGAGTAGGTACCCTCCATTAAAAGCCCAGGCTGAATATTTGAGTGAGTCAAACAGAGTAAGTCATGACAAGCGTAGGCATATCCTTCTCTCTCTCTCTCTCTCTCTCTCTCTCTCTCTCTCTCTCTCTCTCTCTCTCTCTCTCTCTCTCTCTATCTCTCTCTCTCTCTCTCTCTCTCTCAATTCAATTCAATTCAATTCAATTGATAGAGAGCGAGAGAGAGAGAGAGAGAGAGAGAGAGAGAGAGAGAGAGAGAGAGAGAGAGAGAGCAAGGATATGTCTATGCTTGTCATGACTTACTCTGCTTGACTCAGATATTCAGGCTGGGCTTTTAACAGAGAGCACTTACTCTCTCTTTCTGACACACACGCACGCACAGAGAGCACTTACTCTCTCTTTCTGACACGCACACACGCACGCACGCATACACACACACACACACACACACAAACACATGCTCTCTCTGTTTCTTTCTCTCTCTGACTCCTTCTTACTCTTCTGTGAGTAGAACAGAGAGAGTATACCAATCACCAGCGATAGATATACTGTAGAACACAACATGATCTGTTGCCAGGCAGTTTGAAGGGTGACATCATCTGGCCGTGGTCTCAAGCAAAAATGTCTCCCCATGTCTCCAGTCTTCTCTCCTTACTCTGTCCGCATGTCTCCAGTCCTCTCCCCTTACTCTGTTCCCATGTCTCCAGGCCTCTCTACTAAGACTGTCCCATGTCTCCAGTCCTCTTCCCTTACTCTGTCCCCATGTCCCCAGTCCTCTCCCCTTACTCTGTCCCCATGTCTCTAGTCCTCTCCCCTTACTCTGTTCCCATGTCTTCAGTCCTCTCTCCTTACTCTGTCCCATTGTCTCCAGGCCTCTCTGCTAACACTGTCCCCATGTGTCCAGTCCTCTCTCCTTACTCTGTCCCCATGTCTCCAGTCCTCTCTCATTACTCTGTTCCCATGTCTCCAGTCCTCTCTCCTTACTCTGTCCCATATCTCCAGTCCTCTCTCCTTACTCTGTCCCATATCTCCAGTCCTCTCCCCTTACTCTGTTCCCATGTCTCCAGTCCTTTTCCCTTACTCTGTCCCCATGTGTCCAGTCCTCTCTCATTACTCTGTCCCCATGTCTCCAGTCATTCTCCCTTTACTCTGTCCCCATGTCTCCAGTCATCTCCCCTTACTCTGTTCTCATGTCTCCAGTCCTCTCTCCTTACTCTTTTCCCATGTCTCCAGTCCTCTCTCCTTACTCTGTCCCATATCTCCAGTCCTCTCTCCTTACTCTGTCCCATTGTCTCCAGTCCTCTCCCCTTACTCTGTTCCCATGTCTCCAGTCCTTTTCCCTTACTCTGTCCCCATGTGTCCAGTCCTCTCTCCTTACTCTGTCCCCATGTCTCCAGTCATCTCCCCTTACTCTGTTCTCATGTCTCCAGTCCTCTCTCCTTACTCTTTTCCCATGTCTCCAGTCCTCTCTCCTTACTCTGTCCCCATATCTCCAGTCCTCTCCCATTACTCTGTCCCCATGTCTCCAGTCCTCTCCCCTTACCCTGTTCCCATATCTCCAGTTGTCTCCCCTTATTCTGTCCCCATGCCTCCAGTCATCTCCCCTTACTCTTTCCCCATGTATCCAGTCGTCTCCCCTTACTCTGTTCCCATGTCTCCAGTCCTCTCTCCTTACTCTGTCCCCACATGTCTCCAGTCCTCTCTCCTTACTCTGTCCCCATATCTCCAGTCCTCTTTCCTTTCTCTGTCCCCATGTCTCCAGTCTTCTCTCCTTTCTCTGTCCCCATGCCTCCAGTCGTCTCCCCTTACTCTGTCCCCATGTCTCCAGTCATTCTCCCCTTACTCTGTCCCCATGTCTCCAGTCATCTCCCTTTACTCTGTTCTCATGTCTCCAGTCCTCTCTCCTTACTCTGTCCCCATATCTCCAGTCCTCTTTCCTTTCTCTGTCCCCATGCCTCCAGTCATCTCCCCTTACTCTTTCCCCATGTATCCAGTCGTCTCCCCTTACTCTGTTCCCATGTCTCCAGTCCTCTCTCCTTACTCTGTCCCCATTTCTCCAGTCCTCTTTCCTTTCTCTGTCCCCATGTCTCCAGTCTTCTCTCCTTACTCTGTCCCCATGCCTCCAGTCGTCTCCCCTTACTCTGTCCCCATGTCCACAGTCTTCTCTCCTTACTCTGTCCCCATGTCTCCAGTCCTCTTCCCTTACTCTGTTCCCATGTCTCCAGTCCTCTCTCCTTACTCTGTCCCCATGTCTCCAGTCCTCCCTCTTTACTCTGTGCCCATGTCTCCAGTCGTCTCCCCTTACTCTGTCCCCATGCTTCCAGTCGACTCCCCTTACTCTGTCCCCATGCCTCCAGTCGTCTCCCCTTACTCTATTCCCATGTCTCCAGTCCTCTCTCCTTACTCTTTCCCCATGCCTCCAGTCGTCTCCCCTTACTCTGTTCCCATGTCTCCAGTTCTCTTCCCTTACTCTGTCTGTGTTTTTCTGGCAAAGCCCCTTGTAAAGGCTGTGTGTTTAGTGGATGTCTGCTGTGTGATGAAGATCGAGGACAGTGTCAATGTGAGATTACCTCGGGACATTCCAGACCTCTGCACCCTTGAGACTCATGGCAATCATGCTAGGTTATGGATGCTAAAGTAGGTTATCACTGCCCCGCTGATAGCATTTAGCCCCATGTCTACTAATTTACTTTTATGGCCTCCAAGGTAAGTTTGGGCTGATAAGTAACTGGCTGGCATCCTATAGTTTTCCAATGTCACTTAGTCAATATAGCCTATTCAAGCCCTAAATCAACTTGCCTTGAAGGTACCATACATGTGGAATAGGATCTGGGCCTGGTGGGTATTCATAAAGCGTCTCAGAGTAAGAGTGCTGGTCTAGGGTTAGTATTAGATAACGATGAGTAACATTATATGGACAGAGAGGAACTGATCCTAGAATAGCGCTCCTAGCCTGACATGCTTCATGAATATGGGCCCTGATGTAGAAACATCAACATCCTGTAAAAGGATTAAATTTTCCAAACTAGTTGCTCCGTCCATTGAGAAAGGAAAACACATACTCAGGTTAGAATGTCTTGTACACATGATTTCTTTTCTAGACAATTTTTGAAATCGTCTCCCATGAAAAACAACTTGTTATTGTGAAGCCTCTTCTTTTCTGTGTCTATTAAAATGATACACAAGCCTTGCGTGTGTGTGCTTGTGTGTGTTTGTGTGTGTGTGCGACATTGGATTCTGAATAGAAATAGGCTACAGTTTTACGATGGAGAACTTGCGTCCCAGATCGTATGATCATATGAATGAAAACAGTTTGTAGACATTCTGGTGTTGACATGCCCTTGTATCACTAACATAAAAGGTAATCTGTGTTGGCGAGAGAACATCCTATCTTTGTGAGTGCGTCTGTGCTTGCGTGAGTGTATGTATATCTGTCTCTGTAATGCAGGTCTAAGTGAGAACGTCTGGCTTGGTGGCTATCTAATTCCCCCCGTGGTTCTTATAAGGGGAGGAGACACAGACAGTGACCTGGATGTCAGACTGGAGGGAAGGTGTGTGTGTTTGTGTCTTCAAGCACGTGTGTGAGATGTGCTATCTGCTCTAGTATCAAAGACATACAGTACTCTCCTGCTCCCGCCGTCTGACCCATTTTCACGGTCCCCCCTCACTTTTCAGTTACATGAGACTAACACACACACACACACCACACACACACACACACACACACACACACACACACACACACACACACACACACACACACACACACACACACACACACACACACACACACACACACACACACACACACACACACACACACACACACACACACACACACACACACACACACACACACACACACACTCAGAACCCAGTCTTCAGTGAAGAAGGTAAATGCCTCAGTGGTTCACCTTGTCTTTGATCTGATTTCTCAGAGCTCAGTCTTGAGAAATGGCCATTCATCAATGTCCTCCTTGGCTTAAGTAAAGTAAGTCTTCAGGTCTGCTTCCCCAACACAACCATATTCCCTACGTTGTACACTACAACAGCCCTATGGGTCCTGGAGAGGAGATCCATCTCAGAGGGCCTTTACTATCATGAGTAGAGGGGACTCGGGACTTTACTATCATGATTAGAGGGGACTTTGGACTGGGGCCTTTACTAACATGATTAGGGGGGACTGGGACCTTTGCTATCATGAGTAGTGGGGACTGGGCCATTTACTATTATGAGTAGTGGGGACTGGGGACTGGGGCCTTCACTATCATGAGTAGAGGGGACTGGGGCCTTTACTATCATGAGTAGAGGGGACTCAGGATAGTAGAGGGGACGAGTCCCCTCTACTATCATGAGTAGAGTGGACTTTGGACAAGGGCCTTTAATAACATGAGAAGATAGGACCTGGGCCTTTATTATCATGATTAGATGGGACTGGGGCCATTACTCTCATGAGTATGGGGTGCTGGGAACAGGGGCCTTTAATATCGTGAATAGAGGGGACTGGGGACTGTGACCTTTACTATCATGAGTAGAGGGGACTATGACCTTTAATATCATGAGGGGCGACTGGGGCATTTACTATTATTTGAAGGGGGGACTGGGCCCTTTACTATCATGAGTAGGGGGGACTCTGGCCTTTACTATCATGCGTAGGGGGGACTGATACCTTTACTATCATGAGTAGAGGGGACTGGTGCCTTTACTATCATGAGTAGAGGGGACTGTGGCCTTTGCTATCATGAGTAGGGGGACTGGCGCCTTTACTATCATGAGTAGAGGGGACTGGGGCATTTATTATCATGAGTAGTGGGGACTGGGTACTGGGGACTGGCGACTATAACGAGAAGTGGGGACTGGGGCCTTTACTATCGTGAGTAGTGGGGACTGGGGCCTTTACTATCATGAGTAGAGCGGACTAGGGCCTTTACTATCATGAGTAGTGGAGACTGTGGACTGGGACTTTTACTCTCCTGAATAGAGGGGACTGTGGCCTGTACTGTCTTGAGTAGAGGGGACTGTGGCCTTTACTATCATGAGAATGGAGGACTGGGGCCTTTACTATCATGAGTAGAGGGGACCGGGACCTTTACTATCATGAGTAGAGGGGCTTGGGGACTGGGGCCTTTACTATCATGAGTAGATGGGACTGTGGCCTTTACTCTAATTAGTATGGGGGACTGGGACCAGGGGCCTTTACTATCGTGAGTAGAGGGGACTGGGGAGTGTGACCTTTACTATCATGAGTAGATGGGACTATGACCTTGAATATCATGAGGGGGGACTGGGGCCTTTACTGTCACTAGTAGGGGGGACTGATATCTTTACTATCATGAGTAGAGGTGACTGGGGCCTTTACTATCATGACTTTGGGGGACTGGGGACTTTACTTTATGAGTATAGGGGACTGGGGCCTTTACTATCATGAGTAGAGGGGACTGTGGCCTTTGCTATCATGGGTATGGGGACTGGGGCATTTGCTCTCATGGGTAGAGGGAACTGGGGCATATACTATCATGAGTAGTGGGGACTGGGGCCTTTACTTTCATGAGTAATGGAGACTGTGGACTGGGACCTTTACTGTCATGAGTAGAGGGGACTGTGGCCTGTACTGTCATAAGTAGAGGGGACTGTGGCCTTTACTATCATGAGAATGGAGGACTGGGGCCTTTACTATCATGAGTAGGGGGGATTCGGGTCTTTACTATCATTAGTAGAGGGGACTTTTGCCTTTACTATCATGAGAAGGGGGGACTTGGGCCTTTAATGTCATGAGTAGGGGGAACTGGTGCCTTTACTATCATGAGTAGAGGGGACTGAGGCCTTTTCTATCATGAGTAGAGGTGGGACTGGGGCCTTTACTATCATGAGTAGGAGGGACTTTGACATTACTATCATGAGTAGAGGGGACTGTGGCCTTTACTATCATGAGTAGAAACAAGAAATTCCGGTGATGTGTGAAGTCAACAAAGCCTATCCAAGCTGGAGACACAAATGAGTTTAACTGTCAAATAAGTCATTTTCCCAGCCTACCTGTCAGATTAATCTGATGTAAATATCAAGGCAGATGAATGCTACAGTACATGACAGCCAGGCACAATTACTTCCAGAAGCATCTAGTGTCTCACACACTAGAAAAGGACACAGGCATACCCAAGAAGTAGACATTACAGCTCTGCGTCTGAGGAAGAAAACCCATACTAACCTAGAACTGACTGAGAACATGCTGGTTCACACAGAAACACCAAACTATTTTCCTTCTACACCAGAGAAAGCTGGGAGTTGCCCTGGTCTCTGTCATCTTAACACTGATGTGGAGGTGCGAAAGCGTTAAACAGAGTAATATACAGTACAGAGAATCTTAGCAGGACGCCTGGGTGAAAGAGTGTCAGAGGGGAGGGAAGAGGAGGAGGAGGTTGGGGAGAGGGAAGTGCTTGGACAGGAATGCGGACCTTGCTGAAACATTGCAACTCCTCTTTACTGTACGGGCGGATGTGTGTGGTGGACTTTCAGGGAATCTGACTGATGGATAAAATTGAGGGAAGGGTAAACAACAAACACCAGCCTTGTTGACGAGACCTCGGGCTCCTTCATTAAGTCTCTGAAAGAACCTCCTAATAGGTGGGAGATGTCCTCTAAGAAAATGTTGCGCCTCAGGGCGAGGACAGAGAAAGAGTAGCATGGGTTGCAAGTCAGGAAAGAGAGTCCTTCTTTGTGAAAGTTAACCTATTTGCCCTGTGACAGAGTTGCATTTTCTGTGAAAATTGGCGGGGAAATTCGTCCCTAGGGCAGAAAGGGGTGGTGGATTGTCTCGAGCTGAGAAGAGTCTTTGATAAGACATTAGGTATGGTGTCACAAGTTTTCTGAGATGAAAAGCATTTCTCTGAAGAATGAACCCAGGCTGAAATGGCGTGTGTTTTGGATAGTTGTTTACCTGGATAATCAATTCGAATTTGATATCCCTCCAGATAAGATTTCTTTCTAAATTGAATTTGAGTTATTTTGACAATCTGACTGATGAGAGCAGACCTAGGTTTCCATTCAGTTGACTTCTAGTGTTTTTCTATCAAACATATCATCACTACAGACCCCACATACAACACATGCTATATAGTTCAACAGAACCAATATCCTTGTTCCATTAAGTACCTCCTTTTCCTCCTAAAGCACTAACTCTTGTTAACATCTAGGATGTAAAAGGTGATATGACAGTGTCTTGAGTCATTTTCAAACACAGTGAGCCCTATTGTTTTAGACGAACAGTGAGCAACAGTTGCCAGACGGCCTGATTCAAACACACAGCCAGACAGGCCTTCACAACACATTAGGTTGCATTTTGACTAAATATGAGGTTCCCCCAGGGTCAGTTCTGTGGACGTTGCAATTCGGTGAATCAGAGGGTAAAATGCCACAGATGCAGGTTAAATAAACCTTCATGTTCCAAAAAGGGAAGGAGGGAGAGAAAAAATAAACAGAGGGAAAGACAGACAGACAGACAGACAGACAGACAGGGAGTACAGACAAGGCAGGGCGGGTCAAACACAGGAAGGAAACCACAAGACTCCAGCAAAGTCAAGCCCTGAAGAATGTCTGTCTCTCCAAAATGCATAGTAGTTAGTTTCACACACACACACGCACGCACACGCACACACACACACGCACACACACACACGCACACACACATGTAAGCCACTTTCTTGCTCCTCCTCCACCATCTTGTTTTAAGAACGGCTACTTTTCTGTAGGGCTACTAAGTCCTGAGTCTGGGTGAAAGGTCATGCTCTCTCCATCCTGCTGGCTGGATGCCCATCATTGTGTTTATATATTACCACTGGCGCTATTTCTAGATAGGAACAACGGCGTTCCCGACACGGAGCCTCCCTCCTCCGCCCTCCTCTTGCCGCAATCAAGGAAAATGTCTCCATTTCTGGAACGATGGATCCGAGACAGGAATAGGGCAAGACTATGAATAAAACAATATCCACATGACTCCACTGCAATAGTGTTTCTCCAGGGTAAGTGGTAAAGTTATAGCTACAGAAAGATCTTAATTTGATCACTTTTTTTGTTGCTGAGAAATTTCTTGCGCAGCAGGAAATGCAAACTTGGAGTGTTTGAGGTAAAACAAATGTCCATTAATTATAATCCACATAGTAATCCACATATCCTGTTGCTGCAGGATTATTTTCCTGCTGTAGTAAACAAGCCTAAATTAGGATCATACATCTGTAGTCCTCTGATTGAGGGAAAGTATGTATTTTAATGGGCCCAATCATTGTGACTTCATGGAAACCACAACAGAGACATCTCTTTGGTGAGTAAAGAAGGAGGAAGAGAAAAGAAAGGGGGAGGAAGAAGCATGAGAGAGATAGAGAAAGGTAAATTTAAAGAGGGAGAGGAAGAGATACATGGGTGTGGTTTTGTGTGTGTGTGTGAGAGAGAGAGAGAGAGACAGTGAGAGAGAGAGAGTGAGAGAGAAAGAGAGAGAAAGGGAGAACGAGAGAGAGAGAGAGAGAGAGAGAGAGAGAGAGAGAGAGAGAGAGAGAGAGAGAGAGAAGCATTGACTATGTACAGACTCAGTGAGCATATCCTTGCTATTGAGAAAGGCCGCCATAGGCAGACCTGGCTCTCAAGAGAAGACAGGCTATGTGCATACTGCCTACAAAATGAGGTGGAAACTGAGCTGCACATCCTAAACTCTTGCCACATGTATGACCATACTAGAGACCCACAAAGAATTGGAAAACAAACCCAATTTTGATAAACTCCCATATCTATTGGGTGAAATACCACAGTGTGCCATCACAGCAGCAAGACTTGTGACATGTTGGCACAAGAAAAGGACAACCAGTGAAGAACAAACGCCATTGTAAATACAACCCATATTTATGTTGATTATTTTTCCCTTTTGTTCTTTAACTATTTGTACATAATATGACATTTGCAATGGCTACTCTTTTGGAACTTCTGTGAGTGTAATGTTTACTGTTAATCTTTTATTGTTTATTTCACTTTTGTTTATTATCTATTTCACTTTTTTGTCAATGTAAACATCTGCTTCCCATGCCAATAAAGCCCCTTCAATTGAAAATTGAAATTGAGAGAGACAGAAAGAAAGAGAGAGAAAGAGAGAGCGAGAGAGAAAGAGAAAGAGAAAGAGAGAGAGAGAGAGAGAGAGAAAGAGAAGAGAAGAGAAGAGAAAGAGAAAGAGAAAGAGAAAGAGAAAGAGAAAGAGAAAGAGAAAGAGCAGGAGCGAGAGAGCGAAAGAGCGAAAGAGAGAGAGAGAATTAGAGAGAGAGAGACAGAGAGAGAGAGAGAGAGAGAGAGAGAGCATCTCCCAAGGCACTGATTACATGGAGGCTCTATGCATGTTTGCCAGTTCAGGGTGCTGACACAGTGAAACGCCCCACTAACAGTTTTCACTTTCATCTCCCCCCCAGGCCTCCTCTCCACTCTCTCCACCCCCAGACACCCACTCTAGAGTACCCAGCCCAGCCTGGGGCTGCCTTATCAGGTGCAGGTGAGAGGAGAGGGAGGGTAAGAACCAAAGGCTCCATTGTTCAGCCTACAGGCCAAGAGAAGAGGGGAAGATAGGGGAGGAATGCTCAGTGGAGAGGCTGATTACAGATCAAAGACTTATGGGGATTGGGGGAAGAAGGGAGGGATAGAGGGAATACGGGGAAGGAAAACCATCATCGTTGGTACTGTGTTCATACAATGACTCTTGTATGAGAGAACAGAGGGAGGAACGAGGTGACGGTAATTGACCGTGTCATAACAAACCCCCACATATTCTCAGTGGGCGGCCGCTGTCCTAATCCTTCCTCTTTCGTTCCTCGATACTCAAAATCATTCCCCATTCTTAAAAAAATATAGATTTCTATGGCAGCACAGCGAGCTTCCTGCCTGAGACAATCAACCTCCTGAAGAAAAGGATACTGAGTAAATGAGTAAATGAGTCTTAGGGGCTGTTTTAGAGGTCCGTGATGAACGCATCTGAAATGGCACCGTATTCCCTAAGGTATTTACACTGAAGAGCAGGAGATAGACAGGAACTACAGGAAGCCTGGAGGTATTTACACTGAGGAGCAGGAGACAGACAGGGACTACAGGAAGCCTGGAGGTATTTACACTGAGGAGCAGGAGACAGACAGGGAATACAGGAAGTCTGGAGGTATTTACACTGAGGAGCAGGAGACAGACAGGGACTATAAAGAGTGGATTTGGAGCAGCTATCCCAGGAATCAACGCATTAAGTTCCCGTGTCTACTTACAGACTAAGGTCAACATAACATATTGAATTAAGTGAGGATGTGTAACCATATCATCACTCCCAGATAAACCCATGTCAAAACACACACAACACAGCGCCAATCTATTTTCTATAGCACACTGGTGGCTATTTATCCTAAACATGTTTTCTATAGCATACTTTAGGCTATTCATCCTAAACATCTGTTTTCTTTAGAACACTGTAGGCTATTCATCCTAAACATCTGTTTTCTATAGCATACTGTAGGCTATTCATCCTAAACATCTGTTTTCTTTAGCATACTGTAGGCTACTGTCACGTTCAGGCCTGAATTTTATAGGCTGGTGTGTTTAGTTTCGTTTTGGTGTAGGTTTTTTTTGTTCTAGGTGATCTATTTCTATTTCTTTACAAGGCAGTTAACCCACTGTTCCCCGGGCGCCGAAGACGTGGATGACGATTAAGGCAGCCCCCCGCACCTCTCTGATTCAGAGGGGTTGGGTTAAATGCGGAAGACACATTTCGGTTGAAGGCATTTGGTTGTACAACTGACTAATAATGGTGACTTTGACTTTTGACTTTGATGTTGGGGTAATGGTTCCCAATTAGAGGCAGCTGAGTGTCGTTACCTCTAACTGGGAACCATATATATGTTTGTAGTTTTCAGAGGGGTTTTGTGGGTTATTGTTTGTTTCATAGCGAAAGTGTCTAGTCTATGTTATATGTTACGATCTTCGTTTTCGTTCGTTTTGTTGTTTTGTGCCAGTTACGTTGATAAATAAAGCATGTATACTGGATACCTCGCTGCGCCTTGGTCTGTCCCTTCTGAAGATCGTGACAGCTACTCAGCCTAAACATCTGTTTTCTATAGCATACTGTAGGCTATTCATCCTAAACATATGTTTTCTACAGCATAATATAGGCTATTCATTCTAAACATCTGTTTTATACAGCATTCTGTACGCTATTCATCCTAAACATCTGTTTCATATAGCATACTGTAGGCTATTCATCCTAAAAATCTGTTTTCTATAGCATGCTGTAGGCTATACATCTTAACAATCTGTTTTCTACAGCATACTGTATGCTATTCATTCTAAACATCTGTTTTCTACAGCATTCTGTAGGCTATTCATCCTAAACATTTTGTTACATAATTTCTAGGGCTCAGAAGCGTGCAGTTCGGAGCATCCCTCCGGTTGTCGGAGGGAATGCTTCTGTTTCCGTGGTGACGGTAAAATGAACCATGAATTGCCAAGTCTTTCATGTTGTCACCCCCAAGGCACTAACACACCGTGAGAGTGATGTCAAATGGCTCCAAGCGATATTATTTAAATGGGGCTTTGATGTGACAATGAACACTGATGTCTGTGCGCCAGTAAAATCCCTCCCCTCCCCAACTCATGATACCCATGTCCAGGGTTCCATCACACAACCCCAGTGGTGGTGGTGGTAGGGGGGGGGGGGTGTTGTTAGGTAACACAGCTGCAGGAAGTGGAACTGATTTTAACAGAGCCCCCAAATGACAAAAACAGACATTAAAGTGGCTTTATAGTTAGTAACTGTAGTCCTTAAGCTATTACATGTGATTCTGAGCCCAATATTCATCTTAGATTGATAGTCTGTGAGAAGGTCATTGTGAAAAGTTGCGTAATTGAGAAGAAGGATGTCCAACCCCCCCCCCTCCAGAGAAGGATTTAGTCTAGAAGGGCTACATCAAAATATACTTTTTGTAGCAGGTTTAGGATAATTTATCTAGCAGGTTATGAGAATGAGGATAAGGTTAGGAAAGGGATTAGGGTTAGGGTTAGCTAAAAATGACTCACAAATGTGGGTCAATTTGACAAAAGCTGTATCAATTCAAATTCAACTAAAATCAAAAGAATGCAACTCCCTTCCATCTCATATAGCGCAAGTGAACAGCAAACCTGGTTTAAAAACAACAAATAAAGCAACACTTCACAGCACAATGCCTCTCCCCCATGTGACCTACTTGTTGTGTGAATATACTGACATGTATGTGTAATTGACAGATGCACACACACACACTACATGTTAGTGTTTTTAAATTAATGTAAATTGAAAAGTTTTTGTCTGTAATGTCTTTTTCATTATGTGTCGGACCACAGTAAGAATAGCTGTCGTCATCGGCGTCGGCTAATGGGGATCCTAACAAGTCAAATCAAACCAAACGTAATTTGTCACATGCTTCGTCAACAACAGGTGCAGACTAACAGTGATCTGCTTACTGACGGGTCCTTTTTTTGATAGCCAGCCAGGTTGTTGCTAATGGCTAACTAACGGAACTAAAGGAAAATACCCGAGCCACAATGTCTACATGTTGTCCCCCCAGGTCAGGAGGCAGAATTTACAATAGGAAATGCCATTGCTGGGGGAGTGTGTGTCTGTGTGTACCCGTGCATGTGTGTTTGTGTGTGTGTAGGGGTTTGGAGTGAGATTTTGGGAGGTTTGGGGATCTATCTGACAAGCTGGCGAGTCTGGCTTTTATCTCCTTCCTCCCAGTGATGGGTTGGGCTCATGGTGATGGGTTGGGGCTAGGGTGATGGATTGGGGTTAGGGTGATGGGTTGGGGTTAGGGTGATGGGTTGGGGTCAGGGTGATGGGTTGGGGTTAGGGTGATGGGTTGGGGTCAGGGTAATGGGTTGGGGTCAGGGTGATGGGTTGGGCTTAGGGTGATGGGTTGGGGTTAGGGTGATGAGTTGGCCAAGATATGGGTCTGATAAATGTTGTTAACTGAATACACATCATGTGTCTCTCTGTGACACCCTGGGATATGCCAGAGCCTCCCCCTCCACTCCTGCTGTCTCCATCTCTCCTTCTATCTCTCCTGCCCTCCGCCCCCCTCCCTCCTCTAGCTCTGAGCTGAACCCAGGAGAAAGATGAATAAATGGCATCCTCTGACCTTGTGTATGGCTCCCAGACCCCCATGCATCATAGACTGTCTGGCCTCACTGACAGACGTACGCACACGCATACGCACACACACAAGAATATCAGTTCCACGTTATTCACAACAGAAAGGTCATCATCAAAATCATACCAATCTGTAAAACTGATATAGGGAAAATATTCCCATTCATCTGTATGATATTACCTCTATCATTTCTACCAGTATATGTAACCGTTGGGAATCGAACCCAGTCAACCCAATGTGTGACGTAACCATTAGACCAAGAGGACACAGTGAAGGTGAGAGAGTGTCATTTGAGCTTACAAGTGTCAGACAGGACTACCTCATCACGAGAGTGACTCGGCTCCGCTACACACAGCACACATACACAAACACACACACACCTTCACTCACCAGCAACAGCCAATCCACAGGAAATCAAAGGAGAACGTGGAAAACCAACACTACAGGACAAAACAGAAAAACATGATGACTTACCGTTTTTATGGGCTGTCTTAGGCATGGCAGACAGGCTCTGTAGAAGAGACAAAGACAGAGAAAGAGTCAGGATTGGTTTTAAGACTTGACATAAAACTGCAACATCGGTACTGAAACATTGGTAACAGTTTACGTACAGGTGTGGGATCTTAATTTGATCACCATGTTGCAGAAGAACTTTCCTGCAGGAAATGTACAATTTGAAGTGTATTTGAGGTTTAAAAAAGCTTCTGAAGTTTGTAATTTCAACTTTGAAAATTCACACTTTATTTTCCCTTCAGAAAAATGTAATCAACCCTCTGTAAACATGTCCAATAATTATAATCCACATAATAATTCAAATTTCCTGTTGCTACAGGATTATTTTCCTGCTGTAGCAAAGTGTCTCAAATTAAGATCCAGCATCTGTACTGGTTACATTTGTTAGAAGCATCTATGGACCTACTGTCATACCATAAGGCCTTACTAGATCTGCAAAATGTCCTGCTTATTCACTCCTGATTTCTGGGAATCCTCCAAACTGTATTTCTAGAAATGTGGTCAATAGGCCTGATTCCTACTGCAGGTAAGTCAAGTAGGAAACATGAAGCCAATAAGCCTGATTCGTACTGCAGGTAAATCCCCCTTCCATAAAGGGTGTATATCTCTGACACTTTAAGTGCTCTCTCACAGGAATGGAATTTAATTCAAGCAAATTCTCAAATCTGTTTTACTGTGTTTTACAGTTATTTAGTACCACTGTTCATTCTTCTGTGTGTGTGTGTGTGTGTGTGTGTGTGTGTGTGTGTGTGTGTGTGTGTGTGTGTGTGTGTGTGTGTGTGTGTGTGTGTGTGTGTGTGTGTGTGTGTGTGTGTGTGTGTGTGTGCGGGTGTGCGTGTGTGGGTGTGTCTGTGTGTGTGTGTGTGCTTGCCTGTTCCAGAGTGTAGCTGGCTAGAGGATGTGATTCAAACAAATGGTAATCCATTCCAGAGCGTTGAAAACATACATCAGAAATACAGCATACTCCCCTAACTTTACTTTTCACGTTTAAGTCTGACCTTTGACCCAGTAAATGTGTGTTCTTCTAGGCCTAGACGGAGTTACTTTACGCCATGTGGAAGGCATGGGGCAAACAAGCTGTTTCCTGATGTGAAAACGCCTCAATCCAAGGTCACAGCAACAGATAAAGAATTTTCCTTAATATGTATTTTTCAGCTTCCTTGTTTTCCTTAGAGAAGGGGAGAGGGAGAGAGGGTTGTGTGTGTATGTGTGTGTGTGGGAATGCAGGGGTCTCCCTTGTTCTCTGACATATGACCTCGGGTCCCAACTGACCTTTGATCTCTGAGCCTGTTTTAATCCAAGACGGGTCCCTGGAATAGATCTGGGGCCAAAGCTTCACACTATACATGTGTTTGTGTAAGAGTGTGTGTGTGTGTGTGTTCTTAGGTGAACATTTCACTTATTTAGATACCTAATAGCAGTGATGTAGTCATGTAACTAAACTTGATTCCAAGTTGAGTCCTAAGTCCCTAGTAATTGAGTCCGAGTCGTTTATACACAGAAATGGTCCACCCACACAGACAGTGTGGTGAAGAAGGCGCAACAGCTCCTCTTCAACCTCAGGAGGCTGAAAAATGTGGCTTGTCATCTAAAACACTCACCAACTTTTACAGATGCACAATCGAGAGCGTCCTGTCGGGCTGTATCACCGCCTGGTATGGCAATTGCACCGCTCACAACCGCAAGTCTCTCCAGAGGGTAGTGCGGTCTGCACAACGCATCATCGGGGGCAAACTACCTGCCCTCCAGGACACCTACAGCACCCGATGGCACAGGAAGGCCAAAAAGATTATCAAGGACAACAACCACCCGAGTCACTGCCTGTTCACCCCGCTACCATCCAGAAGGCGAGGTCAATACAGGTGCATCAAAGCTGGGACCGAGAGACTAAAATACAGTTTCTATCTCAAGGCCATCAGACTGTTAAACAGCCTTCACTAACATAGAGAGGCTGCTGCCAACATACAGACTCAAATCTCTGGCCACTTAAATAAATGGACTTAATGAAGGTATCACTAGACACTTTAAATAACACCACTTTAATAATGATTACATATCCTACATTACTCATCTCATATGTATATACTGTATTCTATACCATCTACTGCATCTTGCCTATGTCTTACGCCATCGCTCATCCATGTATTTACATGTACATATTATATTCATCCCTTTACATTTGTGTGTATTTGTGTGTATAAGGTAGTTGTTGTGAATTTGTTAGATTACTTGTTAGATATTACTGCATAGTCGGAACTAGAAGAACAAGCATTTCGCTACACTCGCATTAACATCTGCTAACCATGTGTTTGTGACCAATAACATTTGATTTGAATTGATTTGATTATACTCGAGTCATGAGTCAAGTCCTAAGTCCCTAGTGTTTGAGTCCGAGTCGTTTACACTGGAGTCACGAGCCAAGTCCTAAGTCCCTAGTGTTTGAGTCTGAGTAATTTACACTCGAGTCACGAGACAAGTCCTATGTCCCGAATGTTTGAGTCCGAGTCGTTTGTACTCGAGTCAAGTCGCAAGTCTTTTGGTAGTGCTAAAAGCTGCAGTCCAACCATTCTTTCAGCTGAATTTGATGACATTGCGGCATGTTTGTTAAGTCTAACTAGATAATACAGCTTTCTAACATGTTCTGTTTTAACTGGGATGTTGAATTATGCAAAAGTCACTACTTGTGGAACCTGTCTTTGACTACTGCACTGTTTTATAGTCATGCTCTAGTGTGTCTGTCATGCCCTGATCTGTTTCACCTGTTCCTGTGATTGACTCCACCCCCTCCAGGTGTCGCTTATTATTTCCCCAGTGTATTTATCCCTGTGTTTTCTGTCTCTTTGTGCCAGTTCGTCTTATATGTTTAGTCAAGTCAACCAGCATGTTTTTCCAGTACTCCTTCTGCTATTCTCTTTTTCTAGTACTCCTGCTTTTGACCCTTGCCTATTTCTGTACTCTGTACCCGCCTGCCTGACCATTCTGCCTGCCTTGACCACGAGCTTGTCTGCCACTCTGTACCTCCTGGACTCTGATCTGGTTTTGACATTTTTGTCTGTCCACTACCATTTTCTTGTCTACCCCTTTGGATTATTAAACATTGTAAGACTCCACCCATCTGCCTCCTGTGTCTGCATCTGGGTCTCGCCTTGTGCCTTGATGGTGTCAGTAAGGCCATATTCATTAATGTATTTATTATTGTCACATACACCAGATAGATGCAGTGAAATGTGTTGTTTTACACAATCAGCCCTAGTAGTATGGCACACCTGCAGCAATTAGGGTTAAGTGCCTTGCTCAAGGGCACATCGGCAGATTTTTCACCTTGTTGGCTCGGGTATTCGAATCAGCCACCTTTCGGTTACTGGCCCAACGCTCTAACCGCTAGGCTACCTGCCTCCCTATTTACAGTATAAAGCAGGCCTAAAACTCCTTAACAACAGTTCCAGTCCAATTCCTATTCCAACACTATCCAGTTGGTCAGGTCACAGTGAATACTCCAGTATCTACACATCAAATTCTGTGGGAGATGGCTTAGTCCAAAATAGCATTTGGTTCCCTATATAGTGTACTCCTATGGGCCATGGTCAGAAGTGGTCAGAAGTAGTGCCCATGTAGAACGCCATTTCAGACACAGCCACGGATGTACAGCCAACACAAAGCCTTGTCTCATCCTCTCTGTTCGTTGTTGTTGATCAGCTGGGTTGATGGCTGGATAAAAGTGTTGTCTTGGTCCCAATCTGTCTGTCTCTGGATGTGTCCCAAATGTCACCCTACTCTCTATATAGTGCACTAGATTTGAGTAGTTTGACCAGAGTTGGGCCCTGGTCAAAAGTAGAGCAGTATAGTCAGAGAAATTCCCTCAACAATTTATTGCCCTTTAATTAACCTTCCAACAACACTGGGGAGATACCATTACTGAAGTCCCCCATTATGGAGAACCTGCAGCCCTGTACTTCCCCATTAGGGAGAACCTGGAGCCCTGTACTTCCCCATTAGGGAGAACCTGCAGCCCTGTACTTCCCCATTAGGGAGAACCTGCAGCCCTGTACTTCCCCATTAGGGAGAACCTGCAGCCCTGTACTTCCCTCACCGGCAGTTCAATCATTAAATCATCACCACAAACACAACAACAACCAGCCAGGACCTGGGCTCTATATCAGAGGTAGATTAATATGTATTTTTCAGCTTCTCAGCTCAGTGGAGTTTAACTTCTTCTCTCCCTGCCACAACATTCTGTTCATCGCATTCCTCTGTGTGTAGGAGTGTGTGTGTAATCTGTGTGTGTAATCTGTATGTGTGTGTGTGTAGCCTGCCAGATAACTCCTGTGAACCTCGTCATGGCCACTATAACAATTGGCTTTATTATTGGTTATTTTTATCTACTCACATTTCTCTACTTCCTGGTGGCTGAGCCAGGTCACAGGTGTGAACACAGCTTAGGTTCATCTCAATGCTATGCCATCAGGACAATGGTAGAATATCTTTTAAAACACAGGCCTCCACTGCCTCCTTTACTACAGCTAATTTTCATGGTGGAGGGAGGGAGGGAGGGAGGGAGGCAGGCAGGCAGAGAGGGAGGGAGGGAGAGAGAGGGGGAGGTAAGGAGAGAGAGAGAGAGAGAGAGAGAGAGAGAGAGAGAGAGAGAGAGAGAGAGAGAGAGAGAGAGAGAGAGAGAGAGAGAGATGCACGTGTGTGTACGTTTCTGCAGGGTGTATGACACAGGGGGTTAAAAACACAATGCAATGCAACGCTTTGGCATGTGGCTCTAGTCTTGCATGACGTAAATCGAGTCCGCCATGCCAGACCTCCAGACCACCACCCCTACCACCACCCTCCCCTTCCCCAAAATATTTCCAGCTGCGGACTGGGCCCTCTGACTCTGACCACCCATGGTCTCAGCAGACCCAGGGATTAGACAGGCTCAAACCAAGCCAATCCATTCTCTCTCCCGACACCAGATGGTTTAATTGGTGCCAGTGGCATGGCAATGCTATGGTCAGGTAAGCTGGACGGAGAGGGATGGAGGGAGGAGGTCACTGTGTGTGAGAAGGAGAAGGAGAGAGAGGGAGAGAGGGGTTGGAAGGGGGGAAAGAGAGAGAAAGAGAGAGAGTCAAGCAGTGTTTTTGTGTGCCTGTGTTTGTATGAGTGTGTGTTTGTATGAGTGTGTGTTTGTATGCGTGTGCATGTACAGAGGGCCTTGGTTTTATCTTTTCTCTGGTCTTTGACTGCAGTGTGAGTGTGACAGACCTCTCAGCCCTGCACTTATAAAGGAATTCATTCTTCACACTCTAAGCCCTGCATGCACATTTGAAGTGTGTCAACAGGACGTGATGTAATCTTTCCTGGTAGTGAGGGACTACTTCCTGGTAAAGAAATGGGGCCTATACCTGGAAAAGGCTATACGGACACTCCTGACCTGCTTTGGTTAGTAACAGGTCAGCAGTGTCCATATAGCCTCTCCTCCTACACCTGTCATGTGTTTCAGATGGATGTTTGGATGTTTTTTAAACTATATTTAACCACACAGTTCAGTTTTCTGTAAGTTAAACGACAAAACACAGGTGGTATTGTAGAGTGCATTATACCATTGGATTTAAGACTTCATATTCACATTCCTATTCTTATTCTGTACACGTCAATGCACCAATGGCTGAAGTAGGTTAATAATGTGATACATACAGATGGGTCCTAGGAAGTGTTTTACACTAATCTACATTGGGAAATGGGCACGGTTTACTGAGTGGCTTAAGGAAGCAGACAGCTTCAGCAGCTGCTAACTGATCATTCCCACACAGGCTGCCAGCCGCGTACTTGCCCTCTTGTTCAACCTGCTGGACATGAGATACGGTCTGTACAGGAGTAATGTTGATGGAAAAAGGGAGAGGAGACATGCACCCCCCTTCCCCAAACCCTCCCCCCTCACGCACACTCACACAGACACCCCCCTCACACACAGTGTGTTTGTTTAGAGCACCAAGCCAAAGCAGCAGGCTTCTGGTTTCATCCTGTCTGCTGGGATTTAGTGTTAGGCCCTCTGAGTGTAAACGGTTGGCAGGCCAGTGGAATCCATCAACAGACGAGAGACAAACCAACTCCTCCCTCCTCCCATTACCACAGACTGGCCTTGTCTGGTCTGGTCCTCCTATCACACTGAGGTCATTGCTGTCCTCCTCCTGACTAACTCTTCTTTTTGTCTCTTTGTTGATGACATGCCATTCGTCTCTTGGCTCTGTGTCTTACCAAGCAGAGTTAATGGGGATCCGTCTCATGAGCCTGACTCCAGTAACAATGCTAGCTTCTTGATTAGCATGAGCTTGACTCCAGCAGCAATGCTAGCTCCTGAATTAGCATGGGCCTGACTCCAGTAACAATGCTGCTAGCTCCTGGATTAGCCAACGGTGCTTTGGGGGACAACAACAGAGTGGGCTGAGTCCCACAGCAGGGTTGAATTGTCTCATATGGAGGAGAGAGGCCATGGTGACCTCCTATTTAATGACAAACGGAGGGACTGCTGGTACTCTCTCTCTCTCTCTCTCTCTCTCTCTCTCTCTCTCTCTCTCTCTCTCTCTTTTTCCTCACACAGACTCAAATATGCATGGACAAGAGCATGCACTTGTGTGGGCAAACACACACACGCATACACACACACGGACAGACACGTGCTTTCACACACAATGCCACCAGATACCCAACACCTTCAGACATTTAATTTAACACACCCTATCTTCTAATGCCAGACATGAGCCTTAACCAAACACAAACACCTTCATCATTAATAAGGCCGTTGTTTGACCGTTGTGTCTAAGCAGTGGCTGTGTTGAGATGTGGGTGAGATGATGTCATTCACACACGCACAGACACACAGACACACACACACACCGCAGGCCTGCTGTAAATGTCGCTTGCTGCATCACACCTGGTTTTTACGATGTGTTGTGTGTCGGTGCTCTGCTCCGCTTAAACTGTGTTGGTTTGTTGCAGGATTTACAGACGTTCATTCAGCCTGGAGGGGGATTTCTAGATGCCTCAGTTAAACCTGTCATATAGAAGATTTACCATCTATAACATCATCACACAACTACCTGTGTGTGTGTGTGTGTGTGTGTGTGTGTGTGTGTGTGTGTGTGTGTGTGTGTGTGTGTGTGTGTGTGTGTGTGTGTGTGTGCATCCTTTGGATGTACCAACCAATAATAATAATAATAATAGTAATAATAACAATAATAATAACAGTAATAAAAACAACAACATTAATAACAGTAATACAAACATCAATAATAATAATAATAACAATAATAATTATAATAATTATAAACATCAGACAGAGCTGATATGGAACCAGAGATGGTATTTAAGATACTATGCACAACTTGGATTAAATGGTGGTGAATGTTAGTTATATAAAATGCAGTCAAAACACCACAGATCCAGTCATAACACTACAGATCCAGTCATAACACTACAGATCCAGTCATAACACCACAGATCCAGTCATAACATTACAGATCCAGTCATAACACTACAGATCCAGTCATAACACTACAGATCCAGTCATAACATTACAGATCCAGTCATAACACTACAGATCCAGTCATAACATTACAGATCCAGTCATAACACTACAGATCCAGTCATAACATTACAGATCCAGTCGTAACACTACAGATCCAGTCATAACACTACAGATCCAGTCATAACACTACAGATCCATTCATAACACTACAGATCCAGTCATAACACTACAGGACCAGTGGTGTGGTGGAGGGTGAACGCACGTAAATGCCCATTACTCACCAGTACATGGAGCGGTACTTTACTCACCACGAATGGCGATTAGCGTTTACACCCACCAACAGGATGGTAATTATGGGCCCAGCGGATTGGGGGTCTTCAACTTGCCATGGTATTTCTGTCTTTCTGGTGGCTCAAAGTTAGAAGATGTAGGGACACGCAGTCTAGTAGGTGGACTGAATTATTTCCTTGAAGTTTACAATGAGACAGATCATTCTGCATCAGTTAGGATTTCCCCACAAAAGTTATGATTAACGTGGCAACGTTTTACAAAACAATTCACATTTCAGTATATATTTTTTTTCTTCTTCTTCACTGTCTTGTTAATTAAAAGGCCTGTCTCCCACCGACTGAGAAAAAAAACCGTCTGTGTTCTGCCCAGTTTTTTGAATACCTAATGCAATCCACGTTGACTTGAATTGTCAGGAAAGAAGAGATTTCCGTACAGAGGTCGAGAAGAAGTTCATTTTTTCCACATCCTGATCCAAAAGCAATCATCTTTTTTTTCTATCCTCTTTTCTTTCCCTCTTTTGTTTGACCGTGGCTGAGAGACTGAGAGGCTGAGGGTCTGAGAGGCTGAGAGGGGCTGAATTGCTGAGAGGCTGAGAGGTTGAGGGGCTGAGAGGGGCTGAGAGGCTGAGAGGGGCTGAGGGGCTGAGAGGCTGAGAGAGGCTGAGGCAGGCCTCTGCTTGTGCTCCTGCAGCTGTGTTTAGCGCAGATTGGCCTCAGTCAGGGTCAGGGACAACAACAGTATACCCACAGACTCACCCCCATGTGACATTAAAATACTGCTGGTTTCCCACCATGCTGTTGACTGAGAGAGAATGAGATCCAGCTCTATATAGGCCCATTGGAAAGCCAAGGTGTGATTTCTGGTTGTGGATAAAGGACGTTTGGGGACTGTGTGTTGGTGGCCACTTGCCAAACAGGACAAGACAGACAGAGAGAGAGAGAGAGAGAGAGAGAGAGAGAGAGAGAGAGAGAGAGAGAGAGAGAGAGAGAGAGAGAGAGAGAGAGAGAGAGAGAGGAAGGACAAGCGACAGCTACAGCCTGTGGCCTTATCACAGACGCCTCAGCACCACTATTGTCCCCATCCACACAAGATAAATAAGCACATACATAACCAACCCAAACGGCGATAAATCAATAGTAGTCCCTATTGTGTCCATCTACAAGCATCTAAATTCACTTTCTTCTTGCCTATCCCTTTGGACCTAAAAGGTACAAGACAACTTGGACGCTTGGAATTCCAACACCTAATTACAGCATTACATCACGCGCTGTCAAACAGTGCCCGAACAGCGGCAAGATATGACAGATGGTTTGTTTTGAGCATGGTTGCCTGCGAGATGGAGGACAGAACAAATGCCAAGAGGTTGGATGGTTATAGGATGGTTATGGAATGTTGAGGGGCGATGGAGCTGCCAGAGTTTGTATAGGGCTGATTCTTTATTTAATTTTTTTGAATATTAAAACATACAATCTACCTGCAGTGAAGCCGCTCAAAATGTACATTACATTCAGTCATCCACCACACACTCCTATCCAGAGCAACCTACATTTAACAGACGGTTGAGGGATGTCTATGCATGCTGCACCATAGGGCTCTGGTCAAAAGTAGTGCAATATATATACAATAGGACAAAGGGAGCCATTTGGGACATAGCCTATCTGTTGTGTAACAGAAGGTCGTTTTTTTGGCGATCCTGTGCTGTTGGGGATCTCTTCTCCCAGAGCCTGATTTATATGTTGTTTCCAACTGTACCATTTAAGGGGCGCATGGGGGGAGGAGGGGTCAGTGTCGGTCAGGCCTCTGCCCCTGCCCTGACATGTGACATCCTCTACTGCTGTCACAAATGCACCACACAGCAAAATACTGGGAAGCCACTATGACACACCGCATCAGTCATATTTTATATCAAATCATAATATGATCTTAGAAAATTGACAATTTTACGTTACATGACCAAAAGACAAGACAATTAAACAAATAAGATATAAGGCAAATCACCACAGAGCCCCCCACATACCTGAAGATGACAAATAATCACATCCCAATTTAACTTAGTTTACCCTAATACCATTGCCTATCCGCTATAACTTAACCCCTACATTAAAATAGCAACCGCTACAACGCAACGAAAGCAAACTGCCACGGCAACCACAAGCACGAGACCAAACAATAACAAACTATACTGCCGAGAGAAAGTCACCTGCTATGGTACACCAGCCACCACCACAACTACAGCCCCACAACAACACACAAGAATGACAACCACCTGCTCAGTATACACCGCACACAGAACCCCAACGACAATACAGCGTAGCCAAGAATAGCCACTCCCAATGGCACTGTCACTGGACACCAAGAAGGCATGCCATTACAAGTCGTACATTGTGACACATACCTTAGTCAGTGTCCATTCAACACAACACGCCGAAGACACATGTCAGGATTCTAGGACTTTATCACTGTTACTTATAAACATCAGCTGTCATGAGAGAACACAACGGTGGCATGCTTGATGAAGGCTGTGGAGTGGTGAAGGTTAGCACTGATGACTTGGAATGCATTTTCATTTATCAAAAATTTTCGTTTTTAAAGACGGAGTTTAGTCTTATCTCCCCCCAAAAGTCAAACCATGGAGACAGATAGGGAATGTGTAACAGTATAGACAGTGTCTGTGCGTGTGTTCGTGTGTGAGAGTGGGGGCATTTAGCACAATTACCAATCTCCCTTGTATTTACCTGGTAAGACACACATCCACACAGTGCAGAGCACCGCCATCAACAAGATCCACCTACCTCATCCCCATACTGTTATTTTTACATTTTTATTTTTGCTCCTTTGCACCCCAGCATCTCTACTTGCACACTCATCTTCTGCACATCTATCACTCCAGTGTTTAATTGCTATATTGTAATTATCTCGCCACTATGGCCTATTTATTGCCTTACCTCCCTTATCCTACCTCATTTGCACACATTGTATATAGATTTTTTCTCTTGTATTATTGACTGTATGTTTGTGTATTCCATGTGTAACTCTGTGTTGTTGTTTGTGTCGCACTGCTTTGCTTTATCTTGGCCAGGTCGCAGTTGTAAATGAGAACTTGTTCTCAACTAGTCTACCTGGTTAAATAAAGGTGAAATAAATAAATAAAATAAGGAGGGAATCTCGCTGTTGTGGATTTCAGCCTGCTATGAGAGCAGCCATTTGCTCCATTGTCATGTCCAAGAAACAAATGCTGCATCAATGGAATATCTGTCTACGTGTTGAAAATACTCACAATAAACCCAATGCCCCTGCCTGCTCATATACTAAACATTATAGACCGCCCCTTCATTCATTTCCTATCTATAATCCAATCGGATGCTGTAATTAAATTAGCATGAATTGTGGATTGTGTTCAGTTTGGTACCCATGCAGATATGAAATCCAATGAACAGACATGCTATAACTTTCTGAAACCTACATCTTAGATATGTAATACAATGAACAGACATGCTATAACTTTCTGAAGCCTACATGTTAGATATGTAATACAATGAATAGACATGCTATAACCTTCTGAAGCCTACATGTTAGATATGTAATACAATGAATAGACATGCTATAACTTTCTGAAGCCTACATGTTAGATATGTAATACAATTAATAGACATGCTATAACTTTCGGAATCACACATGTTAGATATGAAATACCATGAAGAGACATGCTATAACCTTCAGAAGCCTACATGTTAGAGATGAATGTCTACAGTGCATGCCCTTGGCCTACTGAACGCGACTGTGAGCAACTCGTGTCCATTGATATTGATGCTTTGGTTAGCAAGTCGGCGCGTCAGCATGCTAATAAATAGCTGTTTCGTTTAGTTAACTTAGCTGGCATGTGAGCATGCAAATAGAGAGATGTTTTGATTAGCCAGCTTGTCTTAGCATGCTAGCAACTTTTTTTAGCTATCCAGTGTGTTAGCATGCTAATACATATATGTTTTATTTACTTAGCCACTGTGTTAATATGCTAAAAACTAAGTTTAGCTATCCAGTGTGTTAGCATGCTACCACATATATGTTTTATTTACTTAGCCACTGTATGCTAAAAACTAAGTTTAGCTATCCAGCGTGTTAGCATTCCTAGCTCATAACCCTCTTCAGTCCAAACGTTAGCCATGTGCTGAAGGCTCACTTGTGAATCCAACACTAGCCTGACCAGGATCAGTAGCAAGATCACATCCCCTGCTGCCATTTAATTACGTTACCCAGACCCCTGATCTCTCTTTTCCCTTTCTCTGCACATTCCTCCCTTTCTTCTCGTCCCATCTCAGACCTAGATGGTGACCTATTTTCCATTAGACTTCCTTGGGCCTACACCCCTCGAGTGGCGGGCCATTTTCGATACGATCTGTAGAGATCCTTTCAACCCACTGTTCCCCAGTAGGCCATCATTGTAAATAAGAATTTGTTCTAACTGACTTGCCTAGCTAAATAAAGGTGAAATAAAATAAAAATAAAAATTCCCTGTATAGTTGTAAGGCCAAACCAGCAGAGGGAGCCATCACCTGAGTACTGACGGTGCTCCACTCCCTTTGGCTTCCTCTGCATTCATTTCCTGTTTGGTTGCTATTTAACCTGTAACCATGCCTGTACTCATTGCGAAGTATTACCAGTTACCCTACCTTACCGAGCGTTTTGGATTACCTATTGGACTGATGTTTCTGTTAAGATCTCTTGCCTGCCTACTGACCTCTGCCTTTTGGATTATCCCTTTGTAATACGACAGATCTGACTGCTTCTCTGGTATTGACCCTCTGCCTGCCTTATCGTATATGTTCCAGGAATCTGCCCTTAATAAACCTCCGCACATGGATTCCTACTCTGCCTCAGCGTATTCGTTACAGAATACTTCACCTCCCATGAATCCAGCGGAAATTCCGAACATTCAAGTTACCAGGAACAACTAACCAAGCTTCAATTAGTCAACGAACATCTAACGAACTACATCCAATCACTTCCACCACCTACACCTAAAACGGTGAGCTTTGCCCTTCCGGATAAGTTTGATGGTAATGCCGAACAATGTAAGGGTTTCCTTTGTCAAATTCAGCTTTACGTTAATCATCAAGGGGATAAATTTGAATCAGAAGAAAATAAATGTGCTTTCTTAAAGACGCTGCTAACGGGGAGAGTGATTGAATGGGCTGCAGCGGTATGGGACTCTGATTCACGGTTACGTTATTCAATGGATTATTTCATCCAACAACTTCGTGAGGTGTTTGAATACCCTGCCGGAGGCCAGGACGTATCCACACGAATCATGAACATTACACAAGGTGACCGCACAGAGGCGGATTATGCTATTGAATTTAGAACACTGGCGGCACAGAGTGGTTGGAATGATATAGCTTTAAAGGCCATGTTTCACCATAGTCTCAGCGCTGAATTGCAAACCGAACTAGCATGTAGGGAAGAGGACTTCTCATTTTCTGAATTTGTCAATCTTGCCATTAACATTGATAACCTTATGAGTCAAGCTCCTAAACGCAAGAGCAGCTGGGGTAATCTAAGCAATTCACCGATTCCAGTCCCTATCAAGACACGCCCTCACGAGGAACCCATGCAACTCAACGTCTCCCGACTGTCTGAAGGGGAAAGAGAGAGACGTCGGCAACTTCACCTATGCTATTACTACGGAGAGGCAGGCCATCGCAGTCTAGGATGCCCACACAAGTCCCAAACCATACCCAAGGTAAATATTGAACATTTCGCTTTACTCAGCAACAAATCACTTACCGTACCTATTACTCTCAGGACTGACACCTTGTCTTGTGAATTAACAGCGATGATTGATTCCGGTCCCACTCTGAATCTGATCAATAAGGACCTCGTCAACAAGTATAACATTCCCATTCAACCCTGCACACCACCTATCAAAATCAAGGCCATCAATGATACCCTTATTGGAGAGGGGATCACCCATCAAACCAAAACTCTCACACTCAATATCGGGGTTCTGCATCAGGAATCCATCTCCCTATACATCGTTGACTCCCCGAAACTCGAGATCATTTTGGGACATCCCTGGCTCTCCATCCACGACCCTGACATTTCCTGGTATCACGGTGAGCTAATTCATTGGTCATCGTTTTGCTTTGATCATTGCTTCCCCACTAAACCTCATCCATGTCACACAACTCGGATTGAAAGTCCAGACACCCTCGAGACTGTGAACATTCCCCCTTATTACTCTCATCTATCTGAAGTGTTTAGTAAAACAAAGGCCACTCAGCTACCACCCCACCGACCTTGGGACTGTACTATTGATCTGCTTTCCAATGCCATGCCACCCAAGGGGAAAGTTTACCCTCTCTCCCGAACTGAAAGCCAAGCTATGGAGGAGTATATTGCAGAGGCCCTAAAATCCGGTTTTATTCGTCCCTCTACATCTCCTGCAGCTGCAGGATTCTTCTTTGTAGAGAAGAAGGATGGAGGATTAAGGCCCTGCATCGATTACAGGGGACTAAATAATGTGACGGTGAAATTCCGTTATCCACTCCCTCTAGTACCCTCGGCCCTTGAGCAGCTACGGGAGGCTGTCATTTACACTAAACTGGATTTAAGAAGTGCCTACAATCTAATCCGGATAAAGGAGGGGGATGAGTGGAAAACTGCTTTTCACACCACCAAAGGCCTCTATGAGTACCGGGTCATGCCATATGGGCTTACCAATTCGCCCGCCATTTTCCAATCCTTCATCAACGAAATCTTCAAGGACCTTCAAAACCAGTTTGTGATAGCATACATTGATGATATTCTCATCTACTCCAGGTCTGAGGCAGAACATATCGATCATGTGAAAATAGTCCTCTCTCGGTTACTCAAGAATCAACTCTATGTCAAGGCAGAAAAGTGCGAGTTCCATGTGAAGCAAACCTCGTTCCTAGGCTACCGTATCAGTCACCATGGAGTAAAGATGGAGGAAGTGAAGGTTCAAGCCGTAACGGAATGGCCCCAACCTACTACGGTCAAAGAACTACAAAGATTCTTAGGCTTTGCTAATTTCTACAGGCGTTTCATCCGCAACTACAGCTCTGTAGCATCCCCTCTAACCTCTCTTCTAAAGGGTAAACCCACCAGGCTTGGATGGACTAAGGAAGCCACCAACGCTTTCATCGATCTGAAGGAAAGGTTCACGTCTGCCCCTATTCTGAAGCACCCAGACCCCGGTCTACCCTTTATAGTAGAGTTGGATGCTTCTGACTGTGGAATCGGGGCAGTGCTATCACAGCAAACCGGTCAACCAGGAAAACTACATCCATGTGCGTTCTTCTCAAGGAAACTAACCGCCGAGGAACGTAACTATGATGTGGGGAACAAGGACCTACTATCTATGAAAGCAGCCATCGAGGAGTGGTGACACTGGTTAGAGGGAGCTGTACATCCTTTCCAAATCATCACAGACCACAAAAATTTGGAGTATATTCAAAATGCTAAACGCCTTAACCCACGTCAAGCCCGTTGGGCTCTCTTCTTCACGCGGTTCCAGTTTACAGTGACCTATCGTCCCGGCAGTAAGAACTGTAAAGCCGATGCCCTCTCCAGACGTTATGACTTACCCACCGAACACTTCTCATCAGAATCTATCCTCCCGCGCTCTGTTATCCTCTCCCCCTGTATCCTGGGATATCATGGAAGAGCTACAACGAGAACAGGAACGTGAACCCCCACCAGCTCATTGCCCCCCTGATAAACAGTACGTACCCCTAGGTCTAACGCCAACGAATCATGCAATGGATCCACACCTCCATTAGTGCAGGCCATCCCGGCATTTCTCGCACGTTGCATCTCCTACAGAATTCATTTTGGTGGCCTGCAATGGCTAGAGAGGTCACTGCTTATGTCAAGTCTTGTCCCGTCTGTGCACAATCCAAAACACCTAAAGAATTACCCTCTGGTCTCCTGAAACCACTACCCATCCCACAACGACCATGGTCCCATCTATCCATAGACTTTGTCACAGATCTACCCCCTTCAGACAATTACACCACTATACTAGTTATTATTGACCGTTTCTCCAAGTCTTGTCGTTTAATTCCATTAAAGGGACTACCTACTGAAACTGCCCAAGCCCTGTTCGACCATGTCTTCCGAGTATATGGTCTCCCAGAAGATATCGTCAGCGATCGGGGAACACAATTCACCTCTCAAGTATGGAGAGCTTTCTGCAAACAGTTGGATATCAATGTTAGTCTTACGTCAGGATATCATCCACAAGCTAACGGCCAAGTTGAACGCCTCAACCAGGAAATCGGCAGATATCTACGGTCCTACTGCAGTCGAGAGCAACATCGATGGTCCGAGTTTCTACCATGGGCCGAATATGCTCAGAACTCTCTCACACACACCTCCACAGGCCTGACCCCCTTTCAATGCGTCCTGAGGTTCCAACCTCCCTTGTTCCCGTGGTTGGGCGAACCTTCCTCAGTCCCAGCGGTGGATGACTGGATTAGACGCAGCGAGAGGGTGTGGGAAAGTGCGCACGTCCGTCTCCAGCGGGCCATGAGAACACAGGAGTTCCAGGCCAACAGGCGACGTCGCCCACATCCTCCCTACCAACCAGGACAACGGGTCTGGCTCTCGACCAAGGACATCAAGCTCAGGCTACCAAGCAGGAAGCTCAGCCCAAGGTATGTTGGCCCTTTTAAGATTCTAAAAAGAATGAATGAGGTCACTTACCGATTGGAGCTTCCTGCTAATTACCGTATCTCTCCCTCCTTCCATGTATCCCTCCTCAAACAGGTCCATCCGAACGCTGACCCTAACCATGAGACACCAGAACCACGACCCCCATTGGACTTTGAGGGAACTCCTGCTTATCAGGTAAATGAGTTAATAGACTCAAGACGAAGAGGGGGTCGGCTCCAATATCTGGTGGATTGGGAGGGTTATGGACCGGAGGAGATATCATGGGTCGCTGCCCAGGACATTTTGGACCCATCTCTCATCGAGGACTTTCAGCCAGACCTGATCGACCAGCACCACGACCACGGGGGACGCCCACGTCGAGCTCCAGGAGTCGCTCTTTGAGAGGGGGGTTCTGTAAGGCTAAACCAGCAGAGGGAGCCATCACCTGAGTACTGACGGTGCTCCACTCCCTTTGGCTTCCCCTGCATTCATTTCCTGTTTGGTTGCTATTTAACCTGTAACCATGCCTGTACTCATTGCGAGAAGTATTGCCAGTTACCCTGCCTTACCGAGCATTTTGGATTACCTATTGGACTGATGTTTCTGTTAAGATCTCTTGCCTGCCTACTGACCTCTGCCTTTTGGATTATCCCTTTGTATGACGACAGATCTGACTGCTTCTCTGGTTTTGACCCTCTGCCTGCCTTATCGTATATGTTCAAGGAATCTGCCCTTAATAAACCTCCGCACATGGATTCTAACTCTGCCTCAGCGTATTCGTTACAATAGTGCACTACTTTGGACCAAGCCCCATACTCTTTCTTTCTTTTTTGCTTTCCAGCTCTCCGCCTCCCTCCCTCTCCCCATTGTTAAATTATTTAGAGAGGATTGCCCTCCTGACTATCCCAGTAAGTACAGAGGAAGGTAAGATAGAGGGGGAGGATCTGGAGGAGGGGTGAGGTTATTTTATTTTATTAGAGGGGGATCATCACACCATTAGCTGCAATTTTTTTTGCTATTGTTCTTTTTTTACATCCGGAACACTAATTAAACCCACACATTTACTAGAGGGACATGGTATAAGCAGTGACCTCAAACACAGCCTCTGTGGGAACCAGGGAGAAGGAGCATCCATTTCCGTTTAGAGAATTCTCAAACTGTGGGAATCCCATCAGGCCTTTTCCACAAGATTACCTCCCACAACTGACTTATCAAATGTCTCAGTCAGTCATCCCCCCGGAATCGATCCGGGTGGAATGTTCCGCTAATGACACCCTACCCATGTGCCAGTGAATCTGGAGACTCCCAGATGCATCTGGAGAGGGGGATGATGGAAATCAAGGGAACTCATTGCTCCTTCACCATTTTGACTTTGCAGCTTTGCCATCTTGTGACGACCTATTCCTTTCCTTCATTCAAAGGGGCCAGCTGTCTGTCCAGTGTATCCTTGTTGTCCTATCAGAGTTGATTGAGTGGGCATCTCACCACTCCAGATCCTGAAAAGACCCCTATCCTCTTAACCACTCACAACCCCTTCAGACAGTCATCGTCTCTTCACTTCAATCAATCACTCACTGACTCCATGGGGTCTCCACTGTAGAGGTGCCCAGAATCACACACGCACTCCCTCACACACACACACACACACACACCCTTACACACACACACACAGTCAGATACACGCACGCACACAGATACGCAGACACACACACACACGCTCTCTGTTTCCTCTGACTAAGTCCTTCTCCAACGTCCAATTAGACACAGTGAGAGCTGTGTTTACTTTAGCTCGTCTCTTCAGCTCGTCTCTTCAGCTCGTCTCTTCAGCTCGTCTCTTCAGCTCGTCTGAGGGAGGTTTGGAATTCTGTCTATAAGGCCTGTAACAGGTCTGCAGTTACAACTAAAGAACACTTAGTCTAAGACATGAATAAAACTATAAACTTCTCATCTCAACCTTTGGTCTGTAGATCGGCACTGCTAGATAGAGGCTGAACGTGAAATGGATGTAAAAAAAATAAAAGAAAAAACTACCTTCTTTAAAAATCTTATTCAGGTTTTGACATACATAACACATAAACTCAGAAAAAAAAGAAACGTCCCTTTTTCAGGACCCTGTCTTTCAAAGATCATTCGTAACAATCCAAATAACTTCACAGATCTTCATTGTAAAGGGTTTACCACTGTTTCCCATGTTCAATTAACCATAAGCAATTAATGAACATGCACTGGGGAACGGTCGTTAAGACACTAACAGCTTACAGACGGTAGGCAATTAAGGTCACAGTTATGAAAACTTAGGACACTAAAGAGGCCTTTCTACTGACTCTGAAAAACACCAAAAGAAAGATGCCCAGGGTCCCTGCTCATCTGCGTGAACGTGCTGCAAGGAGGTATGAGGACTGCAGATGTGGCCAGGGCAATATATTGTGGTACCCTTCCTGCAGGCTCATCCTGACATAACCCTCCAGCATGACAATGCCATCAGCCATACTGCTCATTCTGTGAGGGATTTCCTGCAAGACAGGAATGTCAGTGTTCTGCCATGGCCAGTGAAGAGCCCGGATCTCAATCCCATTGAGCATGTCTGGGACCTGTTGGATCGGAGGGTGAGGGTTGGGCCATTCCCCCCAGAAATGTCCGGGAACTTGCAGGTGCCTTGGTGGAAGAGTGGGGAAACATATCACAAAAAGAACTGGCAAATCTTGTGCAGTCCATGAGGAGGAGGTGCACTGCAGTACTTAATGCAGCTGGTGGCCACACCAGATACTGACTGTTACTTTTGATTTTGACCCCCTCCCCCTTTGTTCAGGGATATTATTCAATTTCTGTTAGTCACATGTCTGTGGAATTTGTTCAGTTGTTGAATCTTGTTATGTTCATACAAATATTTACACAAGTTTACTGAAAATAAATGCAGTTGACAGTGAGAGGACGTTTCTTTTTTTGCTGAGTTTATCTACGGAAGAGGAATGACAACAGATACAAAGCCAATCACCTATCTAGTATTTGACCGGATACCACAATTCTCTGCTGATAAAAAACAAATAACTCACTAGATTAAGAGATAGATTCTGTGTAACGACCTTCTTCCATTCTGAAGTGTTGAATTACTTGTTAAAAGACCATAACCTTTGATACAAACGGAAGTGAACCCTGGAACCCCAAAGAACTCCTGGTGCGTTTGTAAACAACAGATGAGAGCATAACCTTTGATATCATCTCATTTTATCAACTCATAATGTTGTATGTCTTTGTATGTGGCAAGTTGTCATTAGAATAGCAGTGTCTAATTCAGTGTCCCCTCAATCACAAGACAACAGCCGAAAACAAGCACTGGATAAAGTGATTCAGTCCCAGAAGATTTGTCCAAGAAATGGTCGACCCACCTGTGTGTTCATTGTGTGCTTGTCCGAAAAACACAAAGACGACACAGTCAGATAGAAAAGCCATTAAGTGAGCGACTGAAGAGGTCAAGATGCAAATCTCTCTTGAACAAAGTCCCACCCCCTCCCTCGGCCCCCTTCGCCCCACTTCGTCTGTCCTGTCACGACCCCAGCCCCCTTTTGACCCTTTTGTTGGGGCGAGGTGGCTCAAGACCCAGGAACCTGCTAATTACGGGCTTTAGCAGTCTGCCAAGGAACCAGGCCCTCGGAATGGCTGGGCCACATTCCTACCAGTCAGAGTCACTCTGTGTGTGATTGTGTTTGTGTGTGTGTGTCTGTGTGTGATCATGCGTGTGTGTTCGCTGTCTGTCCATCCCTCCATCAGTTTGTGAGAACCTCTCTGGGTTTTAGTGCATGACTTTTGCCTTGCCAGCTCACTAGGTGCACTACAAACACTCCTCAAGGGACTGTATAGTAAACAGACACAGACAGAGGGATTGGAGGGACTTGAGGTGTGTAAAGAAAGGCAATAAGCCTTCTCTCCCTTCTCCGATGGGGTCTAAACCTAATCACACAGTTGGCCTGGTGTGAAATGCCCCGTACCTCCTGCTATAGCTGCTCAGTTGAGCGACCAGCCGGCCAGCCCATTAAGAGAGGTTAGAATGAACCAGAGATTCATTAAGAGGCAGATTTCAGGTTAGAACGAACCAGAGATCCATTAAGAGGCAGATTTCAGGTTAAAAGGAACCAGAGATCCATTAAGACACAGATATCAGGTAAGAACAAACCAGAGATCCATTAATAGGCAGATTTCGGGTTAAAAGGAACCAGAGATCCATTAAGTGTCACGCCCTGACCTGTATGAGCTTGTTTATGTTTCATTTTGGTTTGGTCAGGGTGTGAGTTGGGGTGGGCATTCTTGGTTCTTTTCTATTTCTATGTTTTGGCTGAGTATGGCTCTCAATCAGGGACAGCTGTCTATCGTTGTCTCTGATTGGGAATCATACTTAAGCAGTCCTTTTGCCCTCCAGTGTTTGTGGGAAGTTGACTCTGTTAGGGTGTATGTTGTTGCGACACCAGTTGATCTTCGTTTGTTGTTTTTGTTTCGGTGAGTTGAAGAAATAAACATGTTTTTCTCAACCCGGCACGCTGTGCCTTGGTCGATTAATGAAGATCGTGACATTAAGACACATATTTCAGGTTGGAAGGAACCAGAGATCCGTTAAGAGACAGATTTCAGGTTAAAAAGAACCAGAGATCCATTAAGACACAGATTTCAGGTTGGAAGGAACCAGAGATCCTTTACACCTTTGACTGACATCAACTTTGACAGAGCTGTCACAAAACGTGAATTTTCCTTGAAATAAACCAAACCTTAAAACCTCTGCTGTTGTTTGACAGATCCGTCTCAAACAAAACCTTGAGACCCCTGTTGTGGATTGGTGTTTGAAATGGTAGGTTAAAATGTGACCAAACCTAACACTTCAATTGAAATGATCCCCAAAACCTTGATTTGAGATTGAAATCTCGGTTAAAGCATCAACGTCGCAATGATTGACTGACTTACCCCAGTCTTGGGTTTGGTCCCAGGAGCAGCAGCAGGGCTAGCGGAGGTCAGAGTAGTGGACACTTGATTCTGTTGTGGAGTATTCACATACGGAGAAGTGTTTGACACTGTCCCAGCGGCCTTCACTGAGTCTAAGTCCACTTCCTGCAACCGAGGAAGGACATTTATTGGTTTAGAGAAACTTTAGAGCAATAGTTTATGGCTATTTATATTACTTATTCTCCTGAAGCTAGCCAGGTTAGTATTAGGTTATCCTAAAGAAAGCCAGGTTAGTATTAGGCTTTCCTGAAGCTAGCCAGGTTAGTATTAGGTTCTCCTAAAGCTAGCCAGGTTAATATTAGGTTCTTCTGAAGCTAGCCAGGTTAGTATTAGGTTCTTCTGAAGCTAGCCAGGTTAGTATTAGGTTCTCCTGAAGCTAACCAGGTTAATATTATGTTCTCCTTAAGCTATCCAGGTAGGTATTGGGTTCTCCTGAAGCAAGCTAGGCTAGTATTAGGTTGTCTTGAAGCTAGCCATGTTAGCATTAGGTTCTGCTGAAGCTAGCTAGGTACTGACTGTCTCCTGTAACTTCTAGCTAGTTACTGACAGAGCCATGTATTTAGAGAGTTGGGACATTGAGGATTCTGCATTATGATGCATTTACATGACACTACAAAATTCTATGGTGGCCATGTTTAGCGTCCCATATTAATATTTAACAATGCTATGTAACTGAATGTCTAGAATTATTAGAACAATATTCTAAATTCTCTGAGTACTGGTACTGACCCGTCGGTGGTGTCTTCTGAGGGTGGGGATGATGCCCTTGGAGGAGGAGGAGGAGGAGGAGGCGCTGAGAGCCGTGTCGATCTCCTGGTCCAGCTGGTCTAGCTTCATCAGCAGTAACACCATGGAGTCCAGACGAGAACGCTCCCGCTCCTCTCTAGAGCTCTACAGGAAGGAGTTAGGGAGGATGGGAGGGAGGCAGAGAGGGAAGGAGTGAGAGAGGGAAGGAAAGATTATTTGTACTTAAAATATATGAAATCTGTGTTATTGATCTTCATATTAGTCAATAAGCAGACGCTATTATCGAGAGCGACTTACAGGATAATTTAGGGTTAAGTGCCTTGCTCAAGGGCACATCGACAGATTGTTCAGCAAGTCAGCTCAGGGATTTGAACCAGCAATCTTTCTGTTACTGTCCCAACTCCATTAACCGGTAACTTGCTGCTCTATGTTTGACTATTTTTGATTCAAGGAGAACATCGGTGATAATGTTAGATTAATATTGTGTCTTTACTGGACATAAACCGCTAAAGGTTACTCTAGGCCTCAGTTCTTTCTTTCCATGTGTTGGTCCTTCCACTTTGTGGTTAGATCAAGCTAACTGACTATCATCTAATAAGCCTGTTCGTCTTCAGTCATGTCCTCTCTTGCTCTCTTTTTAAGGGAAGGGAGCAGGTATATTTATTGCGTCACGTCAACTCTAATACATAATACATAACACAGACAGGGACTTCACTGTTTAGTAAATGTATTCTCGTAGCCCTCTGATACAACATAACATTTTTGAGTAAAAGCATTACGTTGTGCAGTTTTCCTGTGTGTTTGATTGAATTGGGGCCTTGTGAATGAGACAAGAAAGGTCTGATGTAGTCCATGCCAGAGATGTATATCAACTAAGGCTTTGATTCAATATCCTGTGGACCACAGAAAGACTTTGATAGAATCATGGGATCCTCAGATGCACTCAAATGAATTGGGCAACCTCTCCTGCCCTCTCCTTGTCTCTCTCTCTCTCTCTTTGTCTCTCTTCCACCATTTCCTCCTTTTTCTTCTTACATTCCCCCCTGTCCAATTATGTCCTTTCATATCCTTTTTAATTACCCCTCTCTTCTTGTTGTCTTTCCTCCCTTCTCCTTGCCACCACTCTTTCACTTTCTTCTTCAATCACTTATTTTCTTCTCCTCTGTTAACCTGCTCCTCTGCATTCTCTTCCCTGGTGTGTCTGTCATAGCAGGTCTTACACTGACCTATCAGGTGGTCTGTCTGTCATAGCAAGTCTTACACTGACCTCAGGTGGTCTGTCTGCATTAAGACATGTGGCATCTTTCTCTTTTCCCTTCTATATATTTTCTCCTTCCTTCCTTCCTTCCTTCCTTCCTTCCTTCCTTCCTTCCTTCCTTCCTTCCTTCCTTCCTTCCTTCCTTCCTTCCTTCCTTCCTTCCTTCCTTCCTTCCTTCCTTCCTTTCCTTCCTTCCTTCCTTCCTTCCTTCCTTCCTTCCTTCCCTCCCTCCCTCCCTCCCTCTCTCTCTCTCTCTCTCTCTCTCTCTCTCTCTCTCTCTCTCTCTCTCTCTCTCTCTCTTTCTCTCCCTCATCCCTCTTCTCGCACTCCCTCCATCCATACCTCCTCTCTCTCCTCTCTGGGTGGGGCTTTCTGTGACTATCTATGGAAAGAGCTGGGATGACATCATAAGGGCTGGATCATTAGTTCCAAAGAAACCCTGTTAAAATTTGCACAAACAGACCTCTGGAACCATTTTATGTGATGTGTGTGTGCATGCATGTAAGTGTTTGTGAGGAGATGGGCGTCCTTCTGTCTTATTGCAAAATGTTCACTGAATTAGCCTGTCAGAGCAGTTCCTATGGGATTTTCCGATAAGGCAACCAGACACAGACCTTAACTATGTAGCCTATGTAAGGGAATTATGTAGCCTATGTAAGGGAACTATGTATCCTATGTAAGGGAAATGTTCATGGCATGACAATGCTTAAATTTTCCCTCTATGTAAGGGCAACGCTGTGTGCGTCTCGACGTCTCTGCTTCAATCCAATGCAGCAATGTTTTCTTTGTGGGGGTTTGTTGAATGAACATAGATGTTGGGTCAGAAGTTAACAACAACAACAGCAACAATGAGGGGGTTAAAAACAAGCATGCCTTTTTTGAAGGGGCAATTCCAGTGGTTTTGGTTTTCCTCACATAGTGTTGTCTAAGGGGGTTTCTCTCTTTTACACAGTCAAACACTTCCTGTTGTTGAGATGGGAGACAACACCATACTGTATGAACTGCTGATCACAGGTCTGCATTAAGACGTGTGGCATCTTTCTCTTTTCCCTTCTATTTATTGTCTCTTTCCCCTCTCTGTTGTGTCCTTCCTCTCTCTCTCTCTCTCTCTCTCTCTCTCTCTCTCTCTCTCTCTCTCTCTCTCTCTCTCTCTCTCTTGCTCTCTCTCTCGCTCTCTCTCTCTGTCTTTTTCCATTAAGCTCTCTCTCAGTTTTCTCCTCGCTCTCTCTCTCTCTCTCTCTCTCTCTCTCTCTCTCTCTCTCTCTCTGGGGAGAGAGAGAGAAGAATAAAGACATTACGAATGCCGTATTATGTATATATACACAGTGTGCACATAGCCTGTATTCTCTTGAGAGCCAGGTCTGCCTACGGCGGGCTTTCTCAACCGCAAGGTTATACTCACTGAGTCTGTACATAGTCAAAGCTTTCCTTAACTCTTTAGGCATCATCAGCCGAGGTGTCGGTTTTGGAGAGTCTGGCGTGCACAAAGTAAAATGCCTGTCACTCAGGCAAAGAACATAGGATATGCACATAATTAGTATTATTGGATAGGAAACACTCCAAAGTTTCTAAAAGTGTTAAAATAATGTATATGAGTATAACAGAACTGATATAGCAGGCAAAAACCTGAGGAAAATCCATCCGGATTTGCAGTGTTCTTTGTAGATGAGCTTCTTCTCCAGGCTGCCTTTTCATTTGTATTTTAACTAGGACTGAGACTGCAGTACCTATGACTTCCACTAGATGTCAACAGTCTTTATACAAAACCTGGAAGCTGTAGCAGTAAGCAGAAAGGATAGGAAGAGGAAGTAGTCAGGGGACCACTTTTGTTTACAACGTTTGACGGGCGCGAGATTGTGAACGCGCACCACTTTATTTTCCTTTCCTATTGTTCACGTTATCGTCCGATTGAAATATTACAGTAAATATACATAAAAGGATACCTAAGGATACATTAAAAATGATGTTTGATTTGTTTGTAGAAAGTTTATAGGTATAATTTGAACGTGTTCTCTTCACGGTTCAATGGGCGACTCAAAGGTGGATTTTATGATCATAACGCACCAACCAAATGGAGATTTATGGATATAATAAATGACTTTTTCTAACAAAAGAACCATTGGATGTCTTCGTTGGACACTCTGGGAAGCCCTCAGCAGAAGTTCTTCGAAAGGTAAGTGATATTTTTAGCTCTTATATGGGTTTTGTGTGACCCGAGCTGGATATGAATTTATGCTAATGTTGAAAATGTGTGGGGTGCTTTCGCCATGAAGCCTTTTTGAAATCTGACAATGCTGTGATATTGCCAAGAAGCAGAGCTTTTGATGACTATGCAACATTTGTATATTGATGAATGTTTAATAATTCAACTTTTGGATTTTGAATTTGGCGCCTTGCATTTCACCGGGTAGTGTCGGGAGTGGCCCGCTAGCGCACTGCTACTTCCTAAGTAGTTAAGGTAAGGAACATTAGGAGCCTAACAGGAAAGGCACATCAGAGGCAGGGGGTATGTGGCGCAGAGAGTATGGTGGGTTTTAGATGGAAAGGGCTTTACGCTAGCGCCCCAACACTCCCTAAGTAGTTAAGCATCATTAAGGAGCGCTGGCGCCCCGTTCCCGACACTACCCGGTGAAATGTAAGGCGCCAAATTCAAAAGCCAAAAGTTTAATTATTAAACATTTTGCATAGTCATCAAAAGCTCTGATTCTTGGCAATATCACAGCGTTGTCAGATTTCAAAAAGGCTTTATACAGCGAAAGCAAAACATTTGATTATTTGAGGATAGCACCTCACATATTTTCCACATTAGCATAAATTCATATCCAGCGCGGGTCACACAAAACCCATATAAGAGCTAAAATAAATCACTTACCTTTCGAAGAACTTGAGGGCATCCCAAGTGTCCAACGAAGACATCCAATGATTCTTTTGTTAGAAAAAGTCAATTATTATAATCTCTGTTTGGTTGGTGCGTTATGTTCAGAAAATCCACCGTTGAGTCGCCCATTGAACCGTGAAGAGTATGCTTTCAAAGTATACCTATCAACTTTGTCCAAACAAATCAAACATAATTTATAATGTATCCTTAGGTACACTTTTATATATATTTACTATAATATTTCAACCGGATGATAACCTGAACGACAGGAAAGGAAAAAACCAAAGAGCGCGCGAGACCGTGAACGCGCATTGTCATTCTATTGACTTCCTGGCTCCACGTCTAAATTCTTCTTCTATTCGCTTCTAATTCAACCTAATCATGAAACCCTGTCTAAAGACTGTTGACATCCAGTGGAAGCCATAGGTACTGCAGTCTGAGTCCAGCAAATCCCATAGGCAGCTTGGAGAAAAATATCCCAGTAAATATCCTAGTTTCTGGGCCTGAGTGGCAGGTATTTTACTTTGGGCACGCCAGACTCTCCAAAACCGACACCTCGGCTGCCGCTCCCTAAGATGTTAATGGGATGGTCTCTGCGTGCCTTAGGGTAGAATTTGAGTTCTATAGAATGATAAAAAGTGTGGAGATGTTTCAGGAGATATGGTTGTTGGGGGCTGTCTGTATAGCAGGGGAATACGTTTTGGATATACGGTTGTAGAAGTGGTAAGGTTTTTGGGTTATTGTGAAGTTGTTTTAGATCGTGTGGTACAGGGAAGGTGAGTATGGTACATGTATGCAGTACAGGATATATTTTGGTGTTTTATTTTTAGGGAGGGGGGTTTTAAATTAGAATGTTTCATTAAAGAAAGACCAAAAGTCTCTCTCTCTCTCTCTCTCTCTCTCTCTCTCTCTCTCTCTCTCTCTCTCTCTCTCTCTCTCTCTCTCTCTCTCTCTCTCTATCTCTCTGTGTCTCTCTCTGTCTCTCTGTCTCTCTCTGTCTCCGTCCCCCTCTCTCCTATGTCCTCCAAATGTAGAAGTCCAAATAATAACCATATTTGAGCCAGTATCTTGTCCTGTTGATGAATCTCTGTACAATGATCCTTATCGGAGACATTTCTCATTCACACACTGAGAGTGTATATGCCACAATTGCCTAGGAGAAGGATGACGTGGAGAGAGAGAGAGATTGAGAAAAAGAGAGCGGGGAAACCCTGAGTCAGACCTGGAACTTGCTCCAGTGCATATTTGCTAAGTAAATTGGCCACACGCAATGCAAAAGTACTCAAACACTGTGGAAACGTTAGACAACTCTTTCCCATATGACAAATACATTGTCTTTGCACCCTCCCCACCTTTAAATCACAGAGGGCTTTTTTTCAGTCGGAGATTGAAATAAAAGCTTCATGGGTTTTCTATGTTTTCTTAGGACAGGGATCTCACAAGCTTTGGGATGGTTTTAGACACTGAAAAATGCTACGCAAACGTGAGATTTATGTTAAAGCAACGCCACATCAAGCCTAGAGGCATTGTGCAATTTAACAGCCTTTTGACTATCCGTCTACAGAGTGCACTGGAGGACATCATCGGTGTCAACGCATGGGGCATCATCGTTTAGATGAGAAAAGTTAAAGACTACACCCATTACTCATTCAACAAGGCAATCAACCTCTCTCTCTTTAGAGGCTATCAGGGACTACATCCGTTTAGAAAATGTCACATCTCTTACCGCTAACTAAGTAGGTGTTTCACCATTTCTACCGTTAAATGGGCTTGAATTTGTAGCAAGGTGAGCAACAACCACAACAGCAAAGAGCACACAGTATGGTCTGTATAACGAGCCTAGTACGTGGCATGAGTGTTGTGCTTGGGCGGAGTCCCTCTCCAATGTGCCCCCTTTAAAAATAAGCAGACTCGTAAATAGGCCTAACGACTCTGTAAATAAGGTTCTGTTGTGGTTGTTCGCTAAGGGCTAGCACTACGGCTAATAGTAGATAAACAGTCTCAGGTATTGATATTTTGTTGTTGCCATCAGGCTGGCACTACTGCTAACTATGTACTAACAGCCTTTGGTAGTTCCAGACAGGCTAGCACTTTGGCTAATGGTGTATTAACAGTGCAAGATATTTGGCATTTGACAGGGCAAGCTAGTACCGTGGATAATGGTGTAACAGTGCAAGGTATTTGACAGGCTAGCTAGCACTAAGGTTAATGGTGTATAAACAGTGTGTGAGGTATTTGGCTCAGTGCGGTTTGAGTCTTTCACCTCAGGGATTCTAAGCTAAGGCTGTTCTGGCTGCTGTAGCTACTGCCATCCAGCGCTGTGTGCAGGGGTGGACTGGGACCAGATATCGGCCCGGGGATTGAGGTCACCACACTAGACCATTTCTTTCGAAATATTAGCCCCAAAACCCCAATTTAGACCCACTGAGCTAAAGATGGACCAGCCCATCTGGCATTTGCCAGAATTGCCCTATGGCCACTCCATCTCTGGCTATGTGTTTCCAATGCCCTCACACACAACTTCCATGCCCTTATAGGAACTTCTTTGCAGCAGAACATTGGGAAAGTGTAGAACATTTTACAGATCCCCAAATGTAGTCACAGATGGGTAAGCATGTGAAAGTGAAGTCATTGTTTTCCAAGAGGCACGCCAGGCACAGCGCGGGACATAATGGATTGTGTTCACCACCGCCCAATAACTGACAGTAAGAAAGGGATTACATAGTGCAGTACTACTCAGCACCCACTCATAAATAATAGCAAAATACGGAACATAGTGTGTGTACACACGGACACTTCCAGCGCACAGACGCCCGCCTACCCCACTCCACCCACAGACACCCACCCACCCACACACCAGCAAAGCCTGTCCACCATGCCACGGAGAACTGAATGTATAGCTTACCTTTCTATTGCGAAGTTTCACCACATGGTCCTCCCCCTTCTCATCCCCATGTTTGACCTCTCGCTTCACGTCTGAAGCCTTGTCGCCAAGGTGAGTGTTGCCGTGGTTGCCTGGCCACGCTACATCCTCAATCCCCTCCGTTATAGCTTGTGTATCACCGGGCCTGTCCTGTTCTTTCTGACTGTCTGCTGCCTCTAAAACAGGTGACTCACCTAATTGTTTAACAGGGGCATGGTTCACATGGCACCTCTCCAGCAAGGGTTCATTTGCCTCCTTAGGATACGCTGGTTGACTGAGAGTGTCCATTTTGGGGTCAGCAGCCATATTGGGAGAGGTGGAAATACCCATGTCCGAACCCCCTTGTCTTCCCAATAGGACTGAGTCGTCCTCTGCTTCGGATTGGTTAATCTCATGGATGGTGTCCAGCTTTGAGCCGCCATCGTTGTGCTGTCCTTGGGCTGTTACAGCCGAAGTTAGTTCTTCGGAACACGTTGAGTCTACGGACACCAAGCCGCCACTCGTATTGTCCACTATTAGGTCATCAGAATGCACCTGTATCATCAGACGATTCACGTCTTCTACTATAGTCCGTTCCTGTATTTTATCCACTTTTGAACTTTCAAGATTCTGCTGTCCAGCTAATGGGCGTCTGTCCAGTTTCTCAGAATGTTGCACTGTGACACACAAAGCATTCAAAGAGGCTATACTTGTCTTATCCTCTGGGGTTTTCTCCCTGCCCATTTCCAGAGCCCTTTCCTCTCCTCGGGTCCCTTCCATCTCCACCATGTCAACATCCTCCTTTCTCAACACTGTCTGGTCCTGATCTATTTCACAACCATCATCAGTCCTCATGCTATCATGCTGCTCTTGTTCTGTTTGTCTGCCATCCACTGACACAACATGTTGACCCCTCAGAATCTGGTCAAATTTATCACGACTTTCATAAATTTTCCTCTGAACATTCAATCCGTCAGCATCTTCATCACTATCCTCAGCTTTCTGTTCTAAGGCTTTACTCTCAACGTCTTCCTCCATAGCTTCCCCCTCCATAACGCCTGCAACAGGAGCCTCCAAGATCTCCACGTTAACACGTGATATTACATCACTATTGCACTCTGATTTGTTTGAGGAATACAAAATGGCCGCTGGTTGTATTGCTCCTGCTCTTTTACCCGGGTCAGTAATGTTGCTTTCATCCAAGGTGGAGAGGTCCTCTCGTGGTTCAACTTCAGTATGAGGAGAGTAATCGCCATTGTCCTCCACGTTGACCGAGGTCACAAACTCCAATGTGTGACCCGGCCCATTGTCGAGGCCATCGGGGCGTGGCCGGTGACAGCACTCCGGCATGGAGGCACATCGTTCCCTGCGCCCTTGCTTGGACCCCCCCGATGCCTGCCGAGGCCCGTCGCCGCTGAAGCCATTGCAACAGACCAGGTCCAGGTCATCGTAGCTGTACTGTAACCCGGAGCGGTGAGTCACGTGATCCTCCCAACTTCTTTTCCGTATGGCAACAAGCATAGTGGGCGGACTCCCACTGCTAACCCATAGAGCCCTTTAAAGACGTAGAACCAAAATGGCTGACCAGACGGTGCAGTTCTATTGAGCTTCCTGTAAGAGAGAAAGAGAGGGGGCGGGAATCAGTTACTCAGGTTATGGGTTACTCAGGTTATGGGTTACTCAGGTTATGAGTTACTCTGGTTATGGGTTACTCTGGTTATGAGTTACTCAGGTTATAAGTTACTCAGGTTATGGGGTTAGCAAACTTTAGAGACAGTAATCATGCGAGTTATGTTACAGTCTGAAAATAAACTTGGGGGGGTTAACTACTTACGGAGTGGTGGGGCGCTATACAAGTGTTGCATAGTCATCAAAAGCTCTGCTTCTTGGCAATATCACAGCGTTGTCAGATTTCAACAAAGCTTCACGGCGAAAGCACAACATTTGATTGTTTGAGGGTAGCACCTCCAATATTTTAACATTAGCATAAATTCATAAACCATCGCGGTTCACACAAAACACATTTCACAGCGAAAACAAATCCCTTACTTTTTGAAGAACTTCTGCTGAGGGCTTTCCAAGTGTCCAACAAAGACATCCAATGGTTCTTTTGTTAGAAAAAGTCATTTATTATATCCATAAATCTCTGTTTGGTTGGCGCATTATGATCATAGAATACAGCGTCCACTCGCCCATTGAAACGTGAAGAGAACGCGTTCAACCTATACCGATACACTTGTCCAGGAACAATCAAACATCATTGATAATGTATCTTTAGGAACACTTTTATGTATATTTACTATAATATTTCAACAGGATTATAAACTGGACAATAGGAAAGGAAAAAACCAGCCCGTGAACGCGCATCCTCTTCTGTTTACATCCGATGACCAGTTTGAAATTCTTCTTCTATTACCATCCAGAGCAACTATAACATCACCAAACACTGTCTAGAGACTGTTGACATCCAGTGGAAGCAATAGGTACTGCAATCTTACTCCCAGAAATGGCTCTTTTCAATAGGGAGGGGTTCAAAATGAGGCAATGTGTCAAAAACACTTTTTCCAGGACAGAAATTCCTCGGGTTTTCGCCTGCTATATCCTTTCTGTTATACTCACAGACATTATGTTAACACCTTTAGAAACTTCAGAGTGTTTCCTATCCAATAGTACTAATTATGTGCATATCCTATTTTCTTGGCCTGAGTGGGAGGCATTTTACTTTGGGCACGCCAGACTCTCCAAAACCGTCACCTCGGGAGCTGCTCCGTAAGAAGTTCATAAGAGTACTGTAATCATGTTCTGTTTGTGTTCCATGCTATTGCTATAGTTGTGAACCCAAGCTGACTTGAACCCAGGTTACTGCTATAGTTATGAACCCCATGTCAAGCCTACATGGAACAATCCTGAACCTTACAGGATTTTAACATTACAAAACAGAATAGTTAACTGCAATAGCTACTACGAGACAGTATAGAGCATCTTTCCACTTCTGGTAAACCAACTTCTCAGACACTGGTTTGCTTTTATTTTCTCACTATTATTAAAAGACATTTGCATCTGACTGGAAGTGTGCTGAGACTTTTTCATTGGACACACATTACACTGAGACAGTCCCTATCAAACACTGTACAGATGTGCAGACAGTTTGCTACACCAGCAAAATAATCCTGCAGCAACAAGAAATGTGAATTATTTTGTGGTTTACAATTAATGGACATTTTTGTCAAGGGGTTGATACATTTTTCAAAAGGGAAAATCAAGTCTGAAATTTCTAAGTGTACATTTTATACCTAAAATACACCACAAGTTTTACATTTCCTTAACTGCATTGCAGTTCTCTTGGAACAGGGTGATCAGATGAAGATCCTACATGTGCACACACTAAGAGCTGTGAAGCCTCCATACATACCCCTTTCACCTATGGCTAAATACATTTTGGCAGAAGATTTCCACCATGAAGTCTAGTCAAGGATTTTATGAGTATGACAAAAGAAGAGGACCAACAACGCCCCGGGACAATTTGTCCACATCAGGGATGAGGTCGTCAAGAAACCACTGTGCGTCACATGACTCTAACCCATTCATAACAGAACTATTAGTGTGTCTCACCCTCCAGCTTGTGAATGTGTCTGTGTGTGTTTGTGTGTCTCTTGCTCCAGCTCAATGCGAGTCTCTGGATAGCCACATTCACTGTCTGGGAATGTCAGAGGGGAAGAGGCTGCCTGAAGGGCCTACATAGTTCCAGAGGAAGCATAACAATAACTCCATCACACAGTTTTTGTTTTTGGGTTGAAAAATGGCAAGCGATTTAACCACTTTACTGAAATCTTAACCTTAACCCTAATCTTAAATAATTTCTTACTTTGATGGGACAATGTTGTTGGCCTATGTCGTACCTCAGTGATGGAGGAGACAGGCAGACAGGCAGAGAGAGTGAGAAAAAGACAAGGACATACACACAGACAGACAGCCTCCACTATGGCTTAAACAGAGGAGCACAGTATCATAAGCAACCATTTCTGTTAAAGAGAAAAGGTAATTGGCACCATTATGACAGAAGTGATAAGAAGGAAGGATTACAATGGAGGATTCTTTAAAACATTGTGTCAATCTATCAAAAGCTGATGAAGTTGCCCATAAAAAATAAATAAATAAGCATATATTCCATAAATCATGTCACAATATGGTCTTTGCTTTATACTGGAGACAACAACGTTGTGAAAGACTTCGGTTTGACATCCTATTCCCTATGTAGTGCATTACTTCTGACCAGGGCCCATAAGGATCTGGTAGTGCACTATATAGGGAATAGGATGCAATTTGTAATCAACCCAATATCAGTTTATATTATTGCCAGCCGGCCGTTGTATGGTTCTCTGAAGACCCCCACTGACAGATGTAATGTAATGGCTGTGAAGGCTGTTGCAGGAGATCATATCGCTCATCCACAATCTGCACTGAATGGGAAAAGCTCCCTAGGTTTGTACATCTGTCCTTAACAACTGGAGCATCAGATTACCATGTTACTCATAATCTCTTTTCAGGGACTGTTCATTTTGAGCATTTTGCTGCCTTGAACTTGGAGTGACGTTTGAGCTATGAGCATTCTATTACCAGTAGAAAATATGTGTGTGTATGCTTCTATTAGGGGAAAGCTGCCAAAGGAAGTCTCAAAACAAGATTCTATTCAGACTCTAGACTCTAGTCAGTCTATACCTTAAGCATCCTCAGGACTGCTGTTGGATGGAGGGTGACCCGGGGTGACTTCCTCCTCTGACGTCAACTGGCACTTGAGTTAGGGAGGGCACTGTATACTTATTACAACTTCTCGCAGAGAAGTAAAATGTACTCAATTAGCTTAATCCGTGTGCCACTTCACACAACATGCCTAGATGAGTTCCTTCACTGTCAATACTCCACCAGAATGCAGAGGGGTACTGTCACAGTCCCACACAGTAGCAACATAAGACTGAATAACAGAAGATAACAGAGAATAAACACTATGGGTCTGAAGAGTTAGCCATCCATCAAAGTCAGGGGGACAGACAAATCCAATCCTACAAGCCTTTCTCAAGGAACAAATCTCCCTTTTCCTGAGATGTCAGTCCTAATTCCAGGTCCAGGAACGCTCTCAGGGTTTGCGGATTCAAATCAAATCCATCGCTGACGTTACCCTTTTTTGGGAGCAGAGAGCAGGGAGCCCCCGGAGCCAGCCGAAAAGCCGGAGCGTTGTATAAAGTTCAAAGATAGCTTGAGCTTCCATCTTGATCACGTTAGGGGTTTCACTGACGCTGAACGACTGGAGTATGGGTGGAGTGGAATGGGGTGGAGTGGGGGGAAGGGGTTCTCTCACTCTCCTCCTCTCCCTCCGTCCAATTCCACCTCTTCTCTTCTCCGCCTCCTATCTGGTTTGACAGGGAATCTCAGTCACATCCAAATCACTGTCTTTCTCCCTGGTTCTCTCACAGCTCCTCCAAGGCTCTCCATGCAAACGAGTCTTTTCAGCTGTTTATCCTAGGAAGACAACTTCCTCTCAAATCTCTCTCTCTCTCTCTCTCTCTCTCTCTCTCTCTCTCTCTCTCTCTCTCTCTCTCTCTCTCTCTCTCGCTCTCTCTCTCTCTCTCTCTCCTTAAGCTTGGAAAGACTCCCTCCAGTTGGTTTTGATTAGTAACAGACAGACCACTGTGAAAACTCAGGCCTTGGGCCAAGTGAGATTGCAGTAATGTTTTGGCAGGGCTTTCTGAGAGGTTTTCTTTTTTCATATGTCACCCTGTAACTGTACAAGCATCCTTGCACAAACATCTCAACCTCCCCCAAAAAAAGACATTAAAGCATGACTTGTTTACAGACATTCCTGGAGAATATGCCACTCTGTGCGAGAACTGCTAACTTGGCTGCCTACGAGCCTTTTCTTTACGGGACACATCTGGGCAAAGTGCTAGTTTGACTTCATAATCACTGTGTTTTTAGGAAGTCTTCAAAGCAAAATATCTTACCGCATTATTGAGTGCTGACCATTCATTCCCTAATATAGACACCGACACTTGAAACACATAGGCTCTGATATCACAGTTTCTTAAGCTTCATCAGAATATCTCAAGCGAAATCGCATCTCTTACCAAACCAAAAAACATCCCTCCGTTTAGTTGTTGTAACTTTGGGAGAGCTCTGTAGGCTGTAGTCCTGTAAAGCACTGAGTGGTTGTAAAAGGCACTTCAGAACTCCACACCCAGGCATGGTCTCCCCCCACCCTCTGTAAGGGTCTCACGGGCCCAATCTAGCCTGATTTACAACCAGGAGATATGGTCTGTGTGCTTCAAACCATCAGAATGAAAGACCGATCATAGGAAATGTGTTTGTTTTACACACAAACTGTCATTCCAATTTCACCATTCCCATTCACAGTCCCTTGGTTGTTGTTGATGTCAACGTCTATGATTGTTTTCTGTTGGGTTTTAGAAGTATGGGCCTGAGGGTAGCAGTTGCTATAGCAAAACCAGATAATGGAACAAGGGAAAAATGGACAAACCCCCACCACCAACAACAAAAAACTATTTTCCACCCTTGTGCCCCCTCTTCCTCTTCTGGGTCATCCAGACGGGAGGAGGGGAGGCTCTGGGGCCTGGGGGAGAACTTGACTCTGTTTTTTAGAACTCTCTGTGGGAAACTCAAGCTGTCCTATTTCTGACCCGCCATTTTGGGTCTCAGGGGACACATAGGGTTCCCACTACATGGCTAAGCTGCAAAGTAAACATTGATATTTATTTGAACATACATATATATTTTTGGTCTTCATTTTAGTTTAGGCATAAAGTTAGCAATGTGGTTAAGATTAGGGTTAAGGTTATGTTTGAAATCCGATTTAGGCAGGGGTCTGACTTTGCAACTAGGCCAGATGACAGACACACAGATGGTCGGGATTACAAGGTTTACTTTGTCGTCACAGCATGTGCTTGGTGCACTGGTCACATGAACTAGCACTAATCACAGCGCTAGCGTGATGACGGTAACTAGCGTGCTGATGGTAACTAGCATTCATCACAGAGCTAGCATGATGACGGTAACTAGCGTGTTAACGGTAACTAGCACTCATCACAGACCTAGCGTGATGACGGCAACTAGTGTGTTGACGGTAACTAGAATGGTGATGGTAACTAGCACTAATCACAGAGCAAGCGTGATGACGGTAACTAGCGTGGTGACGGTAACTAGCGTGGTGACGGTAAATGGCGTGGTGACGGTAACTAGTGTTGTGACGGTAGCTAGCGTGGTGACGGTTACTAGTGTGATGACTGTAACTAGCGTGGTGATGGTAACTAGTGTGTGGTTACGGCTGGTTAGTGAAGTGGAGAGGCCAGCGTAGTGTTGCAGTGGATCTCAGGATCATCGGAAATGACTGAGTGACTATATTTGGATATCTGACTGTGTGTGTAATTTGTTACTGTGTGTGAGAGTGTGTTTATCTTAGATGAGTCACTACATACAAACCAACTTTTCACCATTTAATCCTGTAAGATGAGGAGGGACACATTCTGAGATCATCAGTCATGTGACCTCTCGCTAGGTCACATGGGAGGGGCAGGTCAGATGGGAGGGGTGGAAAGGGTGAAGAAAGCCCCATTCATGATGCCTCCTAATATCCCCCACTCGTCTCCAATCCGCTTCTTAAGTGGCGTACAGAGGGCCCAAAGGAAACAGTCTCAAATTCTTTGCTGATATAGTTTATTATTGGAAAAATTCCAGTCTAAATCGTGAGCACTGAAGGTTAAGCAGAGTTAGCCTAGCCCTCGTAGGAAAATGTGGGTTGTTCAAAAAAAAGAACAAAAAAAGAAAATCCACATCCCTACCAAAACTGGGCCAATCGAGTTCTCACTTTTACAAAGAATGCTTTGAGTAGGCCAACCTCAAACAGCCATTTTCTACAGTACGGTACATGACCAGTAGTTAGCAGAGGCTGTAATAACATTTGACACTCGTGAAAGTACACTCAGATTAAAACGTAGATAAAAAAATTACATAAACAAAACAAACCATGATCATTTCATTCACTTTTTCCAACAATTCTAGAAATATACTCTATGAATACCTATGGCATCTCCCATAATACACATAGCTCATAGACGTCTGAAACTGTTCATGCAAGTGTGTGTCGTTGAGTGACACAGCAAGAAAAGCATTGTACTGTATGTAATGTGACTGACTATATCTATGCTTGTAAGCCATTGCAAGGGGGTCTTGACCGACGGTTACGGCTGATAGTCAGACCCCCGGCAACCGTGGGAAACAGGAAGTCCGAGTTACTAGTGATACAGAGCATAATAATTTTCAGGCTGAAATAATCCATGCTATCTTCTCTCTGGGATGTCTGTTTTTGTGCACAACATGGGCCTGGAGAAACGACTTTGGTGTGTGTGTGTGTGTGCACGCGTGCTCTTGCGTTCAAGGGTAAACGAGTTCGGCTGGACATAAATACAATTTATTTTATCATCCATGTGTGTTATTACTGTACTTACACACTAACCAACATTGTATGACATTGCATTTAACACTTCTTTAAGCACAATGCTGTTAATGTCCTGTTCTGAGAGCTGAACATGCATCCAAGGCACATCTTCAACATGGGTTTTGGCAAAGCTTTGTGGCAACAGCTGGCCTCTATTTGTGTTAACTGGCTCTCACAGAAGCATGCAGACACATGCACCTGGGCAAGAGAGTGGCGTGCAGACATACACTGCACGCACTGACTCACTCACAGACACGCACACACACACACAAACACACAACAAACGCACACAGGCACGCGCGCGCATCCAACCCTGGACTGACTGTTTGTTTTCAAAGGTCAACGGATTCACAAAGAACACACTGTCTCAGTCTCAGAACCAAAAGCAGAGCAGAGTAACATATGCAGGAGACAAACTCAGTTTTATAGAGGCCCATCCGCAAGAGAAAATGTACAGTGAACAGCTGTAAGTGTGCTTCGAGGGGTTGTGGGTTATATGGTCTATTACACATTACAGTATAAGGTCCTGTGTGGCCCAGCATCTGCAGGGTTGTGGGTTCAACTCCCACAGTGATGAAATGCACCTAAGAGTCTATGCACTCACTGTCAGGTAAGATGCTTTGGATGAAAGTGTCTCCTCTGAAAAGGAAATGGTGAAACATTAAATATGAGGGTTGTACAAGCGCTCAAAGATGCAGATTCTGGCTTGGGACTGATAGGGTCAATGCATTTACTGTCCTTAAGTCGCTATGATGAAAGCATGCCCTCCTTGGCTTGGGGCTTTTGGCTGAAGCATCCTATTCAGTACATCTTGTAGCAGCTCAATGTCTCAATGGATGTCAACGAATCTGTAATCATTAGTCTAAAACGTTTTGCAATGGAAATAGTTTACTCCAAACGGAAAATGTTTTGCAACGAAAACAAGATTTTATATTGGACTAATTTATCTAGGTCCCTCCCTGTTTTGGTTCTGTTTCATACTGTTTGGCTCTGTTTGGTTCCTAGTGAACACAGCCCTGTTGTCTCCTCCTGTAGTTTATTGACTGTAGTGTCTGGGGCCAGAGTCTGGGACTTGGGGATGACGAGAGCTCGCTGGATGAAACACCACTGCTGGACACCGGCTGTGATGGCATTGGTCGCCTCCAGCAGACGGCCAAGAAAGGACTGTTTTCCTTGGATACGGTTAACACAGCAGCATCAGCAGGAAATACTGGAGACAGAGAGTCAGGGGGAGAGGGGAGGGGCCGCAGGCTGCATGTTGCTTGTGACGGAGGCAGCTGGCTGATGGTATACATGTTGGATGGGACGGTGATGCACTCATCTTCATTTGTCAATGTTTTTGAGGGTATTCCACACCTCTAGAGCAGTAGGAGGCATGAAGGGGAAAGTGTATGTGTGTGTTTGTGTGAGTGTGACTGTACATAAGTGTGTTTGTGTGCGCAGCAATGGAGGCTGGAAGGCTGCTGAGGGGAGGACGGCTGATAATAATGGCTGGAATGGAGTCAATGGAATTGTATCAAGCACATCAACAACGTGGTTTCCATATGGTTGATATGGATACCATTCCAACCATTATTATGAGCCGAACTCCCCTCAGCAGCCTTCACTGGTGCGCAGTCTACATGTGTCCCCACTTTTGTCAATAATAAAACAGGTGCCCCCACTCACCTCACTTTAGACACAGAGCTAGATTGTATAGAATGATATGAATGGTTCTACTCTTGAATTGTGCTTGTTCAGCTTTCCAACGGTAGAACGGAAATCTAAATACTTTGGGCTGTGAGACTGTGAGGAATTCTAGCCCTTCACCGAAGCATGTTCAACAGGTATAAGTGCCTGATTGTGCCCTAGTTCATGGCAAGAGGGGGAAAGTGGATAAGATGAACTCAGCTAAATGTTTCTCTAGCCTTGAGGTCTCCTCGTCCTGGTTTGCTTTCTTTTTTCCTTTCTCTCTTTCTTTCTTTCTTTTTTACTTTCTTTCTCAGGAAACGGATCTGCATTCCAACCCACACAGGAAGCGGACAGGTCAGGAAAACTTATCAAGACACTAGAGAGGGAGAGGGACAGACGGAGGTTCCAATAGCTCAATTGGATAATCCGTGGTCAGTTGGATAATCCGGGGGTTGTGTAGTGTTATAACACCAGTGTGTGTAGTGTTATAACACCAGGGTGTGTAGTGTTACAACACCAGGGTTGTAGTGTTACAACACCAGGGTTGAAGTGTTACAACACCAGGTTGTGTAGTGTTATAACACCAGTGTGTGTAGTGTTATAACACCAGGGTGTGTAGTGTTACAACACCAGGGTTGTAGTGTTACAACACCAAGGTTGTAGTGTTACAACACCAAGGTGTGTAGTGTTACAACACCAAGGTGTGTAGTGTTACAGCACCAGGGTGTGTAGTGTTACAACACCAGGGTGTGTAGTGTTACAACACCAGGGTTGTAGTGTTACAACACCAGGGTCTGTAGTGTTACAACACTAGGGTTGTAGTGTTACAACACCAGGGTGTGTAGTGTTACAACACCAGGGTTGTAGTGTTACAACACCAGGGTTGTAGTGTTACAACACCGGGGTGTGTAGTGTTACAACACCGGGGTGTGTAGTGTTACAACACCGGGGTCTGTTAGTGTTACAACACCGGGGTCTGTTAGTGTTACAGCACCAGGGTGTGTAGTGTTACAACACTAGGGTGTGTAGTGTTACAACACCGGGGTCTGTTAGTGTTACAACACCGGCATCTGTTAGTGTTACAGCACCAGGGTGTGTATTATTACAACACTAGGGTTGTAGTGTTACAACACCAGGGTGTGTAGTGTTACAACACCAGGGACAGTAGTGTTACAACAACATGGTCTGTAGAGTTACAACAACAGGGTCTGAAGTGTACAACTCCAGGGTTGTAGGTTTCACTCCACATGGGTCACATATTATAGAAACATAAACGTCTGTCTGTTTGGGAGAAAAAGGTACTTGCTATAGTTGGCCAGGAGTTCAACACACACATCACCCCAGCCCACTACTTGACCCTACAGATCCTACACCTGTATACTGCATTATCCCCAAAACACACACCACCCCATCCCTCTACCTGGCCCTAACAGATCCTACACCTGGCCGTCGACCTGGGAGGATGGAACCCCCCCCAAAAAATGTCTACTGCTGCAGCTACCATACAGTATCTTCTGTGATTTCCGCTTGATCAGTGCAGTACAATTAATAACCATGGTAATAAATGCAAGAAATTTAAAAGGTGTCCTCTCTGGATCTTTCTCTTCAGTCCTACTCCCAGTCGAATCACTCACCCTTGGGCTATCATCTACTTTCCTCACTGCCTCAGCATAGGAAACCTTCTGCCCCACTCTAACTCTGGCAATCTCAACCTGTCTCTCTCGCACTTCAGATCCCCAGCTGCATGGGTTCCCCCACAGTTGATACACAGGGCTTTCACTATCCCCTCTGACTATACCCTCTTTCACACTTTTCAGATCTTCAGATCTCTCTTCTACACACTGCTGCAACATTCTTGGTACCTAAAGCACCGTAACGGGTTTGAACAAAATCTAAACTGACCGTCAAGTAAGAACTTTCTATTGAAGCTCAACAAGACAGACAGGGTATTCTCAGTCTCAATCATTGGGTCTACGTCTCACTAACAAAGGACATAAAAAACACCATAAATATTATTTTTCAGATCTACTCTCAACGCCACCGCACTGATCACTCCATTGAGCGGCACCTTGCTCCGTAGAGCAAAGCACACCACAGGTCGAGCCCTGAGATGTGCTATGTGGAGCATCCTCTGCCTCTGGGTGGAGGATGCACACAACTCCTAAACAATTCTACTTCTTTGACATATGTAACAGTTCCCAGTTTGTTCTTTGCCCAGCTTGACAGAACAATGGGTTGGCCAAAGAGCAGGGATCAAATTTATCCCCAAATCTCACTCCTACCCGTCCAAAAGCATCTCTGGTGTGATCAGGACTGGAAGTTTCAACCACCCCTGCCACTGCAAGCACATCATCCTGGTTAGGCTTAATTTTAGAGGAAATATTACTGCCGATCGACTGCAACTCAAGATTCTTAACAGAACTAGCAGAATGATGCATCATTGCTTGAGTTTCGCATCATTGCACTTATACAATGTTTTGTGGAACATAACTAGTCTATTGGTAGGCTGGAAGCGACAATCAGAAAATAAGTAGGAATTGTATTAATATGCTGATACAAAAATGTAAACAAGTGTGTGTGTGGTTTGATATTATAACAGCAAAATTATACAGTTGTTAAATGTATTCTGTTGAGTCTTCTGTACTGACATCATATTGTATCTGATAATGTGTGACACACAACTACTGGTACACAGGAAGCTAGAAACAGGAAATAAGTAGGACTTTTATTAATATGATACTACAAACAAATACAACAATAGGTGTGTTTACATGCGTGATTGTGGGTTTTAGAGAGAGAAAGGGAGAGAATGAAGGAGGAAGTTGTTTGCACTATAAGATTAAGCATGTGTAGGAGTATGTTGTCATGGTGATGTTAAACCACTTTAAACCACTTAATACCAACCACAAATCCAGTAAAGTTTGCTGCCACATGACTGTCACGTCTAGGCCAGAGTTTTTAGGCTGGCGTGTTTAGTTTCGTTTTTGGTGAAGGTTTTTTTTTAGTTCTAGGTGTTGTATTTCTATGTTGGGGAAATGGTTCCCAATTAGAGGCAGCTGAGTGTCGTTACCTCTAATTGGGAACCATATATATGTTTGTAGTTTTCAGAGGGGTTTTGTGGGTTATTGTTTGTTCATAGCTTTGTTGGTTTTCTTGTTATGGTCAACGTTACGATCTTCGTTCGTTTTGTTTATTGTTTTGCCAGTTACGTTATTTAATAAAGAATGTATACTGGATACCTCGCCGCGCCTTGGTCCGTCCCTTCAGAAGATCATGACAATGACAAGTAATTCCATGCCTACAGAGAACTACAGAGAAGTCAGATGTCATGGTTAACACCAGTACCTACAGGGTTAAAAACAGTCAGAAATCATGGTTAATACCAGTACCTACAGGGTTAAAAAGAGTCAGATATCATGGTTAATACCAGGGCCTACAGGGTTAAAAACAGTCATCGATCATGGTTAATACCAGTACCTACAGGGTAGAAAACAGTCAGATATCATGGTTAATACCAGTACCTAAAGGGTTAAAAGACATCAGATATTATGGTGAAAAACAATACCTACAAGCTAAACAAAATGCAGATATTATGGTTAAGAGCAGTAACTACAGGGCTAAAAACCATCAAAAATCATGAAAAATTCTAGTACCTACAGGGTTAATAACAGTCAGATATCATGTTTAATACCAGTTCCAACAGGGTTAAAAATAGTCAGATATCATGGTTAATAGAGGTACCTACAGGTTTAACAACAGTCAGATATAATGGTTAATACAAGTATCTTCAAGGTTAAAAACAGTCAAATATAATGGTTAATATCAGTACTTAAAAGGTTAAAAAACATCAGAAAAAAAGGTTAATTCCAGTACCTACAGTGTTAAAGTACAGCAGATACCATGATTAATACCAGTATCTACAGGGTTAACAACATTCAGATATTATGGTTAATACAAGTACCTACAGGTTTAAAAACAGTCAGATATTATGGTAAATAGCAGTACCTACAGGGTTAAAAACAGTCACATATCATGGTCAACACCTGTACCTACAGGACTAAAAACAGTCAGATATCATGGTTAATAAAATTACCTACAGGGTTTAAAAATAATTAGATATCATGGTAAATACCAATACCTACAGGGTTGAAAGCAGTTAGATATCATTCTTAATACCAGTATCTACACTGTTAAAAACCATCAAAAATCAAGGTTAATTCCAGTACCTACAGGGTTAATAACAGTCAGATTTCATGGTTAATACCTGTACCTACAGGGTTTAAAAACATCAGATATCATGATTAAGAACAGTACCTACAGGGTTAAAAACAGTCAGATATCGTGGATAATACCAGTACCTACAGGGTTAAAAACAGTCAGATATCATGGTTAATACCAATACATTGTGGTTTAAAAACAGTTCGATATCATGGTTAATACCAGTTCCTACAGGGTTAAAAACAGTCAGATATCATGGTTAATACCAGTACCTACAGGGTTAACAACAGTAAGATATCATGTTTTAATGCCATTACCTACAGGGTTAACAATAGTCAGATATCATGGTTAATTCCAGTATCTATAGGGTTAAAACAGTCAGATATCCTGGTTAATACCAGTGTCTACAGGGTTAAAAACAGTCAGATATAGTGATTAATTGTCAGAACGGGTGGGTGTAGCTGGTGTATAAAGTCAGGCGCAGGAGAGCAGAGATGAGTGAACCAAATGCACTTTACTAGACAGCACAAAGTAAAACCATAATACAAAGTGCAAAAGAACGGTTGCCACAGAACACGGGTAAAATAAATGGCACCCAGCACAAACCAGCCGGAACAATACCGACCTGAACAAATATGAAATATCACACACAAAGACATGGGGGAAACAGAGGATTAAATACATGAAACTTAATTTGGGAAATGAAACCAGGGGTGTGAGAACACAAGACAAAACTAATGGAAAATGTATCAAGAAAACCGGTGACGCCGACCGCCCAAAGAGAGGGAACGACTTCGGCGGAAGTCGTGACAGTAATACCAGTACGTACAGGGTAAAAAACATCAGATTGTGGATAATACCAGTACCCTCATGGTTAAAAACAGTCAGATATCATGGTTAATACCATTAACAACAGGGTTAAAAACAGTCAGATATCATGGTCAACACCTGTACCTACAGGTCTAAAAACAGTCAGATATCAAGGTTAATACAATTACCTACAGGGTTTAAAAATTATTTGATATCATGGTAAATACCAATACCTACAGGGTTAAAAACATCAGATATCATGGATGATACCAGTACCTACAGGGTTAAAAACAGTCAGATATTGTGGTTAATACCAGTACCTTCATGGATAAAAAAAGTCAGATATCATGGTTAATACCAGTACCTACAGGGTTAAAAAAAAGTCTGATATTGTGGTTAATACAATTACCTACAGGGTTTAAAAACATCAGATATCATGGTTAATACCAGTACCTACAGGGTTAACAACAGTAAGATATCATGTTTTAATGCCATTACCTACAGGGTTAACAATAGTCAGATATCATGGTTAATTCCAGTATCTATAGGGTTAAAACAGTCAGATATCCTGGTTAATACCAGTTTCTACAGGGTTAAAAACAGTCAGATATAGTGATTAATTGTCAGAACGGGTGGGTGTAGCTGGTGTATAAAGTCAGGCGCAGGAGAGCAGAGATGAGTGAACCAAATGCACTTTACTAGACAGCACAAAGTAAAACCATAATACAAAGTGCAAAAGAACGGTTGCCACAGAACACGGGTAAAATAAATGGCACCCAGCACAAACCAGCCGGAACAATACCGACCTGAACAAATATGAAATATCACACACAAAGACATGGGGGAAACAGAGGATTAAATACATGAAACTTAATTTGGGAAATGAAACCAGGGGTGTGAGAACACAAGACAAAACTAATGGAAAATGTATCAAGAAAACCGGTGACGCCGACCACTAAAGAGAGGGAACGACTTCGGCGGAAGTCGTGACAGTAATACCAGTACGTACAGGGTAAAAAACATCAGATTGTGGATAATACCAGTACCCTCATGGTTAAAAACAGTCAGATATCATGGTTAATACCATTAACAACAGGGTTAAAAACAGTCAGATATCATGGTCAACACCTGTACCTACAGGTCTAAAAACAGTCAGATATCAAGGTTAATACAATTACCTACAGGGTTTAAAAATTATTTGATATCATGGTAAATACCAATACCTACAGGGTTAAAAACATCAGATATCATGGATGATACCAGTACCTACAGGGTTAAAAACAGTCAGATATTGTGGTTAATACCAGTACCTTCATGGATAAAAAAAGTCAGATATCATGGTTAATACCAGTACCTACAGGGTTAAAAAAAAGTCTGATATTGTGGTTAATACAATTACCTACAGGGTTTAAAAACATCAGATATCATGGTTAATACCAGTTCCTACAGGGACAAAAACAGTCAGATATTGTGGTTAATACCAGTACCTTCATGGTTAAAAAAAGTCAGATATCATGGTTAATATAAGTACCTACAGAGTTAAAAACAGTCAGATATTGTGGTGAATACCAGTACCTTCATGATTTAAAAAAGTCAGATATCATGGTTAATACCATCACCTACAGGGTTAACAACAGTCAGATATTATGGTTAATACCAGAACCTAGAGGGATAAAAACCATCAGATATCATGGTTAATACCAGTACATACATGCTTATTAACAGTCAGATATAGTGGTTAAAAAAAATACCTACAGGGTTAAGAATTGTCAAATATCATGGTTAATACCAGTTTAAACAGGGACAAAAACAGTCCGATATGATGGTTATTAACTGTACCTACAGGGTTAAAAACATTCAGATATCAATTAATTTCTAGTGCAGAACCGTTAGTGTAGATGATAGGAACGCTATGAGACCATTTTCAGCATTTTTCAACTGTTAAGTATAGTTATACACCGTATTCCAGAAACAAGGTCTTAAATCATGTTTGGCTAAATTTGTAAGTAAAAACTAGTGCAGTACTTGTAGCAGAGATTATAGGGACACTATTTGACTATTTTTAGCTTGTTGCAACTGTGAAATATAGTTATGATTACTTTTCAAGAAACAAGGCCTAAAATCATGTTTGATGCAATTTGTTATTAATTTCTATTGCAATACCGGTCGAATAGATGATAAGAACGCTATGAGACTATTTTCAGCTTGTTGCAACTGTGAAATATAGTTCTGAACACTTTTCCATAAACAAGGTCTAAAATCATGGTTGATGCAATTTGTTAGTAATTTCTAGTGCAGTACTGGTCGTATAGATGATAGGAAAACTACTTGCCCAATTTCAGCTTGTTTCAAACGTGAAATATTGTTTTGAACACTTATCCAGAAACAAGGCCTAAAATCATGTTTGACGCAATTTGTAAGTAATTTCTAGTGCAGTACTGGTCGTATAGATGATAGCAATGCTATGAGAACATTTTCAGCTTGTTGCAACTGTGAAATATAGTTATGAACACTTTTCCAGAAACAAGGTCTAAAATCATGGTTGATGCAATTTGTAAATAATTTCTAGTGCAGTACCATTTGTATAGATAGTAGGAACGCTATAAGACTATTTTCAGCTTGTTGCAACTGTGAAATATAGTTATGAACACTTTTCCAGAAACAAGGTCTAAAATCATGGTTGATGCAATTTGTAAATAATTTCTAGTGCAGTACCATTTGTATAGATAGTAGGAACGCTATAAGACTATTTTCAGCTTGTTGCAACTGTGAAATATAGTTATGAACACTTTTCATGAAACAAGGTCTAAAATCATGGTTGATGCAATTTGTAAGTAATTTCTAGTGCAGTACTGGTCGTATAGATGATAGCAATGCTATGAGACTATTTTCAGCTTGTTGCAACTGTGAAATATAGTTATGAACACTTTTCCAGAAACAAGGTCTAAAATCATGGTTGATGCAATTTGTAAGTAATTTCTAGTGCAGTACTGGTCGTATAGATGATAGCAATGCTATGAGACTATTTTCAGCTTGTTGCAACTGTGAAATATAGTTATGAACACTTTTCATGAAACAAGGTCTAAAATCATGGTTGATGCAATTTGTAAATAATTTCTAGTGCAGTACCATTGGTATAGATGATAGCAATGCTATGAGACTATTTTCAGCTTGTTGCAACTGTGAAATATAGTTATGAACACTTTTCCAGAAACAAGGTCTAAAATCATGGTTGATGCAATTTGTAAGTAATTTCTAGTGCAGTACTGGTCGTATAGATGATAGCAATGCTATGAGACTATTTTCAGCTTGTTGCAACTGTGAAATATAGTTATGAACACTTCCAGAAACAAGGTCTAAAATCATGGTTGATGCAATTTGTAAATAATTTCTAGTGCAGTACCATTTGTATAGATAGTAGGAACGCTATAAGACTATTTTCAGCTTGTTGCAACTGTGAAATATAGTTATGAACACTTTTCATGAAACAAGGTCTAAAATCATGGTTGATGCAATTTGTAAATAATTTCTAGTGCAGTACCGTTTTTATAGATAGTAGGAACGGTATAAGACTATTTTCAGCTTGTTGCAACTGTGAAATATAGTTATGAACACTTTTCATGAAACAAGGTCTAAAATCATGGTTGATGCAATTTGTAAGTAATTTCTAGTGCAGTACTGGTCGTATAGATGATAGCAATGCTATGAGACTATTTTCAGCTTGTTGCAACTGTGAAATATAGTTATGAACACTTTTCCAGAAACAAGGTCTAAAATCATGGTTGATGCAATTTGTAAGTAATTTCTAGTGCAGTACTGGTCGTATAGATGATAGCAATGCTATGAGACTATTTTCAGCTTGTTGCAACTGTGAAATATAGTTATGAACACTTTTCCAGAAACAAGGTCTAAAATCATGGTTGATGCAATTTGTAAGTAATTTCTAGTGCAGTACTGGTCGTATAGATGATAGCAATGCTATGAGACTATTTTCAGCTTGTTGCAACTGTGAAATATAGTTATGAACACTTTTCCAGAAACAAGGTCTAAAATCATGGTTGATGCAATTTGTAAATAATTTCTAGTGCAGTACCATTTGTATAGATAGTAGGAACGCTATAAGACTATTTTCAGCTTGTTGCAACTGTGAAATATAGTTATGAACACTTTTCCAGAAACAAGGTCTAAAATCATGGTTGATGCAATTTGTAAATAATTTCTAGTGCAGTACTGGTTTTATAGATAGTAGCAATGCTATAAGACTATTTTCAGCTTGTTGCAACTGTGAAATATAGTTAGAAACACTTTTCATGAAACAAGGTCTAAAATCATGGTTGATGCAATTTGTAAATAATTTCTAGTGCAGTACCATTTGTATAGATAGTAGGAATGCTATGAGACTATTTTCAGCTTGTTGCAACTGTGAAATATAGTTATGAACACTTTTCCAGAAACAAGGTCTAAAATCATGGTTGATGCAAATTGTAAGTAATTTCTAGTGCAGTACTGGTCGTATAGATGATAGCAATGCTATGAGACTGTTTTCAGCTTGTTGCAACTGTGAAATATAGTTATGAACACTTTTCATGAAACAAGGTCTAAAATCGTGGTTGATGCAATTTGTAAGTAATTTATAATGCAGTACTGGTCGTATAGATGATAGCAATGCTATGAGACAATTTTCAGCTTGTTGCAACTGTGAAATATAGTTATGAACACTTTTCCAGAAACAAGGTGTAAAATCATGGTTGTTGCAAAGCAACGCTATGACTATTTTCAGCTTGTTGCAACTGTGAAATATAGTTATGAACACTTCTCCAGAAACAAGGTCTAAAATCATGGTTGATGCAATTTGTAAGTAATTTCTAGTGCAGTACTGGTCGTATAGATGATAGCAATGCTATGAGACTATTTTCAGCTTGTTGCAACTGTGAAATATAGTTATGAACACTTTTCCAGAAACAAGGTCTAAAATCATGGTTGATGCAAATTGTAAGTAATTTCTAGTGCAGTACTGGTCGTATAGATGATAGCAATGCTATGAGACTATTTTCAGCTTGTTGCAACTGTGAAATATAGTTATGAACACTTTTCCAGAAACAAGGTCTAAAATCATGGTTGATGCAATTTGTAAGTAATTTCTAGTGCAGTACTGGTCGTATAGATGATAGCAATGCTATGAGACTATTTTCAGCTTGTTGCAACTGTGAAATATAGTTATGAACACTTTTCATGAAACAAGGTCTAAAATCATGGTTGATGCAATTTGTAAGTAATTTCTAGTGCAGTACTGGTCGTATAGATGATAGCAATGCTATGAGACTATTTTCAGCTTGTTGCAACTGTGAAATATAGTTATGAACACTTTTCATGAAACAAGGTCTAAAATCATGGTTGATGCAATTTGTAAATAATTTCTAGTGCAGTACCATTTGTATAGATAGTAGGAACGCTATAAGACTATTTTCAGCTTGTTGCAACTGTGAAATGTAGTTATGAACGCTTTTCCAGAAACAAGGTCTAAAATCATGGTTGATGCAATTTGTAAATAATTTCTAGTGCAGTACCATTTGTATAGATAGTAGCAATGCTATGAGACTATTTTCAGCTTGTTGCAACTGTGAAATATAGTTATGAACACTTTTCATGAAACAAGGTCTAAAATCATGGTTGATGCAATTTGTAAATAATTTCTAGTGCAGTACCATTTGTATAGATAGTAGGAACGCTATAAGACTATTTTCAGCTTGTTGCAACTGTGAAATATAGTTATGAACACTTTTCCAGAAACAAGGTCTAAAATCATGGTTGATGCAATTTGTAAATAATTTCTAGTGCAGTACTGGTCGTATAGATAGTAGCAATGCTATAAGACTATTTTCAGCTTGTTGCAACTGTGAAATATAGTTATGAACACTTTTCATGAAACAAGGTCTAAAATCATGGTTGATGCAATTTGTAAATAATTTCTAGTGCAGTACCATTTGTATAGATAGTAGGAATGCTATAAGACTATTTTCAGCTTGTTGCAACTGTGAAATATAGTTATGAACACTTTTCCAGAAACAAGGTCTAAAATCATGGTTGATGCAATTTGTAAGTAATTTCTAGTGCAGTACTGGTCGTATAGATGATAGCAATGCTATGAGACTATTTTCAGCTTGTTGCAACTGTGAAATATAGTTATGAACACTTTTCATGAAACAAGGTCTAAAATCATGGTTGATGCAATTTGTAAGTAATTTCTAGTGCAGTACTGGTCGTATAGATGATAGCAATGCTATGAGACTAAATTTTCAGCTTGTTGCAACTGTGAAATATAGTTATGAACACTTTTCCAGAAACAAGGTCTAAAATCATGGTTGATGCAATTTGTAATTTCTAGCAGTACTGGTCGTATAGATGATAGCAATGCTATGACTATTTTCAGCTTGTTGCAACTGTGAAATATAGTTATGAACACTTTTTCATGAAACAAGGTCTAAAATCATGGTTGATGCAATTTGTAAATAATTTCTAGTGCAGTACCATTTGTATAGATAGTAGGAACGCTATAAGACTATTTTCAGCTTGTTGCAACTGTGAAATATAGTTATGAACACTTTTCCAGAAACAAGGTCTAAAATCATGGTTGATGCAATTTGTAAATAATTTCTAGTGCAGTACCATTTGTATAGATAGTAGCAATGCTATGAGACTATTTTCAGCTTGTTGCAACTGTGAAATATAGTTATGAACACTTTTCATGAAACAAGGTCTAAAATCATGGTTGATGCAATTTGTAAATAATTTCTAGTGCAGTACCATTTGTATAGATAGTAGGAACGCTATAAGACTATTTTCAGCTTGTTGCAACTGTGAAATATAGTTATGAACACTTTTCCAGAAACAAGGTCTAAAATCATGGTTGATGCAATTTGTAAATAATTTCTAGTGCAGTACTGGTCGTATAGATGATAGCAATGCTATGAGACTATTTTCAGCTTGTTGCAACTGTGAAATATAGTTATGAACACTTTTCCAGAAACAAGGTCTAAAATCATGGTTGATGCAATTTGTAAATAATTTCTAGTGCAGTACCATTTGTATAGATAGTAGGAACGCTATAAGACTATTTTCAGCTTGTTGCAACTGTGAAATATAGTTAGAAACACTTTTCATGAAACAAGGTCTAAAATCATGGTTGATGCAATTTGTAAATAATTTCTAGTGCAGTACCATTTGTATAGATAGTAGGAATGCTATGAGACTATTTTCAGCTTGTTGCAACTGTGAAATATAGTTATGAACACTTTTCCAGAAACAAGGTCTAAAATCATGGTTGATGCAAATTGTAAGTAATTTCTAGTGCAGTACTGGTCGTATAGATGATAGCAATGCTATGAGACTATTTTCAGCTTGTTGCAACTGTGAAATATAGTTATGAACACTTTTCATGAAACAAGGTCTAAAATCATGGTTGATGCAATTTGTAAGTAATTTCTAGTGCAGTACTGGTCGTATAGATGATAGCAATGCTATGAGACTATTTTCAGCTTGTTGCAACTGTGAAATATAGTTATGAACACTTTTCCAGAAACAAGGTCTAAAATCATGGTTGATGCAATTTGTAAATAATTTCTAGTGCAGTACCATTTGTATAGATAGTAGGCAACGCTATAAGACTATTTTCAGCTTGTTGCAACTGTGAAATATAGTTATGAACACTTTTCCAGAAACAAGGTCTAAAATCATGGTTGATGCAATTTGTAAGTAATTTCTAGTGCAGTACTGGTCGTATAGATGATAGCAATGCTATGAGACTATTTTCAGCTTGTTGCAACTGTGAAATATAGTTATGAACACTTTTCCAGAAACAAGGTCTAAAATCATGGTTGATGCAATTTGTAAATAATTTCTAGTGCAGTACCATTTGTATAGATAGTAGGAACGCTATAAGACTATTTTCAGCTTGTTGCAACTGTGAAATATAGTTATGAACACTTTTCCAGAAACAAGGTCTAAAATCATGGTTGATGCAATTTGTAAATAATTTCTAGTGCAGTACCATTTGTATAGATGATAGCAATGCTATGAGACTATTTTCAGCTTGTTGCAACTGTGAAATATAGTTATGAACACTTTTCATGAAACAAGGTCTAAAATCATGGTTGATGCAATTTGTAAATAATTTCTAGTGCAGTACCATTTGTATAGATAGTAGGAATGCTATAAGACTATTTTCAGCTTGTTGCAACTGTGAAATATAGTTATGAACACTTTTCCAGAAACAAGGTCTAAAATCATGGTTGATGCAATTTGTAAGTAATTTCTAGTGCAGTACTGGTCGTATAGATGATAGCAATGCTATGAGACTATTTTCAGCTTGTTGCAACTGTGAAATATAGTTATGAACACTTTTCATGAAACAAGGTCTAAAATCATGGTTGATGCAATTTGTAAGTAATTTCTAGTGCAGTACTGGTCGTATAGATGATAGCAATGCTATGAGACTATTTTCAGCTTGTTGCAACTGTGAAATATAGTTATGAACACTTTTCAGAAACAAGGTCTAAAATCATGGTTGATGCAATTTGTAAATAATTTCTAGTGCAGTACCATGTATAGATGATAGGAATGCTATGAGACTATTTTCAGCTTGTTGCAACTGTGAAATATAGTTATGAACACTTTTCCAGAAACAAGGTCTAAAATCATGGTTGATGCAATTTGTAAGTAATTTCTAGTGCAGTACTGGTCGTATAGATGATAGCAATGCTATGAGACTATTTTCAGCTTGTTGCAACTGTGAAATATAGTTATGAACACTTTTCATGAAACAAGGTCTAAAATCATGGTTGATGCAATTTGTAAATAATTTCTAGTGCAGTACCATTTGTATAGATGATAGGAATGCTATAAGACTATTTTCAGCTTGTTGCAACTGTGAAATATAGTTATGAACACTTTTCCAGAAACAAGGTCTAAAATCATGGTTGATGCAATTTGTAAGTAATTTCTAGTGCAGTACCATTTGTATAGATAGTAGCAATGCTATGAGACTATTTTCAGCTTGTTGCAACTGTGAAATATAGTTATGAACACTTTTCATGAAACAAGGTCTAAAATCATGGTTGATGCAATTTGTAAGTAATTTCTAGTGCAGTACTGGTCGTATAGATGATAGCAATGCTATGAGACTATTTTCAGCTTGTTGCAACTGTGAAATATAGTTATGAACACTTTTCCAGAAACAAGGTCTAAAATCATGGTTGATGCAATTTGTAAATAATTTCTAGTGCAGTACCATTTGTATAGATAGTAGGAATGCTATAAGACTATTTTCAGCTTGTTGCAACTGTGAAATATAGTTATGAACACTTTTCCAGAAACAAGGTCTAAAATCATGGTTGATGCAATTTGTAAATAATTTCTAGTGCAGTACCATTTGTATAGATAGTAGGAATGCTATAAGACTATTTTCAGCTTGTTGCAACTGTGAAATATAGTTATGAACACTTTTCATGAAACAAGGTCTAAAATCATGGTTGATGCAATTTGTAAATAATTTCTAGTGCAGTACCATTTGTATAGATAGTAGCAATGCTATAAGACTATTTTCAGCTTGTTGCAACTGTGAAATATAGTTATGAACACTTTTCCATGAAACAAGGTCTAAAATCATGGTTGATGCAATTTGTAAGTAATTTCTAGTGCAGTACTGGTCGTATAGATGATAGCAATGCTATGAGACTATTTTCAGCTTGTTGCAACTGTGAAATATAGTTATGAACACTTTTCCAGAAACAAGGTCTAAAATCATGGTTGATGCAATTTGTAAATAATTTCTAGTGCAGTACCATTTGTACAGATAGTAGGAATGCTATAAGACTATTTTCAGCTTGTTGCAACTGTGAAATATAGTTATGAACACTTTTCCAGAAACAAGGTCTAAAATCATGGTTGATGCAATTTGTAAGTAATTTCTAGTGCAGTACTGGTCGTATAGATGATAGCAATGCTATGAGACTATTTTCAGCTTGTTGCAACTGTGAAATATAGTTATGAACACTTTTCCAGAAACAAGGTCTAAAATCATGGTTGATGCAATTTGTAAGTAATTTCTAGTGCAGTACTGGTCGTATAGATGATAGCAATGCTATGAGACTATTTTCAGCTTGTTGCAACTGTGAAATATAGTTATGAACACTTTTCCAGAAACAAGGTCTAAAATCATGGTTGATGCAATTTGTAAATAATTTCTAGTGCAGTACCATTTGTATAGATAGTAGGAACGCTATAAGACTATTTTCAGCTTGTTGCAACTGTGAAATATAGTTATGAACACTTTTCCAGAAACAAGGTCTAAAATCATAGTTGATGCAATTCGTAAATAATTTCTAGTGCAGTACCGTTTTTATAGATAGTAGCAATGCTATAAGACTATTTTCAGCTTGTTGCAACTGTGAAATATAGTTAGAAACACTTTTCATGAAACAAGGTCTAAAATCATGGTTGATGCAATTTGTAAATAATTTCTAGTGCAGTACCATTTGTATAGATAGTAGGAATGCTATAAGACTATTTTCAGCTTGTTGCAACTGTGAAATATAGTTATGAACACTTTTCCAGAAACAAGGTCTAAAATCATGGTTGATGCAATTTGTAAGTAATTTCTAGTGCAGTACTGGTCGTATAGATGATAGCAATGCTATGAGACTATTTTCAGCTTGTTGCAACTGTGAAATATAGTTATGAACACTTTTCATGAAACAAGGTCTAAAATCATGGTTGATGCAATTTGTAAGTAATTTCTAGTGCAGTACTGGTCGTATAGATGATAGCAATGCTATGAGACTATTTTCAGCTTGTTGCAACTGTGAAATATAGTTATGAACACTTTTCCAGAAACAAGGTCTAAAATCATGGTTGATGCAATTTGTAAGTAATTTCTAGTGCAGTACTGGTCGTATAGATGATAGCAATGCTATGACTATTTTCAGCTTGTTGCAACTGTGAAATATAGTTATGAACACTTTTCCAGAAACAAGGTCTAAAATCATGGTTGATGCAAATTGTAAGTAATTTCTAGTGCAGTACTGGTCGTATAGATGATAGCAATGCTATGAGACTGTTTTCAGCTTGTTGCAACTGTGAAATATAGTTATGAACACTTTTCATGAATCAAGGTCTAAAATCATGGTTGATGCAATTTGTAAGTAATTTCTAGTGCAGTACTGGTCGTATAGATGATAGCAATGCTATGAGACCATTTTCAGCTTGTTGCAATTGTGAAATATAGTTATGAACACTTTTCCAGAAACAAGGTCTAAAATCATGGTTGTTGCAAAGCAACGCTATGACTATTTTCAGCTTGTTACAACTGTGAAATATAGTTATGAACACTTTTCCAGAAACAAGGTGTAAAATCATGGTTGTTGCAAAGCAACGCTATGACTATTTTCAGCTTGTTGCAACTGTGAAATATAGTTATGAACACTTTTCCAGAAACAAGGTCTAAAATCATGGTTGATGCAATTTGTAAGTAATTTCTAGTGCAGTACTGGTCGTATAGATGATAGCAATGCTATGAGACCATTTTCAGCTTGTTGCAATTGTGAAATATAGTTATGAACACTTTTCCAGAAACAAGGTCTAAAATCATGGTTGATGCAATTTGTAAATAATTTCTAGTGCAGTACCATTTGTATAGATAGTAGGAACGCTATAAGACTATTTTCAGCTTGTTGCAACTGTGAAATATAGTTATGAACACTTTTCCAGAAACAAGGTCTAAAATCATGGTTGATGCAATTTGTAAATAATTTCTAGTGCAGTACCATTTGTATAGATAGTAGGAACGCTATGAGACTATTTTCAGCTTGTTGCAACTGTGAAATATAGTTATGAACACTTTTCATGAAACAAGGTCTAAAATCATGGTTGATGCAATTTGTAAATAATTTCTAGTGCAGTACCATTTGTATAGATAGTAGGAATGCTATGAGACTATTTTCAGCTTGTTGCAACTGTGAAATATAGTTATGAACACTTTTCCAGAAACAAGGTCTAAAATCATGGTTGATGCAATTTGTAAGTAATTTCTAGTGCAGTACTGGTCGTATAGATGATAGCAATGCTATGAGACTATTTTCAGCTTGTTGCAACTGTGAAATATAGTTATGAACACTTTTCCAGAAACAAGGTCTAAAATCATGGTTGATGCAATTTGTAAATAATTTCTAGTGCAGTACCATTTGTATAGATAGTAGGAACGCTATAAGACTATTTTCAGCTTGTTGCAACTGTGAAATATAGTTATGAACACTTTTCCAGAAACAAGGTCTAAAATCATGGTTGATGCAATTTGTAAGTAATTTCTAGTGCAGTACTGGTCGTATAGATGATAGCAATGCTATGAGACTATTTTCAGCTTGTTGCAACTGTGAAATATAGTTATGAACACTTTTCCAGAAACAAGGTCTAAAATCATGGTTGATGCAATTTGTAAATAATTTCTAGTGCAGTACCATTTGTATAGATAGTAGGAACGCTATAAGACTATTTTCAGCTTGTTGCAACTGTGAAATATAGTTATGAACACTTTTCCAGAAACAAGGTCTAAAATCATGGTTGATGCAATTTGTAAATAATTTCTAGTGCAGTACCATTTGTATAGATAGTAGGAATGCTATAAGACTATTTTCAGCTTGTTGCAACTGTGAAATATAGTTATGAACACTTTTCATGAAACAAGGTCTAAAATCATGGTTGATGCAATTTGTAAATAATTTCTAGTGCAGTACCATTTGTATAGATAGTAGGAATGCTATAAGACTATTTTCAGCTTGTTGCAACTGTGAAATATAGTTATGAACACTTTTCCAGAAACAAGGTCTAAAATCATGGTTGATGCAATTTGTAAGTAATTTCTAGTGCAGTACTGGTCGTATAGATGATAGCAATGCTATGAGACTATTTTCAGCTTGTTGCAACTGTGAAATATAGTTATGAACACTTTTCATGAAACAAGGTCTAAAATCATGGTTGATGCAATTTGTAAGTAATTTCTAGTGCAGTACTGGTCGTATAGATGATAGCAATGCTATGAGACTATTTTCAGCTTGTTGCAACTGTGAAATATAGTTATGAACACTTTTCCAGAATCAAGGTCTAAAATCATGGTTGATGCAATTGTAAATAATCTCTAGTGCATTACTGGTCGTATAGATGATGGCAATGCTATGAGACTATTTTCAGCTTGTTGCAACTGTGAAATATAGTTATGAACACTTTTCCAGAAACAAGGTCTAAAATCATGGTTGATGCAATTTGTAAGTAATTTCTAGTGCAGTACTGGTCGTATAGATGATAGCAATGCTATGAGACTATTTTCAGCTTGTTGCAACTGTGAAATATAGTTATGAACACTTTTCATGAAACAAGGTCTAAAATCATGGTTGATGCAATTTGTAAGTAATTTCTAGTGCAGTACTGGTCGTATAGATGATAGCAATGCTATGAGACTATTTTCAGCTTGTTGCAACTGTGAAATATAGTTATGAACACTTTTCCAGAAACAAGGTCTAAAATCATGGTTGATGCAATTTGTAAATAATTTCTAGTGCAGTACCATTTGTATAGATAGTAGGAATGCTATAAGACTATTTTCAGCTTGTTGCAACTGTGAAATATAGTTATGAACACTTTTCCAGAAACAAGGTCTAAAATCATGGTTGATGCAATTTGTAAGTAATTTCTAGTGCAGTACTGGTCGTATAGATGATAGCAATGCTATGAGACTATTTTCAGCTTGTTGCAACTGTGAAATATAGTTATGAACACTTTTCCAGAAACAAGGTCTAAAATCATGGTTGATGCAATTTGTAAGTAATTTCTAGTGCAGTACTGGTCGTATAGATGATAGCAATGCTATGAGACTATTTTCAGCTTGTTGCAACTGTGAAATATAGTTATGAACACTTTTCCAGAAACAAGGTCTAAAATCATGGTTGATGCAATTTGTAAATAATTTCTAGTGCAGTACCATTTGTATAGATAGTAGGAACGCTATAAGACTATTTTCAGCTTGTTGCAACTGTGAAATATAGTTATGAACACTTTTCCAGAAACAAGGTCTAAAATCATGGTTGATGCAATTTGTAAATAATTTCTAGTGCAGTACCATTTGTATAGATAGTAGCAATGCTATGAGACTATTTTCAGCTTGTTGCAACTGTGAAATATAGTTATGAACACTTTTCATGAAACAAGGTCTAAAATCATGGTTGATGCAATTTGTAAATAATTTCTAGTGCAGTACCATTTGTATAGATAGTAGGAATGCTATAAGACTATTTTCAGCTTGTTGCAACTGTGAAATATAGTTATGAACACTTTTCCAGAAACAAGGTCTAAAATCATGGTTGATGCAATTTGTAAGTAATTTCTAGTGCAGTACTGGTCGTATAGATGATAGCAATGCTATGAGACTATTTTCAGCTTGTTGCAACTGTGAAATATAGTTATGAACACTTTTCATGAAACAAGGTCTAAAATCATGGTTGATGCAATTTGTAAGTAATTTCTAGTGCAGTACTGGTCGTATAGATGATAGCAATGCTATGAGACTATTTTCAGCTTGTTGCAACTGTGAAATATAGTTATGAACACTTTTCCAGAAACAAGGTCTAAAATCATGGTTGATGCAAATTTGTAAATAATTTCTAGTGCAGTACTGGTCGTATAGATGATAGCAATGCTATGAGACTATTTTCAGCTTGTTGCAACTGTGAAATATAGTTATGAACACTTTTCCAGAAACAAGGTCTAAAATCATGGTTGATGCAATTTGTAAGTAATTTCTAGTGCAGTACTGGTCGTATAGATGATAGCAATGCTATGAGACTATTTTCAGCTTGTTGCAACTGTGAAATATAGTTATGAACACTTTTCATGAAACAAGGTCTAAAATCATGGTTGATGCAATTTGTAAGTAATTTCTAGTGCAGTACTGGTCGTATAGATGATAGCAATGCTATGAGACTATTTTCAGCTTGTTGCAACTGTGAAATATAGTTATGAACACTTTTCCAGAAACAAGGTCTAAAATCATGGTTGATGCAATTTGTAAATAATTTCTAGTGCAGTACCATTTGTATAGATAGTAGGAATGCTATAAGACTATTTTCAGCTTGTTGCAACTGTGAAATATAGTTATGAACACTTTTCCAGAAACAAGGTCTAAAATCATGGTTGATGCAATTTGTAAGTAATTTCTAGTGCAGTACTGGTCGTATAGATGATAGCAATGCTATGAGACTATTTTCAGCTTGTTGCAACTGTGAAATATAGTTATGAACACTTTTCCAGAAACAAGGTCTAAAATCATGGTTGATGCAATTTGTAAGTAATTTCTAGTGCAGTACTGGTCGTATAGATGATAGCAATGCTATGAGACTATTTTCAGCTTGTTGCAACTGTGAAATATAGTTATGAACACTTTTCCAGAAACAAGGTCTAAAATCATGGTTGATGCAATTTGTAAATAATTTCTAGTGCAGTACCATTTGTATAGATAGTAGGAACGCTATAAGACTATTTTCAGCTTGTTGCAACTGTGAAATATAGTTATGAACACTTTTCCAGAAACAAGGTCTAAAATCATGGTTGATGCAATTTGTAAATAATTTCTAGTGCAGTACCATTTGTATAGATAGTAGCAATGCTATAAGACTATTTTCAGCTTGTTGCAACTGTGAAATATAGTTATGAACACTTTTCATGAAACAAGGTCTAAAATCATGGTTGATGCAATTTGTAAATAATTTCTAGTGCAGTACCATTTGTATAGATAGTAGGAATGCTATAAGACTATTTTCAGCTTGTTGCAACTGTGAAATATAGTTATGAACACTTTTCCAGAAACAAGGTCTAAAATCATGGTTGATGCAATTTGTAAGTAATTTCTAGTGCAGTACTGGTCGTATAGATGATAGCAATGCTATGAGACTATTTTCAGCTTGTTGCAACTGTGAAATATAGTTATGAACACTTTTCATGAAACAAGGTCTAAAATCATGGTTGATGCAATTTGTAAGTAATTTCTAGTGCAGTACTGGTCGTATAGATGATAGCAATGCTATGAGACTATTTTCAGCTTGTTGCAACTGTGAAATATAGTTATGAACACTTTTCCAGAAACAAGGTCTAAAATCATGGTTGATGCAATTTGTAAATAATTTCTAGTGCAGTACCATTTGTATAGATGATAGGAATGCTATGAGACTATTTTCAGCTTGTTGCAACTGTGAAATATAGTTATGAACACTTTTCCAGAAACAAGGTCTAAAATCATGGTTGATGCAATTTGTAAGTAATTTCTAGTGCAGTACTGGTCGTATAGATGATAGCAATGCTATGAGACTATTTTCAGCTTGTTGCAACTGTGAAATATAGTTATGAACACTTTTCATGAAACAAGGTCTAAAATCATGGTTGATGCAATTTGTAAGTAATTTCTAGTGCAGTACTGGTCGTATAGATGATAGCAATGCTATGAGACTATTTTCAGCTTGTTGCAACTGTGAAATATAGTTATGAACACTTTTCCAGAAACAAGGTCTAAAATCATGGTTGATGCAATTTGTAAATAATTTCTAGTGCAGTACCATTTGTATAGATAGTAGGAATGCTATAAGACTATTTTCAGCTTGTTGCAACTGTGAAATATAGTTATGAACACTTTTCCAGAAACAAGGTCTAAAATCATGGTTGATGCAATTTGTAAGTAATTTCTAGTGCAGTACTGGTCGTATAGATGATAGCAATGCTATGAGACTATTTTCAGCTTGTTGCAACTGTGAAATATAGTTATGAACACTTTTCCAGAAACAAGGTCTAAAATCATGGTTGATGCAATTTGTAAGTAATTTCTAGTGCAGTACTGGTCGTATAGATGATAGCAATGCTATGAGACTATTTTCAGCTTGTTGCAACTGTGAAATATAGTTATGAACACTTTTCCAGAAACAAGGTCTAAAATCATGGTTGATGCAATTTGTAAATAATTTCTAGTGCAGTACCATTTGTATAGATAGTAGGAACGCTATAAGACTATTTTCAGCTTGTTGCAACTGTGAAATATAGTTATGAACACTTTTCCAGAAACAAGGTCTAAAATCATGGTTGATGCAATTTGTAAATAATTTCTAGTGCAGTACCATTTGTATAGATAGTAGGAATGCTATAAGACTATTTTCAGCTTGTTGCAACTGTGAAATATAGTTATGAACACTTTTCATGAAACAAGGTCTAAAATCATGGTTGATGCAATTTGTAAATAATTTCTAGTGCAGTACCATTTGTATAGATAGTAGGAATGCTATAAGACTATTTTCAGCTTGTTGCAACTGTGAAATATAGTTATGAACACTTTTCCAGAAACAAGGTCTAAAATCATGGTTGATGCAATTTGTAAGTAATTTCTAGTGCAGTACTGGTCGTATAGATGATAGCAATGCTATGAGACTATTTTCAGCTTGTTGCAACTGTGAAATATAGTTATGAACACTTTTCATGAAACAAGGTCTAAAATCATGGTTGATGCAATTTGTAAGTAATTTCTAGTGCAGTACTGGTCGTATAGATGATAGCAATGCTATGAGACTATTTTCAGCTTGTTGCAACTGTGAAATATAGTTATGAACACTTTTCAGAAACAAGGTCTAAAATCATGGTTGATGCAATTTGTGTAATTTCTAGTGCAGTACTGGTCGTATAGATAGTAGCAATGCTATGAGACTATTTTCAGCTTGTTGCAACTGTGAAATATAGTTATGAACACTTTTCCAGAAACAAGGTCTAAAATCATGGTTGATGCAATTTGTAAGTAATTTCTAGTGCAGTACTGGTCGTATAGATGATAGCAATGCTATGAGACTATTTTCAGCTTGTTGCAACTGTGAAATATAGTTATGAACACTTTTCATGAAACAAGGTCTAAAATCATGGTTGATGCAATTTGTAAGTAATTTCTAGTGCAGTACTGGTCGTATAGATGATAGCAATGCTATGAGACTATTTTCAGCTTGTTGCAACTGTGAAATATAGTTATGAACACTTTTCCAGAAACAAGGTCTAAAATCATGGTTGATGCAATTTGTAAATAAAGCAGTACCATAGTACTATGACTATTTTCAGCTTGTTGCAACTGTGAAATATAGTTATGAACACTTTTCCAGAAACAAGGTGTAAAATCATGGTTGATGCAATTTGTAAAGTAAAGCAGTACGCTATGACTATTTTCAGCTTGTTGCAACTGTGAAATATAGTTATGAACACTTTTCCAGAAACAAGGTCTAAAATCATGGTTGATGCAATTTGTAAGTAATTTCTAGTGCAGTACTGGTCGTATAGATGATAGCAATGCTATGAGACTATTTTCAGCTTGTTGCAACTGTGAAATATAGTTATGAACACTTTTCCAGAAACAAGGTCTAAAATCATGGTTGATGCAATTTGTAAATAATTTCTAGTGCAGTACCATTTGTATAGATAGTAGGAACGCTATAAGACTATTTTCAGCTTGTTGCAACTGTGAAATATAGTTATGAACACTTTTCCAGAAACAAGGTCTAAAATCATGGTTGATGCAATTTGTAAATAATTTCTAGTGCAGTACCTGGTCGTATAGATGATAGCAATGCTATGAGACTATTTTCAGCTTGTTGCAACTGTGAAATATAGTTATGAACACTTTTCATGAAACAAGGTCTAAAATCATGGTTGATGCAATTTGTAAATAATTTCTAGTGCAGTACCATTTGTATAGATAGTAGGAATGCTATAAGACTATTTTCAGCTTGTTGCAACTGTGAAATATAGTTATGAACACTTTTCCAGAAACAAGGTCTAAAATCATGGTTGATGCAATTTGTAAGTAATTTCTAGTGCAGTACTGGTCGTATAGATGATAGCAATGCTATGAGACTATTTTCAGCTTGTTGCAACTGTGAAATATAGTTATGAACACTTTTCATGAAACAAGGTCTAAAATCATGGTTGATGCAATTTGTAAGTAATTTCTAGTGCAGTACTGGTCGTATAGATGATAGCAATGCTATGAGACTATTTTCAGCTTGTTGCAACTGTGAAATATAGTTATGAACACTTTTCCAGAAACAAGGTCTAAAATCATGGTTGATGCAATTTGTAAATAATTTCTAGTGCAGTACCTGGTCGTATAGATGATAGCAATGCTATAAGACTATTTTCAGCTTGTTGCAACTGTGAAATATAGTTATGAACACTTTTCCAGAAACAAGGTCTAAAATCATGGTTGATGCAATTTGTAAGTAATTTCTAGTGCAGTACTGGTCGTATAGATGATAGCAATGCTATGAGACTATTTTCAGCTTGTTGCAACTGTGAAATATAGTTATGAACACTTTTCATGAAACAAGGTCTAAAATCATGGTTGATGCAATTTGTAAGTAATTTCTAGTGCAGTACTGGTCGTATAGATGATAGCAATGCTATGAGACTATTTTCAGCTTGTTGCAATTGTGAAATATAGTTATGAACACTTTTCCAGAAACAAGGTCTAAAATCATGGTTGATGCAATTTGTAAATAATTTCTAGTGCAGTACCATTTGTATAGATAGTAGGAATGCTATGAGACTATTTTCAGCTTGTTGCAACTGTGAAATATAGTTATGAACACTTTTCCAGAAACAAGGTCTAAAATCATGGTTGATGCAATTTGTAAGTAATTTCTAGTGCAGTACTGGTCGTATAGATGATAGCAATGCTATGAGACCATTTTCAGCTTGTTGCAACTGTGAAATATAGTTATGAACACTTTTCCAGACACCAGGTCTAAAATCATTGTTGATGCAATTTGTAAGTCATTTCTAGCGCAGTACTGGTCGTATAGATGATAGCAATGCTATGAGACTATTTTCAGCTTGTTGCAACTGTGAAATATAGTTATGAACACTTTTCCAGAAACAAGGTCTAAAATCATGGTTGATGCAATTTGTAAATAATTTCTAGTGCAGTACCATTTGTATAGATAGTAGGAATGCTATAAGACTATTTTCAGCTTGTTGCAACTGTGAAATATAGTTATGAACACTTTTCCAGAAACAAGGTCTAAAATCATGGTTGATGCAATTTGTAAATAATTTCTAGTGCAGTACCATTTGTATAGATAGTAGGAATGCTATAAGACTATTTTCAGCTTGTTGCAACTGTGAAATATAGTTATGAACACTTTTCCAGAAACAAGGTCTAAAATCATGGTTGATGCAATTTGTAAGTAATTTCTAGTGCAGTACTGGTCGTATAGATGATAGCAATGCTATGAGACTATTTTCAGCTTGTTGCAACTGTGAAATATAGTTATGAACACTTTTCATGAAACAAGGTCTAAAATCATGGTTGATGCAATTTGTAAGTAATTTCTAGTGCAGTACTGGTCGTATAGATGATAGCAATGCTATGAGACTATTTTCAGCTTGTTGCAACTGTGAAATATAGTTATGAACACTTTTCCAGAAACAAGGTCTAAAATCATGGTTGATGCAATTTGTAAATAATTTCTAGTGCAGTACCATTTGTATAGATGATAGCAATGCTATAAGACTATTTTCAGCTTGTTGCAACTGTGAAATATAGTTATGAACACTTTTCCAGAAACAAGGTCTAAAATCATGGTTGATGCAATTTGTAAGTAATTTCTAGTGCAGTACTGGTCGTATAGATGATAGCAATGCTATGAGACTATTTTCAGCTTGTTGCAACTGTGAAATATAGTTATGAACACTTTTCATGAAACAAGGTCTAAAATCATGGTTGATGCAATTTGTAAGTAATTTCTAGTGCAGTACTGGTCGTATAGATGATAGCAATGCTATGAGACTATTTTCAGCTTGTTGCAACTGTGAAATATAGTTATGAACACTTTTCCAGAAACAAGGTCTAAAATCATGGTTGATGCAATTTGTAATAATTTCTAGTGCAGTACCATTTGTATAGATAGTAGCAATGCTATAAGACTATTTTCAGCTTGTTGCAACTGTGAAATATAGTTATGAACACTTTTCCAGAAACAAGGTCTAAAATCATGGTTGATGCAATTTGTAAGTAATTTCTAGTGCAGTACCATTTGTACAGATAGTAGGAATGCTATAAGACTATTTTCAGCTTGTTGCAACTGTGAAATATAGTTATGAACACTTTTCCAGAAACAAGGTCTAAAATCATGGTTGATGCAATTTGTAAGTAATTTCTAGTGCAGTACTGGTCGTATAGATGATAGCAATGCTATGAGACTATTTTCAGCTTGTTGCAACTGTGAAATATAGTTATGAACACTTTTCCAGAAACAAGGTCTAAAATCATGGTTGATGCAATTTGTAAATAATTTCTAGTGCAGTACCATTTGTATAGATAGTAGGAACGCTATAAGACTATTTTCAGCTTGTTGCAACTGTGAAATATAGTTATGAACACTTTTCCAGAAACAAGGTCTAAAATCATGGTTGATGCAATTTGTAAATAATTTCTAGTGCAGTACCATTTGTATAGATAGTAGGAATGCTATGAGACTATTTTCAGCTTGTTGCAACTGTGAAATATAGTTATGAACACTTTTCATGAAACAAGGTCTAAAATCATGGTTGATGCAATTTGTAAGTAATTTCTAGTGCAGTACTGGTCGTATAGATGATAGCAATGCTATGAGACTATTTTCAGCTTGTTGCAACTGTGAAATATAGTTATGAACACTTTTCCAGAAACAAGGTCTAAAATCATGGTTGATGCAATTTGTAAATAATTTCTAGTGCAGTACCATTTGTATAGATGATAGCAATGCTATAAGACTATTTTCAGCTTGTTGCAACTGTGAAATATAGTTATGAACACTTTTCCAGAAACAAGGTCTAAAATCATGGTTGATGCAATTTGTAAGTAATTTCTAGTGCAGTACTGGTCGTATAGATGATAGCAATGCTATGAGACTATTTTCAGCTTGTTGCAACTGTGAAATATAGTTATGAACACTTTTCATGAAACAAGGTCTAAAATCATGGTTGATGCAATTTGTAAGTAATTTCTAGTGCAGTACTGGTCGTATAGATGATAGCAATGCTATGAGACTATTTTCAGCTTGTTGCAACTGTGAAATATAGTTATGAACACTTTTCCAGAAACAAGGTCTAAAATCATGGTTGATGCAATTTGTAAATAATTTCTAGTGCAGTACCATTTGTATAGATAGTAGGAACGCTATAAGACTATTTTCAGCTTGTTGCAACTGTGAAATATAGTTATGAACACTTTTCCAGAAACAAGGTCTAAAATCATGGTTGATGCAATTTGTAAGTAATTTCTAGTGCAGTACTGGTCGTATAGATGATAGCAATGCTATGAGACTATTTTCAGCTTGTTGCAACTGTGAAATATAGTTATGAACACTTTTCATGAAACAAGGTCTAAAATCATGGTTGATGCAATTTGTAAATAATTTCTAGTGCAGTACCATTTGTATAGATAGTAGGAATGCTATAAGACTATTTTCAGCTTGTTGCAACTGTGAAATATAGTTATGAACACTTTTCATGAAACAAGGTCTAAAATCATGGTTGATGCAATTTGTAAGTAATTTCTAGTGCAGTACTGGTCGTATAGATGATAGCAATGCTATGAGACTATTTTCAGCTTGTTGCAACTGTGAAATATAGTTATGAACACTTTTCCAGAAACAAGGTCTAAAATCATGGTTGATGCAATTTGTAAATAATTTCTAGTGCAGTACCACTTGTACAGATAGTAGGAATGCTATAAGACTATTTTCAGCTTGTTGCAACTGTGAAATATGGTTATGAACACATTTTCAGAAACAAGGTCTAAAATCATGGTTGATGCAATTTGTAAGTAATTTCTAGTGCAGTACTGGTCGTATAGATGATAGCAATGCTATGAGACTATTTTCAGCTTGTTGCAACTGTGAAATATAGTTATGAACACTTTTCCAGAAACAAGGTCTAAAATCATGGTTGATGCAATTTGTAAGTCATTTCTAGTGCAGTACTGGTCATATAGATGATAGCAATGCTATGAGACTATTTTCAGCTTGTTGCAACTGTGAAATATAGTTATGAACACTTTTCCAGAAACAAGGTCTAAAATCATGGTTGATGCAATTTGTAAATAATTTCTAGTGCAGTACCATTTGTATAGATAGTAGGAACGCTATAAGACTATTTTCAGCTTGTTGCAACTGTGAAATATAGTTATGAACACTTTTCCAGAAACAAGGTCTAAAATCATGGTTGATGCAATTTGTAAGTAATTTCTAGTGCAGTACTGGTCGTATAGATGATAGCAATGCTATGAGACTATTTTCAGCTTGTTGCAACTGTGAAATATAGTTATGAACACTTTTCATGAAACAAGGTCTAAAATCATGGTTGATGCAATTTGTAAGTAATTTCTAGTGCAGTACTGGTCGTATAGATGATAGCAATGCTATGAGACTATTTTCAGCTTGTTGCAACTGTGAAATATAGTTATGAACACTTTTCCAGAAACAAGGTCTAAAATCATGGTTGATGCAATTTGTAAATAATTTCTAGTGCAGTACCATTTGTATAGATGATAGGAATGCTATGAGACTATTTTCAGCTTGTTGCAACTGTGAAATATAGTTATGAACACTTTTCCAGAAACAAGGTCTAAAATCATGGTTGATGCAATTTGTAAGTAATTTCTAGTGCAGTACTGGTCGTATAGATGATAGCAATGCTATGAGACTATTTTCAGCTTGTTGCAACTGTGAAATATAGTTATGAACACTTTTCATGAAACAAGGTCTAAAATCATGGTTGATGCAATTTGTAAATAATTTCTAGTGCAGTACCATTTGTATAGATAGTAGGAACGCTATAAGACTATTTTCAGCTTGTTGCAACTGTGAAATATAGTTATGAACACTTTTCCAGAAACAAGGTCTAAAATCATGGTTGATGCAATTTGTAAGTTATTTCTAGTGCTGTACTGGTTGTATAGATCATAGCAATGCTATGAGACTATTTTCAGCTTGTTGCAACTGTGAAATATAGTTATGAACACTTTTCATGAAACAAGGTCTAAAATCATGGTTGATGCAATTTGTAAGTAATTTCTAGTGCAGTACCATTTGTATGGATAGTAGGAATGCTATGAGACTATTTTCAGCTTGTTGCAACTGTGAAATATAGTTATGAACACTTTTCATGAAACAAGGTCTAAAATCATGGTTGATGCAATTTGTAAGTAATTTCTAGTGCAGTACTGGTCGTATAGATGATAGCAATGCTATGAGACTATTTTCAGCTTGTTGCAACTGTGAAATATAGTTATGAACACTTTTCCAGAAACAAGGTCTAAAATCATGGTTGATGCAATTTGTAAGTAATTTCTAGTGCAGTACTGGTCGTATAGATGATAGCAATGCTATGAGACTATTTTCAGCTTGTTGCAACTGTGAAATATAGTTATGAACACTTTTCCAGAAACAAGGTCTAAAATCATGGTTGATGCAATTTGTAAATAATTTCTAGTGCAGTACCATTTGTATAGATAGTAGGAACGCTATAAGACTATTTTCAGCTTGTTGCAACTGTGAAATATAGTTATGAACACTTTTCCAGAAACAAGGTCTAAAATCATGGTTGATGCAATTTGTAAATAATTTCTAGTGCAGTACTGGTTGTATAGATCATAGCAATGCTATGAGACTATTTTCAGCTTGTTGCAACTGTGAAATATAGTTATGAACACTTTTCATGAAACAAGGTCTAAAATCATGGTTGATGCAATTTGTAAATAATTTCTAGTGCAGTACCATTTGTATAGATAGTAGGAATGCTATAAGACTATTTTCAGCTTGTTGCAACTGTGAAATATAGTTATGAACACTTTTCCAGAAACAAGGTCTAAAATCATGGTTGATGCAATTTGTAAGTAATTTCTAGTGCAGTACTGGTCGTATAGATGATAGCAATGCTATGAGACTATTTTCAGCTTGTTGCAACTGTGAAATATAGTTATGAACACTTTTCATGAAACAAGGTCTAAAATCATGGTTGATGCAATTTGTAATAATTTCTAGTGCAGTACCATTTGTATAGATAGTAGGAACGCTATAAGACTATTTTCAGCTTGTTGCAACTGTGAAATATAGTTATGAACACTTTTCCAGAAACAAGGTCTAAAATCATGGTTGATGCAATTTGTAAGTAATTTCTAGTGCAGTACCATTTGTATAGATGATAGCAATGCTATAAGACTATTTTCAGCTTGTTGCAACTGTGAAATATAGTTATGAACACTTTTCATGAAACAAGGTCTAAAATCATGGTTGATGCAATTTGTAAGTAATTTCTAGTGCAGTACCATTTGTATAGATAGTAGCAATGCTATGAGACTATTTTCAGCTTGTTGCAACTGTGAAATATAGTTATGAACACTTTTCATGAAACAAGGTCTAAAATCATGGTTGATGCAATTTGTAAGTAATTTCTAGTGCAGTACTGGTCGTATAGATGATAGCAATGCTATGAGACTATTTTCAGCTTGTTGCAACTGTGAAATATAGTTATGAACACTTTTCCAGAAACAAGGTCTAAAATCATGGTTGATGCAATTTGTAAGTAATTTCTAGTGCAGTACTGGTCGTATAGATGATAGCAATGCTATGAGACTATTTTCAGCTTGTTGCAACTGTGAAATATAGTTATGAACACTTTTCCAGAAACAAGGTCTAAAATCATGGTTGATGCAATTTGTAAATAATTTCTAGTGCAGTACCATTTGTATAGATAGTAGGAACGCTATAAGACTATTTTCAGCTTGTTGCAACTGTGAAATATAGTTATGAACACTTTTCCAGAAACAAGGTCTAAAATCATGGTTGATGCAATTTGTAAGTTATTTCTAGTGCAGTACTGGTTGTATAGATCATAGCAATGCTATGAGACTATTTTCAGCTTGTTGCAACTGTGAAATATAGTTATGAACACTTTTCATGAAACAAGGTCTAAAATCATGGTTGATGCAATTTGTAAATAATTTCTAGTGCAGTACCATTTGTATAGATAGTAGGAATGCTATAAGACTATTTTCAGCTTGTTGCAACTGTGAAATATAGTTATGAACACTTTTCCAGAAACAAGGTCTAAAATCATGGTTGATGCAATTTGTAAGTAATTTCTAGTGCAGTACTGGTCGTATAGATGATAGCAATGCTATGAGACTATTTTCAGCTTGTTGCAACTGTGAAATATAGTTATGAACACTTTTCATGAAACAAGGTCTAAAATCATGGTTGATGCAATTTGTAAGTAATTTCTAGTGCAGTACTGGTCGTATAGATGATAGCAATGCTATGAGACTATTTTCAGCTTGTTGCAACTGTGAAATATAGTTATGAACACTTTTCCAGAAACAAGGTCTAAAATCATGGTTGATGCAATTTGTAAATAATTTCTAGTGCAGTACCATTTGTATAGATAGTAGCAATGCTATAAGACTATTTTCAGCTTGTTGCAACTGTGAAATATAGTTATGAACACTTTTCCAGAAACAAGGTCTAAAATCATGGTTGATGCAATTTGTAAGTAATTTCTAGTGCAGTACTGGTCGTATAGATGATAGCAATGCTATGAGACTATTTTCAGCTTGTTGCAACTGTGAAATATAGTTATGAACACTTTTCATGAAACAAGGTCTAAAATCATGGTTGATGCAATTTGTAAGTAATTTCTAGTGCAGTACTGGTCGTATAGATGATAGCAATGCTATGAGACTATTTTCAGCTTGTTGCAACTGTGAAATATAGTTATGAACACTTTTCCAGAAACAAGGTCTAAAATCATGGTTGATGCAATTTGTAAGTAATTTCTAGTGCAGTACTGGTCGTATAGATGATAGCAATGCTATGAGACTATTTTCAGCTTGTTGCAACTGTGAAATATAGTTATGAACACTTTTCCAGAAACAAGGTCTAAAATCATGGTTGATGCAATTTGTAAATAATTTCTAGTGCAGTACCATTTGTATAGATAGTAGGAACGCTATAAGACTATTTTCAGCTTGTTGCAACTGTGAAATATAGTTATGAACACTTTTCCAGAAACAAGGTCTAAAATCATGGTTGATGCAATTTGTAAATAATTTCTAGTGCAGTACCATTTGTATAGATAGTAGGAATGCTATAAGACTATTTTCAGCTTGTTGCAACTGTGAAATATAGTTATGAACACTTTTCCAGAAACAAGGTCTAAAATCATGGTTGATGCAATTTGTAAGTAATTTCTAGTGCAGTACCATTTGTATAGATGATAGGAATGCTATAAGACTATTTTCAGCTTGTTGCAACTGTGAAATATAGTTATGAACACTTTTCATGAAACAAGGTCTAAAATCATGGTTGATGCAATTTGTAAGTAATTTCTAGTGCAGTACCATTTGTATAGATAGTAGCAATGCTATGAGACTATTTTCAGCTTGTTGCAACTGTGAAATATAGTTATGAACACTTTTCATGAAACAAGGTCTAAAATCATGGTTGATGCAATTTGTAAGTAATTTCTAGTGCAGTACTGGTCGTATAGATGATAGCAATGCTATGAGACTATTTTCAGCTTGTTGCAACTGTGAAATATAGTTATGAACACTTTTCCAGAAACAAGGTCTAAAATCATGGTTGATGCAATTTGTAAGTAATTTCTAGTGCAGTACTGGTCGTATAGATGATAGCAATGCTATGAGACTATTTTCAGCTTGTTGCAACTGTGAAATATAGTTATGAACACTTTTCCAGAAACAAGGTCTAAAATCATGGTTGATGCAATTTGTAAATAATTTCTAGTGCAGTACCATTTGTATAGATAGTAGGAATGCTATAAAGACTATTTTCAGCTTGTTGCAACTGTGAAATATAGTTATGAACACTTTTCCAGAAACAAGGTCTAAAATCATGGTTGATGCAATTTGTAAATAATTTCTAGTGCAGTACTGGTCGTATAGATGATAGCAATGCTATGAGACTATTTTCAGCTTGTTGCAACTGTGAAATATAGTTATGAACACTTTTCATGAAACAAGGTCTAAAATCATGGTTGATGCAATTTGTAAATAATTTCTAGTGCAGTACCATTTGTATAGATAGTAGGAATGCTATAAGACTATTTTCAGCTTGTTGCAACTGTGAAATATAGTTATGAACACTTTTCCAGAAACAAGGTCTAAAATCATGGTTGATGCAATTTGTAAGTAATTTCTAGTGCAGTACTGGTCGTATAGATGATAGCAATGCTATGAGACTATTTTCAGCTTGTTGCAACTGTGAAATATAGTTATGAACACTTTTCATGAAACAAGGTCTAAAATCATGGTTGATGCAATTTGTAAGTAATTTCTAGTGCAGTACTGGTCGTATAGATGATAGCAATGCTATGAGACTATTTTCAGCTTGTTGCAACTGTGAAATATAGTTATGAACACTTTTCCAGAAACAAGGTCTAAAATCATGGTTGATGCAATTTGTAAATAATTTCTAGTGCAGTACCTGTATAGATGATAGCAATGCTATGACTATTTTCAGCTTGTTGCAACTGTGAAATATAGTTATGAACACTTTTCCAGAAACAAGGTCTAAAATCATGGTTGATGCAATTTGTAAGTAATTTCTAGTGCAGTACTGGTCGTATAGATGATAGCAATGCTATGAGACTATTTTCAGCTTGTTGCAACTGTGAAATATAGTTATGAACACTTTTCATGAAACAAGGTCTAAAATCATGGTTGATGCAATTTGTAAGTAATTTCTAGTGCAGTACTGGTCGTATAGATGATAGCAATGCTATGAGACTATTTTCAGCTTGTTGCAACTGTGAAATATAGTTATGAACACTTTTCATGAAACAAGGTCTAAAATCATGGTTGATGCAATTTGTAAGTAATTTCTAGTGCAGTACTGGTCGTATAGATGATAGCAATGCTATGAGACTATTTTCAGCTTGTTGCAACTGTGAAATATAGTTATGAACACTTTTCATGAAACAAGGTCTAAAATCATGGTTGATGCAATTTGTAAGTAATTTCTAGTGCAGTACTGGTCGTATAGATGATAGCAATGCTATGAGACTATTTTCAGCTTGTTGCAACTGTGAAATATAGTTATGAACACTTTTCATGAAACAAGGTCTAAAATCATGGTTGATGCAATTTGTAAGTAATTTCTAGTGCAGTACTGGTCGTATAGATGATAGCAATGCTATGAGACTATTTTCAGCTTGTTGCAACTGTGAAATATAGTTATGAACACTTTTCATGAAACAAGGTCTAAAATCATGGTTGATGCAATTTGTAAGTAATTTCTAGTGCAGTACTGGTCGTATAGATGATAGCAATGCTATGAGACTATTTTCAGCTTGTTGCAACTGTGAAATATAGTTATGAACACTTTTCATGAAACAAGGTCTAAAATCATGGTTGATGCAATTTGTAAGTAATTTCTAGTGCAGTACTGGTCGTATAGATGATAGCAATGCTATGAGACTATTTTCAGCTTGTTGCAACTGTGAAATATAGTTATGAACACTTTTCATGAAACAAGGTCTAAAATCATGGTTGATGCAATTTGTAAGTAATTTCTAGTGCAGTACTGGTCGTATAGATGATAGCAATGCTATGAGACTATTTTCAGCTTGTTGCAACTGTGAAATATAGTTATGAACACTTTTCATGAAACAAGGTCTAAAATCATGGTTGATGCAATTTGTAAATAATTTCTAGTGCAGTACTGGTCGTATAGATGATAGCAATGCTATGAGACTATTTTCAGCTTGTTGCAACTGTGAAATATAGTTATGAACACTTTTCATGAAACAAGGTCTAAAATCATGGTTGATGCAATTTGTAAGTAATTTCTAGTGCAGTACTGGTCGTATAGATGATAGCAATGCTATGAGACTATTTTCAGCTTGTTGCAACTGTGAAATATAGTTATGAACACTTTTCATGAAACAAGGTCTAAAATCATGGTTGATGCAATTTGTAAATAATTTCTAGTGCAGTACTGGTCGTATAGATGATAGCAATGCTATGAGACTATTTTCAGCTTGTTGCAACTGTGAAATATAGTTATGAACACTTTTCATGAAACAAGGTCTAAAATCATGGTTGATGCAATTTGTAAGTAATTTCTAGTGCAGTACTGGTCGTATAGATGATAGCAATGCTATGAGACTATTTTCAGCTTGTTGCAACTGTGAAATATAGTTATGAACACTTTTCATGAAACAAGGTCTAAAATCATGGTTGATGCAATTTGTAAGTAATTTCTAGTGCAGTACTGGTCATATAGATGATAGCAATGCTATGAGACTATTTTCAGCTTGTTGCAACTGTGAAATATAGTTATGAACACTTTTCATGAAACAAGGTCTAAAATCATGGTTGATGCAATTTGTAAATAATTTCTAGTGCAGTACTGGTCGTATAGATGATAGCAATGCTATGAGACTATTTTCAGCTTGTTGCAACTGTGAAATATAGTTATGAACACTTTTCATGAAACAAGGTCTAAAATCATGGTTGATGCAATTTGTAAGTAATTTCTAGTGCAGTACTGGTCGTATAGATGATAGCAATGCTATGAGACTATTTTCAGCTTGTTGCAACTGTGAAATATAGTTATGAACACTTTTCATGAAACAAGGTCTAAAATCATGGTTGATGCAATTTGTAAATAATTTCTAGTGCAGTACTGGTCGTATAGATGATAGCAATGCTATGAGACTATTTTCAGCTTGTTGCAACTGTGAAATATAGTTATGAACACTTTTCATGAAACAAGGTCTAAAATCATGGTTGATGCAATTTGTAAGTAATTTCTAGTGCAGTACTGGTCGTATAGATGATAGCAATGCTATGAGACTATTTTCAGCTTGTTGCAACTGTGAAATATAGTTATGAACACTTTTCATGAAACAAGGTCTAAAATCATGGTTGATGCAATTTGTAAGTAATTTCTAGTGCAGTACTGGTCATATAGATGATAGCAATGCTATGAGACTATTTTCAGCTTGTTGCAACTGTGAAATATAGTTATGAACACTTTTCCAGAAACAAGGTCTAAAATCATGTTTGATGCAATTTGTAAATAATTTCTAGTGCAGAACCCGTCAAATAGATGATAGGAATGCTATGAGACTATTTTCAGCTTGTTGCAACTGTGAAATATAGTTATGAACACTTTTCATGAATCAAGGTCTAAAATAATGGTTGATGCAATTTGTAAGTAATTTCTAGTGCAGTACTGGTCGTATAGATGATAGCAATGCTATGAGACCATTTTCAGCTTGTTGCAATTGTGAAATATAGTTATGAACACTTTTCCAGAAACAAGGTCTAAAATCATGGTTGATGCAATTTGTAAATAATTTCTAGTGCAGTACCATTTGTATAGATAGTAGAATGCTATAAGACTATTTTCAGCTTGTTGCAACTGTGAAATATAGTTATGAACACTTTTCATGAAACAAGGTCTAAAATCATGGTTGATGCAATTTGTAAATAATTTCTAGTGCAGTACCATTTGTATAGATAGTAGGAATGCTATAAGACTATTTTCAGCTTGTTGCAACTGTGAAATATAGTTATGAACACTTTTCCAGAAACAAGGTCTAAAATCATGGTTGATGCAATTTGTAAGTAATTTCTAGTGCAGTACTGGTCGTATAGATGATAGCAATGCTATGAGACTATTTTCAGCTTGTTGCAACTGTGAAATATAGTTATGAACACTTTTCCAGAAACAAGGTCTAAAATCATGGTTGATGCAATTTGTAAGTAATTTCTAGTGCAGTACTGGTCGTATAGATGATAGCAATGCTATGAGACTATTTTCAGCTTGTTGCAACTGTGAAATATAGTTATGAACACTTTTCCAGAAACAAGGTCTAAAATCATGGTTGATGCAATTTGTAAATAATTTCTAGTGCAGTACCATTTGTATAGATAGTAGCAATGCTATAAGACTATTTTCAGCTTGTTGCAACTGTGAAATATAGTTATGAACACTTTTCCAGAAACAAGGTCTAAAATCATGGTTGATGCAATTTGTAAATAATTTCTAGTGCAGTACCATTTGTATAGATAGTAGGAATGCTATAAGACTATTTTCAGCTTGTTGCAACTGTGAAATATAGTTATGAACACTTTTCATGAAACAAGGTCTAAAATCATGGTTGATGCAATTTGTAAGTAATTTCTAGTGCAGTACTGGTCGTATAGATGATAGCAATGCTATGAGACTATTTTCAGCTTGTTGCAACTGTGAAATATAGTTATGAACACTTTTCCAGAAACAAGGTCTAAAATCATGGTTGATGCAATTTGTAAATAATTTCTAGTGCAGTACCATTTGTATAGATAGTAGCAATGCTATAAGACTATTTTCAGCTTGTTGCAACTGTGAAATATAGTTATGAACACTTTTCCAGAAACAAGGTCTAAAATCATGGTTGATGCAATTTGTAAATAATTTCTAGTGCAGTACCATTTGTATAGATAGTAGGAATGCTATAAGACTATTTTCAGCTTGTTGCAACTGTGAAATATAGTTATGAACACTTTTCATGAAACAAGGTCTAAAATCATGGTTGATGCAATTTGTAAGTAATTTCTAGTGCAGTACTGGTCGTATAGATGATAGCAATGCTATGAGACTATTTTCAGCTTGTTGCAACTGTGAAATATAGTTATGAACACTTTTCATGAAACAAGGTCTAAAATCATGGTTGATGCAATTTGTAAGTAATTTCTAGTGCAGTACTGGTCGTATAGATGATAGCAATGCTATGAGACTATTTTCAGCTTGTTGCAACTGTGAAATATAGTTATGAACACTTTTCATGAAACAAGGTCTAAAATCATGGTTGATGCAATTTGTAAGTAATTTCTAGTGCAGTACTGGTCGTATAGATGATAGCAATGCTATGAGACTATTTTCAGCTTGTTGCAACTGTGAAATATAGTTATGAACACTTTTCCAGAAACAAGGTCTAAAATCATGGTTGATGCAATTTGTAAATAATTTCTAGTGCAGTACCATTTGTATAGATAGTAGGAACGCTATAAGACTATTTTCAGCTTGTTGCAACTGTGAAATATAGTTATGAACACTTTTCCAGAAACAAGGTCTAAAATCATGGTTGATGCAATTTGTAAGTAATTTCTAGTGCAGTACTGGTCGTATAGATGATAGCAATGCTATGAGACTATTTTCAGCTTGTTGCAACTGTGAAATATAGTTATGAACACTTTTCATGAAACAAGGTCTAAAATCATGGTTGATGCAATTTGTAAGTAATTTCTAGTGCAGTACTGGTCGTATAGATGATAGCAATGCTATGAGACTATTTTCAGCTTGTTGCAACTGTGAAATATAGTTATGAACACTTTTCATGAAACAAGGTCTAAAATCATGGTTGATGCAATTTGTAAGTAATTTCTAGTGCAGTACTGGTCGTATAGATGATAGCAATGCTATGAGACTATTTTCAGCTTGTTGCAACTGTGAAATATAGTTATGAACACTTTTCATGAAACAAGGTCTAAAATCATGGTTGATGCAATTTGTAAGTAATTTCTAGTGCAGTACTGGTCGTATAGATGATAGCAATGCTATGAGACTATTTTCAGCTTGTTGCAACTGTGAAATATAGTTATGAACACTTTTCATGAAACAAGGTCTAAAATCATGGTTGATGCAATTTGTAAGTAATTTCTAGTGCAGTACTGGTCGTATAGATGATAGCAATGCTATGAGACTATTTTCAGCTTGTTGCAACTGTGAAATATAGTTATGAACACTTTTCATGAAACAAGGTCTAAAATCATGGTTGATGCAATTTGTAAGTAATTTCTAGTGCAGTACTGGTCGTATAGATGATAGCAATGCTATGAGACTATTTTCAGCTTGTTGCAACTGTGAAATATAGTTATGAACACTTTTCATGAAACAAGGTCTAAAATCATGGTTGATGCAATTTGTAAGTAATTTCTAGTGCAGTACTGGTCGTATAGATGATAGCAATGCTATGAGACTATTTTCAGCTTGTTGCAACTGTGAAATATAGTTATGAACACTTTTCATGAAACAAGGTCTAAAATCATGGTTGATGCAATTTGTAAGTAATTTCTAGTGCAGTACTGGTCGTATAGATGATAGCAATGCTATGAGACTATTTTCAGCTTGTTGCAACTGTGAAATATAGTTATGAACACTTTTCATGAAACAAGGTCTAAAATCATGGTTGATGCAATTTGTAAGTAATTTCTAGTGCAGTACTGGTCGTATAGATGATAGCAATGCTATGAGACTATTTTCAGCTTGTTGCAACTGTGAAATATAGTTATGAACACTTTTCATGAAACAAGGTCTAAAATCATGGTTGATGCAATTTGTAAGTAATTTCTAGTGCAGTACTGGTCGTATAGATGATAGCAATGCTATGAGACTATTTTCAGCTTGTTGCAACTGTGAAATATAGTTATGAACACTTTTCATGAAACAAGGTCTAAAATCATGGTTGATGCAATTTGTAAGTAATTTCTAGTGCAGTACTGGTCGTATAGATGATAGCAATGCTATGAGACTATTTTCAGCTTGTTGCAACTGTGAAATATAGTTATGAACACTTTTCATGAAACAAGGTCTAAAATCATGGTTGATGCAATTTGTAAGTAATTTCTAGTGCAGTACTGGTCGTATAGATGATAGCAATGCTATGAGACTATTTTCAGCTTGTTGCAACTGTGAAATATAGTTATGAACACTTTTCATGAAACAAGGTCTAAAATCATGGTTGATGCAATTTGTAAGTAATTTCTAGTGCAGTACTGGTCGTATAGATGATAGCAATGCTATGAGACTATTTTCAGCTTGTTGCAACTGTGAAATATAGTTATGAACACTTTTCATGAAACAAGGTCTAAAATCATGGTTGATGCAATTTGTAAGTAATTTCTAGTGCAGTACTGGTCATATAGATGATAGCAATGCTATGAGACTATTTTCAGCTTGTTGCAACTGTGAAATATAGTTATGAACACTTTTCATGAAACAAGGTCTAAAATCATGGTTGATGCAATTTGTAAGTAATTTCTAGTGCAGTACTGGTCGTATAGATGATAGCAATGCTATGAGACTATTTTCAGCTTGTTGCAACTGTGAAATATAGTTATGAACACTTTTCATGAAACAAGGTCTAAAATCATGGTTGATGCAATTTGTAAGTAATTTCTAGTGCAGTACTGGTCGTATAGATGATAGCAATGCTATGAGACTATTTTCAGCTTGTTGCAACTGTGAAATATAGTTATGAACACTTTTCATGAAACAAGGTCTAAAATCATGGTTGATGCAATTTGTAAATAATTTCTAGTGCAGTACTGGTCGTATAGATGATAGCAATGCTATGAGACTATTTTCAGCTTGTTGCAACTGTGAAATATAGTTATGAACACTTTTCATGAAACAAGGTCTAAAATCATGGTTGATGCAATTTGTAAGTAATTTCTAGTGCAGTACTGGTCGTATAGATGATAGCAATGCTATGAGACTATTTTCAGCTTGTTGCAACTGTGAAATATAGTTATGAACACTTTTCATGAAACAAGGTCTAAAATCATGGTTGATGCAATTTGTAAATAATTTCTAGTGCAGTACTGGTCGTATAGATGATAGCAATGCTATGAGACTATTTTCAGCTTGTTGCAACTGTGAAATATAGTTATGAACACTTTTCATGAAACAAGGTCTAAAATCATGGTTGATGCAATTTGTAAGTTATTTCTAGTGCAGTACTGGTCGTATAGATGATAGCAATGCTATGAGACTATTTTCAGCTTGTTGCAACTGTGAAATATAGTTATGAACACTTTTCATGAAACAAGGTCTAAAATCATGGTTGATGCAATTTGTAAATAATTTCTAGTGCAGTACTGGTCGTATAGATGATAGCAATGCTATGAGACTATTTTCAGCTTGTTGCAACTGTGAAATATAGTTATGAACACTTTTCCAGAAACAAGGTCTAAAATCATGGTTGATGCAATTTGTAAGTAATTTCTAGTGCAGTACCATTTGTATAGATAGTAGGAACGCTATAAGACTATTTTCAGCTTGTTGCAACTGTGAAATATAGTTATGAACACTTTTCATGAAACAAGGTCTAAAATCATGGTTGATGCAATTTGTAAGTAATTTCTAGTGCAGTACTGGTCGTATAGATGATAGCAATGCTATGAGACTATTTTCAGCTTGTTGCAACTGTGAAATATAGTTATGAACACTTTTCATGAAACAAGGTCTAAAATCATGGTTGATGCAATTTGTAAGTAATTTCTAGTGCAGTACTGGTCGTATAGATGATAGCAATGCTATGAGACTATTTTCAGCTTGTTGCAACTGTGAAATATAGTTATGAACACTTTTCATGAAACAAGGTCTAAAATCATGGTTGATGCAATTTGTAAGTAATTTCTAGTGCAGTACTGGTCGTATAGATGATAGCAATGCTATGAGACTATTTTCAGCTTGTTGCAACTGTGAAATATAGTTATGAACACTTTTCATGAAACAAGGTCTAAAATCATGGTTGATGCAATTTGTAAGTAATTTCTAGTGCAGTACTGGTCGTATAGATGATAGCAATGCTATGAGACTATTTTCAGCTTGTTGCAACTGTGAAATATAGTTATGAACACTTTTCATGAAACAAGGTCTAAAATCATGGTTGATGCAATTTGTAAGTAATTTCTAGTGCAGTACTGGTCGTATAGATGATAGCAATGCTATGAGACTATTTTCAGCTTGTTGCAACTGTGAAATATAGTTATGAACACTTTTCATGAAACAAGGTCTAAAATCATGGTTGATGCAATTTGTAAGTAATTTCTAGTGCAGTACTGGTCGTATAGATGATAGCAATGCTATGAGACTATTTTCAGCTTGTTGCAACTGTGAAATATAGTTATGAACACTTTTCATGAAACAAGGTCTAAAATCATGGTTGATGCAATTTGTAAGTAATTTCTAGTGCAGTACTGGTCGTATAGATGATAGCAATGCTATGAGACTATTTTCAGCTTGTTGCAACTGTGAAATATAGTTATGAACACTTTTCATGAAACAAGGTCTAAAATCATGGTTGATGCAATTTGTAAGTAATTTCTAGTGCAGTACTGGTCGTATAGATGATAGCAATGCTATGAGACTATTTTCAGCTTGTTGCAACTGTGAAATATAGTTATGAACACTTTTCATGAAACAAGGTCTAAAATCATGGTTGATGCAATTTGTAAATAATTTCTAGTGCAGTACTGGTCGTATAGATGATAGCAATGCTATGAGACTATTTTCAGCTTGTTGCAACTGTGAAATATAGTTATGAACACTTTTCCAGAAACAAGGTCTAAAATCATGGTTGATGCAATTTGTAAGTAATTTCTAGTGCAGTACATTTTGTATAGATAGTAGGAACGCTATAAGACTATTTTCAGCTTGTTGCAACTGTGAAATATAGTTATGAACACTTTTCATGAAACAAGGTCTAAAATCATGGTTGATGCAATTTGTAAGTAATTTCTAGTGCAGTACTGGTCGTATAGATGATAGCAATGCTATGAGACTATTTTCAGCTTGTTGCAACTGTGAAATATAGTTATGAACACTTTTCATGAAACAAGGTCTAAAATCATGGTTGATGCAATTTGTAAGTAATTTCTAGTGCAGTACTGGTCGTATAGATGATAGCAATGCTATGAGACTATTTTCAGCTTGTTGCAACTGTGAAATATAGTTATGAACACTTTTCATGAAACAAGGTCTAAAATCATGGTTGATGCAATTTGTAAGTAATTTCTAGTGCAGTACTGGTCGTATAGATGATAGCAATGCTATGAGACTATTTTCAGCTTGTTGCAACTGTGAAATATAGTTATGAACACTTTTCATGAAACAAGGTCTAAAATCATGGTTGATGCAATTTGTAAATAATTTCTAGTGCAGTACTGGTCGTATAGATGATAGCAATGCTATGAGACTATTTTCAGCTTGTTGCAACTGTGAAATATAGTTATGAACACTTTTCATGAAACAAGGTCTAAAATCATGGTTGATGCAATTTGTAAGTAATTTCTAGTGCAGTACTGGTCGCAGATGATAGCAATGCTATGAGACTATTTTCAGCTTGTTGCAACTGTGAAATATAGTTATGAACACTTTTCATGAAACAAGGTCTAAAATCATGGTTGATGCAATTTGTAAGTAATTTCTAGTGCAGTACTGGTCGTATAGATGATAGCAATGCTATGAGACTATTTTCAGCTTGTTGCAACTGTGAAATATAGTTATGAACACTTTTCATGAAACAAGGTCTAAAATCATGGTTGATGCAATTTGTAAGTAATTTCTAGTGCAGTACTGGTCGTATAGATGATAGCAATGCTATGAGACTATTTTCAGCTTGTTGCAACTGTGAAATATAGTTATGAACACTTTTCATGAAACAAGGTCTAAAATCATGGTTGATGCAATTTGTAAGTAATTTCTAGTGCAGTACTGGTCGTATAGATGATAGCAATGCTATGAGACTATTTTCAGCTTGTTGCAACTGTGAAATATAGTTATGAACACTTTTCCAGAAACAAGGTCTAAAATCATGGTTGATGCAATTTGTAAATAATTTCTAGTGCAGTACCATTTGTATAGATAGTAGGAACGCTATAAGACTATTTTCAGCTTGTTGCAACTGTGAAATATAGTTATGAACACTTTTCATGAAACAAGGTCTAAAATCATGGTTGATGCAATTTGTAAGTAATTTCTAGTGCAGTACTGGTCGTATAGATGATAGCAATGCTATGAGACTATTTTCAGCTTGTTGCAACTGTGAAATATAGTTATGAACACTTTTCATGAAACAAGGTCTAAAATCATGGTTGATGCAATTTGTAAGTAATTTCTAGTGCAGTACTGGTCGTATAGATGATAGCAATGCTATGAGACTATTTTCAGCTTGTTGCAACTGTGAAATATAGTTATGAACACTTTTCATGAAACAAGGTCTAAAATCATGGTTGATGCAATTTGTAAGTAATTTCTAGTGCAGTACTGGTCGTATAGATGATAGCAATGCTATGTGACTATTTTCAGCTTGTTGCAACTGTGAAATATAGTTATGAACACTTTTCATGAAACAAGGTCTAAAATCATGGTTGATGCAATTTGTAAGTAATTTCTAGTGCAGTACTGGTCGTATAGATGATAGCAATGCTATGAGACTATTTTCAGCTTGTTGCAACTGTGAAATATAGTTATGAACACTTTTCATGAAACAAGGTCTAAAATCATGGTTGATGCAATTTGTAAGTAATTTCTAGTGCAGTACTGGTCGTATAGATGATAGCAATGCTATGAGACTATTTTCAGCTTGTTGCAACTGTGAAATATAGTTATGAACACTTTTCATGAAACAAGGTCTAAAATCATGGTTGATGCAATTTGTAAGTAATTTCTAGTGCAGTACTGGTCGTATAGATGATAGCAATGCTATGAGACTATTTTCAGCTTGTTGCAACTGTGAAATATAGTTATGAACACTTTTCATGAAACAAGGTCTAAAATCATGGTTGATGCAATTTGTAAGTAATTTCTAGTGCAGTACTGGTCGTATAGATGATAGCAATGCTATGAGACTATTTTCAGCTTGTTGCAACTGTGAAATATAGTTATGAACACTTTTCCAGAAACAAGGTCTAAAATCATGGTTGATGCAATTTGTAAGTAATTTCTAGTGCAGTACCATTTGTATAGATGATAGGAATGCTATAAGACTATTTTCAGCTTGTTGCAACTGTGAAATATAGTTATGAACACTTTTCATGAAACAAGGTCTAAAATCATGGTTGATGCAATTTGTAAGTAATTTCTAGTGCAGTACCATTTGTATAGATGATAGCAATGCTATGAGACTATTTTCAGCTTGTTGCAACTGTGAAATATAGTTATGAACACTTTTCATGAAACAAGGTCTAAAATCATGGTTGATGCAATTTGTAAGTAATTTCTAGTGCAGTACTGGTCGTATAGATGATAGCAATGCTATGAGACTATTTTCAGCTTGTTGCAACTGTGAAATATAGTTATGAACACTTTTCCAGAAACAAGGTCTAAAATCATGGTTGATGCAATTTGTAAGTAATTTCTAGTGCAGTACTGGTCGTATAGATGATAGCAATGCTATGAGACTATTTTCAGCTTGTTGCAACTGTGAAATATAGTTATGAACACTTTTCCAGAAACAAGGTCTAAAATCATGGTTGATGCAATTTGTAAATAATTTCTAGTGCAGTACCATTTGTATAGATAGTAGCAATGCTATAAGACTATTTTCAGCTTGTTGCAACTGTGAAATATAGTTATGAACACTTTTCATGAAACAAGGTCTAAAATCATGGTTGATGCAATTTGTAAGTAATTTCTAGTGCAGTACCGTTGTATAGATGATAGCAATGCTATGAGACTATTTTCAGCTTGTTGCAACTGTGAAATATAGTTATGAACACTTTTCATGAAACAAGGTCTAAAATCATGGTTGATGCAATTTGTAAATAATTTCTAGTGCAGTACCATTTGTATAGATAGTAGGAATGCTATGAGACTATTTTCAGCTTGTTGCAACTGTGAAATATAGTTATGAACACTTTTCCAGAAACAAGGTCTAAAATCATGGTTGATGCAATTTGTAAGTAATTTCTAGTGCAGTACTGGTCGTATAGATGATAGCAATGCTATGAGACTATTTTCAGCTTGTTGCAACTGTGAAATATAGTTATGAACACTTTTCATGAAACAAGGTCTAAAATCATGGTTGATGCAATTTGTAAGTAATTTCTAGTGCAGTACTGGTCGTATAGATGATAGCAATGCTATGAGACTATTTTCAGCTTGTTGCAACTGTGAAATATAGTTATGAACACTTTTCCAGAAACAAGGTCTAAAATCATGGTTGATGCAATTTGTAAATAATTTCTAGTGCAGTACCATTTGTATAGATAGTAGCAATGCTATAAGACTATTTTCAGCTTGTTGCAACTGTGAAATATAGTTATGAACACTTTTCCAGAAACAAGGTCTAAAATCATGGTTGATGCAATTTGTAAGTAATTTCTAGTGCAGTACTGGTCGTATAGATGATAGCAATGCTATGAGACTATTTTCAGCTTGTTGCAACTGTGAAATATAGTTATGAACACTTTTCATGAAACAAGGTCTAAAATCATGGTTGATGCAATTTGTAAGTAATTTCTAGTGCAGTACTGGTCGTATAGATGATAGCAATGCTATGAGACTATTTTCAGCTTGTTGCAACTGTGAAATATAGTTATGAACACTTTTCCAGAAACAAGGTCTAAAATCATGGTTGATGCAATTTGTAAGTAATTTCTAGTGCAGTACTGGTCGTATAGATGATAGCAATGCTATGAGACTATTTTCAGCTTGTTGCAACTGTGAAATATAGTTATGAACACTTTTCCAGAAACAAGGTCTAAAATCATGGTTGATGCAATTTGTAAATAATTTCTAGTGCAGTACCATTTGTATAGATGATAGCAATGCTATGAGACTATTTTCAGCTTGTTGCAACTGTGAAATATAGTTATGAACACTTTTCCAGAAACAAGGTCTAAAATCATGGTTGATGCAATTTGTAAATAATTTCTAGTGCAGTACTGGTTGTATAGATGATAGCAATGCTATGAGACTATTTTCAGCTTGTTGCAACTGTGAAATATAGTTATGAACACTTTTCATGAAACAAGGTCTAAAATCATGGTTGATGCAATTTGTAAGTTATTTCTAGTGCTGTACTGGTTGTATAGATCATAGCAATGCTATGAGACTATTTTCAGCTTGTTGCAACTGTGAAATATAGTTATGAACACTTTTCATGAAACAAGGTCTAAAATCATGGTTGATGCAATTTGTAAGTAATTTCTAGTGCAGTACTGGTCGTATAGATGATAGCAATGCTATGAGACTATTTTCAGCTTGTTGCAACTGTGAAATATAGTTATGAACACTTTTCATGAAACAAGGTCTAAAATCATGGTTGATGCAATTTGTAAGTAATTTCTAGTGCAGTACTGGTCGTATAGATGATAGCAATGCTATGAGACTATTTTCAGCTTGTTGCAACTGTGAAATATAGTTATGAACACTTTTCATGAAACAAGGTCTAAAATCATGGTTGATGCAATTTGTAAGTAATTTCTAGTGCAGTACTGGTCGTATAGATGATAGCAATGCTATGAGACTATTTTCAGCTTGTTGCAACTGTGAAATATAGTTATGAACACTTTTCATGAAACAAGGTCTAAAATCATGGTTGATGCAATTTGTAAATAATTTCTAGTGCAGTACCATTTGTATAGATAGTAGCAATGCTATAAGACTATTTTCAGCTTGTTGCAACTGTGAAATATAGTTATGAACACTTTTCATGAAACAAGGTCTAAAATCATGGTTGATGCAATTTGTAAGTAATTTCTAGTGCAGTACTGGTCGTATAGATGATAGCAATGCTATGAGACTATTTTCAGCTTGTTGCAACTGTGAAATATAGTTATGAACACTTTTCATGAAACAAGGTCTAAAATCATGGTTGATGCAATTTGTAAATAATTTCTAGTGCAGTACCATTTGTATAGATAGTAGGAACGCTATAAGACTATTTTCAGCTTGTTGCAACTGTGAAATATAGTTATGAACACTTTTCCAGAAACAAGGTCTAAAATCATGGTTGATGCAATTTGTAAGTAATTTCTAGTGCAGTACTGGTCGTATAGATGATAGCAATGCTATGAGACTATTTTCAGCTTGTTGCAACTGTGAAATATAGTTATGAACACTTTTCATGAAACAAGGTCTAAAATCATGGTTGATGCAATTTGTAAGTAATTTCTAGTGCAGTACTGGTCGTATAGATGATAGCAATGCTATGAGACTATTTTCAGCTTGTTGCAACTGTGAAATATAGTTATGAACACTTTTCCAGAAACAAGGTCTAAAATCATGGTTGATGCAATTTGTAAATAATTTCTAGTGCAGTACTGGTTGTATAGATATAGCAATGCTATAAGACTATTTTCAGCTTGTTGCAACTGTGAAATATAGTTATGAACACTTTTCATGAAACAAGGTCTAAAATCATGGTTGATGCAATTTGTAAGTAATTTCTAGTGCAGTACTGGTCGTATAGATGATAGCAATGCTATGAGACTATTTTCAGCTTGTTGCAACTGTGAAATATAGTTATGAACACTTTTCATGAAACAAGGTCTAAAATCATGGTTGATGCAATTTGTAAGTAATTTCTAGTGCAGTACTGGTCGTATAGATGATAGCAATGCTATGAGACTATTTTCAGCTTGTTGCAACTGTGAAATATAGTTATGAACACTTTTCATGAAACAAGGTCTAAAATCATGGTTGATGCAATTTGTAAGTAATTTCTAGTGCAGTACTGGTCGTATAGATGATAGCAATGCTATGAGACTATTTTCAGCTTGTTGCAACTGTGAAATATAGTTATGAACACTTTTCATGAAACAAGGTCTAAAATCATGGTTGATGCAATTTGTAAGTAATTTCTAGTGCAGTACTGGTCGTATAGATGATAGCAATGCTATGAGACTATTTTCAGCTTGTTGCAACTGTGAAATATAGTTATGAACACTTTTCATGAAACAAGGTCTAAAATCATGGTTGATGCAATTTGTAAGTAATTTCTAGTGCAGTACTGGTCGTATAGATGATAGCAATGCTATGAGACTATTTTCAGCTTGTTGCAACTGTGAAATATAGTTATGAACACTTTTCATGAAACAAGGTCTAAAATCATGGTTGATGCAATTTGTAAGTAATTTCTAGTGCAGTACTGGTCGTATAGATGATAGCAATGCTATGAGACTATTTTCAGCTTGTTGCAACTGTGAAATATAGTTATGAACACTTTTCATGAAACAAGGTCTAAAATCATGGTTGATGCAATTTGTAAGTAATTTCTAGTGCAGTACTGGTCGTATAGATGATAGCAATGCTATGAGACTATTTTCAGCTTGTTGCAACTGTGAAATATAGTTATGAACACTTTTCATGAAACAAGGTCTAAAATCATGGTTGATGCAATTTGTAAGTAATTTCTAGTGCAGTACTGGTCGTATAGATGATAGCAATGCTATGAGACTATTTTCAGCTTGTTGCAACTGTGAAATATAGTTATGAACACTTTTCATGAAACAAGGTCTAAAATCATGGTTGATGCAATTTGTAAGTAATTTCTAGTGCAGTACTGGTCGTATAGATGATAGCAATGCTATGAGACTATTTTCAGCTTGTTGCAACTGTGAAATATAGTTATGAACACTTTTCATGAAACAAGGTCTAAAATCATGGTTGATGCAATTTGTAAGTAATTTCTAGTGCAGTACTGGTCGTATAGATGATAGCAATGCTATGAGACTATTTTCAGCTTGTTGCAACTGTGAAATATAGTTATGAACACTTTTCATGAAACAAGGTCTAAAATCATGGTTGATGCAATTTGTAAGTAATTTCTAGTGCAGTACTGGTCGTATAGATGATAGCAATGCTATGAGACTATTTTCAGCTTGTTGCAACTGTGAAATATAGTTATGAACACTTTTCATGAAACAAGGTCTAAAATCATGGTTGATGCAATTTGTAAGTAATTTCTAGTGCAGTACTGGTCGTATAGATGATAGCAATGCTATGAGACTATTTTCAGCTTGTTGCAACTGTGAAATATAGTTATGAACACTTTTCATGAAACAAGGTCTAAAATCATGGTTGATGCAATTTGTAAGTAATTTCTAGTGCAGTACTGGTCGTATAGATGATAGCAATGCTATGAGACTATTTTCAGCTTGTTGCAACTGTGAAATATAGTTATGAACACTTTTCATGAAACAAGGTCTAAAATCATGGTTGATGCAATTTGTAAGTAATTTCTAGTGCAGTACTGGTCGTATAGATGATAGCAATGCTATGAGACTATTTTCAGCTTGTTGCAACTGTGAAATATAGTTATGAACACTTTTCATGAAACAAGGTCTAAAATCATGGTTGATGCAATTTGTAAGTAATTTCTAGTGCAGTACTGGTCGTATAGATGATAGCAATGCTATGAGACTATTTTCAGCTTGTTGCAACTGTGAAATATAGTTATGAACACTTTTCATGAAACAAGGTCTAAAATAATGGTTGATGCAATTTGTAAGTAATTTCTAGTGCAGTACTGGTCGTATAGATGATAGCAATGCTATGAGACCATTTTCAGCTTGTTGCAACTGTGAAATATAGTTATGAACACTTTTCATGAAACAAGGTCTAAAATCATGGTTGATGCAATTTGTAAGTAATTTCTAGTGCAGTACTGGTCGTATAGATGATAGCAATGCTATGAGACTATTTTCAGCTTGTTGCAACTGTGAAATATAGTTATGAACACTTTTCATGAAACAAGGTCTAAAATCATGGTTGATGCAATTTGTAAGTAATTTCTAGTGCAGTACTGGTCGTATAGATGATAGCAATGCTATGAGACTATTTTCAGCTTGTTGCAACTGTGAAATATAGTTATGAACACTTTTCCAGAAACAAGGTCTAAAATCATGGTTGATGCAATTTGTAAGTAATTTCTAGTGCAGTACTGGTCGTATAGATGATAGCAATGCTATGAGACTATTTTCAGCTTGTTGCAACTGTGAAATATAGTTATGAACACTTTTCATGAAACAAGGTCTAAAATCATGGTTGATGCAATTTGTAAGTAATTTCTAGTGCAGTACTGGTCGTATAGATGATAGCAATGCTATGAGACTATTTTCAGCTTGTTGCAACTGTGAAATATAGTTATGAACACTTTTCATGAAACAAGGTCTAAAATCATGGTTGATGCAATTTGTAAGTAATTTCTAGTGCAGTACTGGTCGTATAGATAGTAGCAATGCTATGAGACTATTTTCAGCTTGTTGCAACTGTGAAATATAGTTATGAACACTTTTCATGAAACAAGGTCTAAAATCATGGTTGATGCAATTTGTAAGTAATTTCTAGTGCAGTACCATTTGTATAGATGATAGCAATGCTATGAGACTATTTTCAGCTTGTTGCAACTGTGAAATATAGTTATGAACACTTTTCATGAAACAAGGTCTAAAATCATGGTTGATGCAATTTGTAAGTAATTTCTAGTGCAGTACTGGTCGTATAGATGATAGCAATGCTATGAGACTATTTTCAGCTTGTTGCAACTGTGAAATATAGTTATGAACACTTTTCATGAAACAAGGTCTAAAATCATGGTTGATGCAATTTGTAAGTAATTTCTAGTGCAGTACTGGTCGTATAGATGATAGCAATGCTATGAGACTATTTTCAGCTTGTTGCAACTGTGAAATATAGTTATGAACACTTTTCATGAAACAAGGTCTAAAATCATGGTTGATGCAATTTGTAAGTAATTTCTAGTGCAGTACCATTTGTATAGATGATAGCAATGCTATGAGACTATTTTCAGCTTGTTGCAACTGTGAAATATAGTTATGAACACTTTTCATGAAACAAGGTCTAAAATCATGGTTGATGCAATTTGTAAGTAATTTCTAGTGCAGTACTGGTCGTATAGATGATAGCAATGCTATGAGACTATTTTCAGCTTGTTGCAACTGTGAAATATAGTTATGAACACTTTTCATGAAACAAGGTCTAAAATCATGGTTGATGCAATTTGTAAGTAATTTCTAGTGCAGTACTGGTCGTATAGATGATAGCAATGCTATGAGACCATTTTCAGCTTGTTGCAACTGTGAAATATAGTTATGAACACTTTTCATGAAACAAGGTCTAAAATCATGGTTGATGCAATTTGTAAGTAATTTCTAGTGCAGTACTTTGTATAGATAGTAGGCAATGCTATAAGACTATTTTCAGCTTGTTGCAACTGTGAAATATAGTTATGAACACTTTTCATGAAACAAGGTCTAAAATCATGGTTGATGCAATTTGTAAGTAATTTCTAGTGCAGTACTGGTCGTATAGATGATAGCAATGCTATGAGACTATTTTCAGCTTGTTGCAACTGTGAAATATAGTTATGAACACTTTTCATGAAACAAGGTCTAAAATAATGGTTGATGCAATTTGTAAGTAATTTCTAGTGCAGTACTGGTCGTATAGATGATAGCAATGCTATGAGACTATTTTCAGCTTGTTGCAACTGTGAAATATAGTTATGAACACTTTTCATGAAACAAGGTCTAAAATAATGGTTGATGCAATTTGTAAGTAATTTCTAGTGCAGTACTGGTCGTATAGATGATAGCAATGCTATGAGACTATTTTCAGCTTGTTGCAACTGTGAAATATAGTTATGAACACTTTTCATGAAACAAGGTCTAAAATCATGGTTGATGCAATTTGTAAGTAATTTCTAGTGCAGTACTGGTCGTATAGATGATAGCAATGCTATGAGACTGTTTTCAGCTTGTTGCAACTGTGAAATATAGTTATGAACACTTTTCCAGAAACAAGGTCTAAAATCATGGTTGATGCAATTTGTAAGTAATTTCTAGTGCAGTACATTTTGTATAGATAGTAGGAACGCTATAAGACTATTTTCAGCTTGTTGCAACTGTGAAATATAGTTATGAACACTTTTCCAGAAACAAGGGTCTAAAATCATGGTTGATGCAAATTGTAAGTAATTTCTAGTGCAGTACTGGTCGTATAGATGATAGCAATGCTATGAGACTATTTTCAGCTTGTTGCAACTGTGAAATATAGTTATGAACACTTTTCATGAAACAAGGTCTAAAATAATGGTTGATGCAATTTGTAAGTAATTTCTAGTGCAGTACTGGTCGTATAGATGATAGCAATGCTATGAGACCATTTTCAGCTTGTTGCAACTGTGAAATATAGTTATGAACACTTTTCATGAAACAAGGTCTAAAATCGTGGTTGATGCAATTTGTAAGTAATTTCTAGTGCAGTACTGGTCGTATAGATGATAGCAATGCTATGAGACCATTTTCAGCTTGTTGCAACTGTGAAATATAGTTATGAACACTTTTCATGAAACAAGGTCTAAAATCGTGGTTGATGCAATTTGTAAGTAATTTCTAGTGCAGTACTGGTCGTATAGATGATAGCAATGCTATGAGACCATTTTCAGCTTGTTGCAACTGTGAAATATAGTTATGAACACTTTTCATGAAACAAGGTCTAAAATAATGGTTGATGCAATTTGTAAGTAATTTCTAGTGCAGTACTGGTCGTATAGATGATAGCAATGCTATGAGACCATTTTCAGCTTGTTGCAACTGTGAAATATAGTTATGAACACTTTTCATGAAACAAGGTCTAAAATAATGGTTGATGCAATTTGTAAGTAATTTCTAGTGCAGTACTGGTCGTATAGATGATAGCAATGCTATGAGACTGTTTTCAGCTTGTTGCAACTGTGAAATATAGTTATGAACACTTTTCATGAAACAAGGTCTAAAATAATGGTTGATGCAATTTGTAAGTAATTTCTAGTGCAGTACTGGTCGTATAGATGATAGCAATGCTATGAGACCATTTTCAGCTTGTTGCAACTGTGAAATATAGTTATGAACACTTTTCATGAAACAAGGTCTAAAATCGTGGTTGATGCAATTTGTAAGTAATTTCTAGTGCAGTACTGGTCGTATAGATGATAGCAATGCTATGAGACTATTTTCAGCTTGTTGCAACTGTGAAATATAGTTATGAACACTTTTCATGAAACAAGGTCTAAAATCGTGGTTGATGCAATTTGTAAGTAATTTCTAGTGCAGTACTGGTCGTATAGATGATAGCAATGCTATGAGACTATTTTCAGCTTGTTGCAACTGTGAAATATAGTTATGAACACTTTTCATGAAACAAGGTCTAAAATCATGGTTGATGCAATTTGTAAGTAATTTCTAGTGCAGTACTGGTCGTATAGATGATAGCAATGCTATGAGACCATTTTCAGCTTGTTGCAACTGTGAAATATAGTTATGAACACTTTTCATGAAACAAGGTCTAAAATAATGGTTGATGCAATTTGTAAGTAATTTCTAGTGCAGTACTGGTCGTATAGATGATAGCAATGCTATGAGACTATTTTCAGCTTGTTGCAACTGTGAAATATAGTTATGAACACTTTTCATGAAACAAGGTCTAAAATAATGGTTGATGCAATTTGTAAGTAATTTCTAGTGCAGTACTGGTCGTATAGATGATAGCAATGCTATGAGACCATTTTCAGCTTGTTGCAACTGTGAAATATAGTTATGAACACTTTTCATGAAACAAGGTCTAAAATCGTGGTTGATGCAATTTGTAAGTAATTTCTAGTGCAGTACTGGTCGTATAGATGATAGCAATGCTATGAGACCATTTTCAGCTTGTTGCAACTGTGAAATATAGTTATGAACACTTTTCATGAAACAAGGTCTAAAATCGTGGTTGATGCAATTTGTAAGTAATTTCTAGTGCAGTACTGGTCGTATAGATGATAGCAATGCTATGAGACCATTTTCAGCTTGTTGCAACTGTGAAATATAGTTATGAACACTTTTCATGAAACAAGGTCTAAAATCGTGGTTGATGCAATTTGTAAGTAATTTCTAGTGCAGTACTGGTCGTATAGATGATAGCAATGCTATGAGACCATTTTCAGCTTGTTGCAACTGTGAAATATAGTTATGAACACTTTTCATGAAACAAGGTCTAAAATAATGGTTGATGCAATTTGTAAGTAATTTCTAGTGCAGTACTGGTCGTATAGATGATAGCAATGCTATGAGACTGTTTTCAGCTTGTTGCAACTGTGAAATATAGTTATGAACACTTTTCATGAAACAAGGTCTAAAATAATGGTTGATGCAATTTGTAAGTAATTTCTAGTGCAGTACTGGTCGTATAGATGATAGCAATGCTATGAGACCATTTTCAGCTTGTTGCAACTGTGAAATATAGTTATGAACACTTTTCATGAAACAAGGTCTAAAATCGTGGTTGATGCAATTTGTAAGTAATTTCTAGTGCAGTACTGGTCGTATAGATGATAGCAATGCTATGAGACCATTTTCAGCTTGTTGCAACTGTGAAATATAGTTATGAACACTTTTCATGAAACAAGGTCTAAAATCGTGGTTGATGCAATTTGTAAGTAATTTCTAGTGCAGTACTGGTCGTATAGATGATAGCAATGCTATGAGACTATTTTCAGCTTGTTGCAACTGTGAAATATAGTTATGAACACTTTTCATGAAACAAGGTCTAAAATAATGGTTGATGCAATTTGTAAGTAATTTCTAGTGCAGTACTGGTCGTATAGATGATAGCAATGCTATGAGACTGTTTTCAGCTTGTTGCAACTGTGAAATATAGTTATGAACACTTTTCATGAAACAAGGTCTAAAATAATGGTTGATGCAATTTGTAAGTAATTTCTAGTGCAGTACTGGTCGTATAGATGATAGCAATGCTATGAGACTGTTTTCAGCTTGTTGCAACTGTGAAATATAGTTATGAACACTTTTCCAGAAACAAGGTCTAAAATCGTGGTTGATGCAATTTGTAAGTAATTTCTAGTGCAGTACATTTTGTATAGATAGTAGGAACGCTATAAGACTATTTTCAGCTTGTTGCAACTGTGAAATATAGTTATGAACACTTTTCATGAAACAAGGTCTAAAATCATGGTTGATGCAATTTGTAAGTAATTTCTAGTGCAGTACTGGTCGTATAGATGATAGCAATGCTATGAGACCATTTTCAGCTTGTTGCAACTGTGAAATATAGTTATGAACACTTTTCATGAAACAAGGTCTAAAATAATGGTTGATGCAATTTGTAAGTAATTTCTAGTGCAGTACTGGTCGTATAGATGATAGCAATGCTATGAGACCATTTTCAGCTTGTTGCAACTGTGAAATATAGTTATGAACACTTTTCATGAAACAAGGTCTAAAATCGTGGTTGATGCAATTTGTAAGTAATTTCTAGTGCAGTACTGGTCGTATAGATGATAGCAATGCTATGAGACTGTTTTCAGCTTGTTGCAACTGTGAAATATAGTTATGAACACTTTTCATGAAACAAGGTCTAAAATCGTGGTTGATGCAATTTGTAAGTAATTTCTAGTGCAGTACTGGTCGTATAGATGATAGCAATGCTATGAGACCATTTTCAGCTTGTTGCAACTGTGAAATATAGTTATGAACACTTTTCATGAAACAAGGTCTAAAATAATGGTTGATGCAATTTGTAAGTAATTTCTAGTGCAGTACTGGTCGTATAGATGATAGCAATGCTATGAGACCATTTTCAGCTTGTTGCAACTGTGAAATATAGTTATGAACACTTTTCATGAAACAAGGTCTAAAATAATGGTTGATGCAATTTGTAAGTAATTTCTAGTGCAGTACTGGTCGTATAGATGATAGCAATGCTATGAGACCATTTTCAGCTTGTTGCAACTGTGAAATATAGTTATGAACACTTTTCATGAAACAAGGTCTAAAATCGTGGTTGATGCAATTTGTAAGTAATTTCTAGTGCAGTACTGGTCGTATAGATGATAGCAATGCTATGAGACCATTTTCAGCTTGTTGCAACTGTGAAATATAGTTATGAACACTTTTCATGAAACAAGGTCTAAAATAATGGTTGATGCAATTTGTAAGTAATTTCTAGTGCAGTACTGGTCGTATAGATGATAGCAATGCTATGAGACTGTTTTCAGCTTGTTGCAACTGTGAAATATAGTTATGAACACTTTTCATGAAACAAGGTCTAAAATAATGGTTGATGCAATTTGTAAGTAATTTCTAGTGCAGTACTGGTCGTATAGATGATAGCAATGCTATGAGACTGTTTTCAGCTTGTTGCAACTGTGAAATATAGTTATGAACACTTTTCCAGAAACAAGGTCTAAAATCGTGGTTGATGCAATTTGTAAGTAATTTCTAGTGCAGTACATTTTGTATAGATAGTAGGAATGCTATAAGACTATTTTCAGCTTGTTGCAACTGTGAAATATAGTTATGAACACTTTTCATGAAACAAGGTCTAAAATCGTGGTTGATGCAATTTGTAAGTAATTTCTAGTGCAGTACTGGTCGTATAGATGATAGCAATGCTATGAGACCATTTTCAGCTTGTTGCAACTGTGAAATATAGTTATGAACACTTTTCATGAAACAAGGTCTAAAATAATGGTTGATGCAATTTGTAAGTAATTTCTAGTGCAGTACTGGTCGTATAGATGATAGCAATGCTATGAGACCATTTTCAGCTTGTTGCAACTGTGAAATATAGTTATGAACACTTTTCATGAAACAAGGTCTAAAATCGTGGTTGATGCAATTTGTAAGTAATTTCTAGTGCAGTACTGGTCGTATAGATGATAGCAATGCTATGAGACTGTTTTCAGCTTGTTGCAACTGTGAAATATAGTTATGAACACTTTTCATGAAACAAGGTCTAAAATAATGGTTGATGCAATTTGTAAGTAATTTCTAGTGCAGTACTGGTCGTATAGATGATAGCAATGCTATGAGACCATTTTCAGCTTGTTGCAACTGTGAAATATAGTTATGAACACTTTTCATGAAACAAGGTCTAAAATCGTGGTTGATGCAATTTGTAAGTAATTTCTAGTGCAGTACTGGTCGTATAGATGATAGCAATGCTATGAGACTGTTTTCAGCTTGTTGCAACTGTGAAATATAGTTATGAACACTTTTCATGAAACAAGGTCTAAAATAATGGTTGATGCAATTTGTAAGTAATTTCTAGTGCAGTACTGGTCGTATAGATGATAGCAATGCTATGAGACCATTTTCAGCTTGTTGCAACTGTGAAATATAGTTATGAACACTTTTCATGAAACAAGGTCTAAAATCGTGGTTGATGCAATTTGTAAGTAATTTCTAGTGCAGTACTGGTCGTATAGATGATAGCAATGCTATGAGACTGTTTTCAGCTTGTTGCAACTGTGAAATATAGTTATGAACACTTTTCATGAAACAAGGTCTAAAATCGTGGTTGATGCAATTTGTAAGTAATTTCTAGTGCAGTACTGGTCGTATAGATGATAGCAATGCTATGAGACTGTTTTCAGCTTGTTGCAACTGTGAAATATAGTTATGAACACTTTTCCAGAAACAAGGTCTAAAATCGTGGTTGATGAATTTGTAAGTAATTTCTAGTGCAGTACATTTTGTATAGATAGTAGCAATGCTATGAGACTATTTTCAGCTTGTTGCAACTGTGAAATATAGTTATGAACACTTTTCATGAAACAAGGTCTAAAATCATGGTTGATGCAATTTGTAAGTAATTTCTAGTGCAGTACTGGTCGTATAGATGATAGCAATGCTATGAGACCATTTTCAGCTTGTTGCAACTGTGAAATATAGTTATGAACACTTTTCATGAAACAAGGTCTAAAATCGTGGTTGATGCAATTTGTAAGTAATTTCTAGTGCAGTACTGGTCGTATAGATGATAGCAATGCTATGAGACTGTTTTCAGCTTGTTGCAACTGTGAAATATAGTTATGAACACTTTTCATGAAACAAGGTCTAAAATAATGGTTGATGCAATTTGTAAGTAATTTCTAGTGCAGTACTGGTCGTATAGATGATAGCAATGCTATGAGACCATTTTCAGCTTGTTGCAACTGTGAAATATAGTTATGAACACTTTTCATGAAACAAGGTCTAAAATCGTGGTTGATGCAATTTGTAAGTAATTTCTAGTGCAGTACTGGTCGTATAGATGATAGCAATGCTATGAGACTGTTTTCAGCTTGTTGCAACTGTGAAATATAGTTATGAACACTTTTCATGAAACAAGGTCTAAAATAATGGTTGATGCAATTTGTAAGTAATTTCTAGTGCAGTACTGGTCGTATAGATGATAGCAATGCTATGAGACCATTTTCAGCTTGTTGCAACTGTGAAATATAGTTATGAACACTTTTCATGAAACAAGGTCTAAAATCGTGGTTGATGCAATTTGTAAGTAATTTCTAGTGCAGTACTGGTCGTATAGATGATAGCAATGCTATGAGACCATTTTCAGCTTGTTGCAACTGTGAAATATAGTTATGAACACTTTTCATGAAACAAGGTCTAAAATCGTGGTTGATGCAATTTGTAAGTAATTTCTAGTGCAGTACTGGTCGTATAGATGATAGCAATGCTATGAGACTGTTTTCAGCTTGTTGCAACTGTGAAATATAGTTATGAACACTTTTCCAGAAACAAGGTCTAAAATCGTGGTTGATGCAATTTGTAAGTAATTTCTAGTGCAGTACATTTTGTATAGATAGTAGGAATGCTATAAGACTATTTTCAGCTTGTTGCAACTGTGAAATATAGTTATGAACACTTTTCATGAAACAAGGTCTAAAATCGTGGTTGATGCAATTTGTAAGTAATTTCTAGTGCAGTACTGGTCGTATAGATGATAGCAATGCTATGAGACCATTTTCAGCTTGTTGCAACTGTGAAATATAGTTATGAACACTTTTCATGAAACAAGGTCTAAAATAATGGTTGATGCAATTTGTAAGTAATTTCTAGTGCAGTACTGGTCGTATAGATGATAGCAATGCTATGAGACCATTTTCAGCTTGTTGCAACTGTGAAATATAGTTATGAACACTTTTCATGAAACAAGGTCTAAAATCGTGGTTGATGCAATTTGTAAGTAATTTCTAGTGCAGTACTGGTCGTATAGATGATAGCAATGCTATGAGACTGTTTTCAGCTTGTTGCAACTGTGAAATATAGTTATGAACACTTTTCATGAAACAAGGTCTAAAATAATGGTTGATGCAATTTGTAAGTAATTTCTAGTGCAGTACTGGTCGTATAGATGATAGCAATGCTATGAGACCATTTTCAGCTTGTTGCAACTGTGAAATATAGTTATGAACACTTTTCATGAAACAAGGTCTAAAATCGTGGTTGATGCAATTTGTAAGTAATTTCTAGTGCAGTACTGGTCGTATAGATGATAGCAATGCTATGAGACTGTTTTCAGCTTGTTGCAACTGTGAAATATAGTTATGAACACTTTTCATGAAACAAGGTCTAAAATCGTGGTTGATGCAATTTGTAAGTAATTTCTAGTGCAGTACTGGTCGTATAGATGATAGCAATGCTATGAGACCATTTTCAGCTTGTTGCAACTGTGAAATATAGTTATGAACACTTTTCATGAAACAAGGTCTAAAATCGTGGTTGATGCAATTTGTAAGTAATTTCTAGTGCAGTACTGGTCGTATAGATGATAGCAATGCTATGAGACCATTTTCAGCTTGTTGCAACTGTGAAATATAGTTATGAACACTTTTCATGAAACAAGGTCTAAAATAATGGTTGATGCAATTTGTAAGTAATTTCTAGTGCAGTACTGGTCGTATAGATGATAGCAATGCTATGAGACTGTTTTCAGCTTGTTGCAACTGTGAAATATAGTTATGAACACTTTTCATGAAACAAGGTCTAAAATAATGGTTGATGCAATTTGTAAGTAATTTCTAGTGCAGTACTGGTCGTATAGATGATAGCAATGCTATGAGACTGTTTTCAGCTTGTTGCAACTGTGAAATATAGTTATGAACACTTTTCCAGAAACAAGGTCTAAAATCGTGGTTGATGAATTTGTAAGTAATTTCTAGTGCAGTACATTTTGTATAGATAGTAGGAATGCTATAAGACTATTTTCAGCTTGTTGCAACTGTGAAATATAGTTATGAACACTTTTCATGAAACAAGGTCTAAAATCGTGGTTGATGCAATTTGTAAGTAATTTCTAGTGCAGTACTGGTCGTATAGATGATAGCAATGCTATGAGACCATTTTCAGCTTGTTGCAACTGTGAAATATAGTTATGAACACTTTTCATGAAACAAGGTCTAAAATAATGGTTGATGCAATTTGTAAGTAATTTCTAGTGCAGTACTGGTCGTATAGATGATAGCAATGCTATGAGACCATTTTCAGCTTGTTGCAACTGTGAAATATAGTTATGAACACTTTTCATGAAACAAGGTCTAAAATCGTGGTTGATGCAATTTGTAAGTAATTTCTAGTGCAGTACTGGTCGTATAGATGATAGCAATGCTATGAGACTGTTTTCAGCTTGTTGCAACTGTGAAATATAGTTATGAACACTTTTCATGAAACAAGGTCTAAAATAATGGTTGATGCAATTTGTAAGTAATTTCTAGTGCAGTACTGGTCGTATAGATGATAGCAATGCTATGAGACCATTTTCAGCTTGTTGCAACTGTGAAATATAGTTATGAACACTTTTCATGAAACAAGGTCTAAAATCGTGGTTGATGCAATTTGTAAGTAATTTCTAGTGCAGTACTGGTCGTATAGATGATAGCAATGCTATGAGACTGTTTTCAGCTTGTTGCAACTGTGAAATATAGTTATGAACACTTTTCATGAAACAAGGTCTAAAATAATGGTTGATGCAATTTGTAAGTAATTTCTAGTGCAGTACTGGTCGTATAGATGATAGCAATGCTATGAGACCATTTTCAGCTTGTTGCAACTGTGAAATATAGTTATGAACACTTTTCATGAAACAAGGTCTAAAATCGTGGTTGATGCAATTTGTAAGTAATTTCTAGTGCAGTACTGGTCGATAGATGATAGCAATGCTATGAGACTGTTTTCAGCTTGTTGCAACTGTGAAATATAGTTATGAACACTTTTCATGAAACAAGGTCTAAAATAATGGTTGATGCAATTTGTAAGTAATTTCTAGTGCAGTACTGGTCGTATAGATGATAGCAATGCTATGAGACTGTTTTCAGCTTGTTGCAACTGTGAAATATAGTTATGAACACTTTTCATGAAACAAGGTCTAAAATAATGGTTGATGCAATTTGTAAGTAATTTCTAGTGCAGTACTGGTCGTATAGATGATAGCAATGCTATGAGACTGTTTTCAGCTTGTTGCAACTGTGAAATATAGTTATGAACACTTTTCCAGAAACAAGGTCTAAAATCGTGGTTGATGCAATTTGTAAGTAATTTCTAGTGCAGTACATTTTGTATAGATAGTAGCAATGCTATAAGACTATTTTCAGCTTGTTGCAACTGTGAAATATAGTTATGAACACTTTTCATGAAACAAGGGTCTAAAATCATGGTTGATGCAAATTGTAAGTAATTTCTAGTGCAGTACTGGTCGTATAGATGATAGCAATGCTATGAGACCATTTTCAGCTTGTTGCAACTGTGAAATATAGTTATGAACACTTTTCATGAAACAAGGTCTAAAATAATGGTTGATGCAATTTGTAAGTAATTTCTAGTGCAGTACTGGTCGTATAGATGATAGCAATGCTATGAGACCATTTTCAGCTTGTTGCAACTGTGAAATATAGTTATGAACACTTTTCATGAAACAAGGTCTAAAATCGTGGTTGATGCAATTTGTAAGTAATTTCTAGTGCAGTACTGGTCGTATAGATGATAGCAATGCTATGAGACTGTTTTCAGCTTGTTGCAACTGTGAAATATAGTTATGAACACTTTTCATGAAACAAGGTCTAAAATAATGGTTGATGCAATTTGTAAGTAATTTCTAGTGCAGTACTGGTCGTATAGATGATAGCAATGCTATGAGACCATTTTCAGCTTGTTGCAACTGTGAAATATAGTTATGAACACTTTTCATGAAACAAGGTCTAAAATCGTGGTTGATGCAATTTGTAAGTAATTTCTAGTGCAGTACTGGTCGTATAGATGATAGCAATGCTATGAGACTGTTTTCAGCTTGTTGCAACTGTGAAATATAGTTATGAACACTTTTCATGAAACAAGGTCTAAAATAATGGTTGATGCAATTTGTAAGTAATTTCTAGTGCAGTACTGGTCGTATAGATGATAGCAATGCTATGAGACCATTTTCAGCTTGTTGCAACTGTGAAATATAGTTATGAACACTTTTCATGAAACAAGGTCTAAAATCGTGGTTGATGCAATTTGTAAGTAATTTCTAGTGCAGTACTGGTCGTATAGATGATAGCAATGCTATGAGACTGTTTTCAGCTTGTTGCAACTGTGAAATATAGTTATGAACACTTTTCATGAAACAAGGTCTAAAATCGTGGTTGATGCAATTTGTAAGTAATTTCTAGTGCAGTACTGGTCGTATAGATGATAGCAATGCTATGAGACCATTTTCAGCTTGTTGCAACTGTGAAATATAGTTATGAACACTTTTCATGAAACAAGGTCTAAAATCGTGGTTGATGCAATTTGTAAGTAATTTCTAGTGCAGTACTGGTCGTATAGATGATAGCAATGCTATGAGACCATTTTCAGCTTGTTGCAACTGTGAAATATAGTTATGAACACTTTTCATGAAACAAGGTCTAAAATAATGGTTGATGCAATTTGTAAGTAATTTCTAGTGCAGTACTGGTCGTATAGATGATAGCAATGCTATGAGACTGTTTTCAGCTTGTTGCAACTGTGAAATATAGTTATGAACACTTTTCATGAAACAAGGTCTAAAATAATGGTTGATGCAATTTGTAAGTAATTTCTAGTGCAGTACTGGTCGTATAGATGATAGCAATGCTATGAGACTGTTTTCAGCTTGTTGCAACTGTGAAATATAGTTATGAACACTTTTCATGAAACAAGGTCTAAAATCGTGGTTGATGCAATTTGTAAGTAATTTCTAGTGCAGTACATTTTGTATAGATAGTAGCAATGCTATGAGACTATTTTCAGCCTCTTGCAACTGTGAAATATAGTTATGAACACTTTTCATGAAACAAGGTCTAAAATCGTGGTTGATGCAATTTGTAAGTAATTTCTAGTGCAGTACTGGTCGTATAGATGATAGCAATGCTATGAGACCATTTTCAGCTTGTTGCAACTGTGAAATATAGTTATGAACACTTTTCATGAAACAAGGTCTAAAATAATGGTTGATGCAATTTGTAAGTAATTTCTAGTGCAGTACTGGTCGTATAGATGATAGCAATGCTATGAGACCATTTTCAGCTTGTTGCAACTGTGAAATATAGTTATGAACACTTTTCATGAAACAAGGTCTAAAATCGTGGTTGATGCAATTTGTAAGTAATTTCTAGTGCAGTACTGGTCGTATAGATGATAGCAATGCTATGAGACTGTTTTCAGCTTGTTGCAACTGTGAAATATAGTTATGAACACTTTTCATGAAACAAGGTCTAAAATAATGGTTGATGCAATTTGTAAGTAATTTCTAGTGCAGTACTGGTCGTATAGATGATAGCAATGCTATGAGACCATTTTCAGCTTGTTGCAACTGTGAAATATAGTTATGAACACTTTTCATGAAACAAGGTCTAAAATCGTGGTTGATGCAATTTGTAAGTAATTTCTAGTGCAGTACTGGTCGTATAGATGATAGCAATGCTATGAGACTGTTTTCAGCTTGTTGCAACTGTGAAATATAGTTATGAACACTTTTCATGAAACAAGGTCTAAAATCATGGTTGATGCAATTTGTAAGTAATTTCTAGTGCAGTACTGGTCGTATAGATGATAGCAATGCTATGAGACCATTTTCAGCTTGTTGCAACTGTGAAATATAGTTATGAACACTTTTCATGAAACAAGGTCTAAAATCGTGGTTGATGCAATTTGTAAGTAATTTCTAGTGCAGTACTGGTCGTATAGATGATAGCAATGCTATGAGACCATTTTCAGCTTGTTGCAACTGTGAAATATAGTTATGAACACTTTTCATGAAACAAGGTCTAAAATAATGGTTGATGCAATTTGTAAGTAATTTCTAGTGCAGTACTGGTCGTATAGATGATAGCAATGCTATGAGACTGTTTTCAGCTTGTTGCAACTGTGAAATATAGTTATGAACACTTTTCATGAAACAAGGTCTAAAATAATGGTTGATGCAATTTGTAAGTAATTTCTAGTGCAGTACTGGTCGTATAGATGATAGCAATGCTATGAGACTGTTTTCAGCTTGTTGCAACTGTGAAATATAGTTATGAACACTTTTCATGAAACAAGGTCTAAAATCGTGGTTGATGCAATTTGTAAGTAATTTCTAGTGCAGTACATTTTGTATAGATAGTAGCAATGCTATAAGACTATTTTCAGCTTGTTGCAACTGTGAAATATAGTTATGAACACTTTTCATGAAACAAGGTCTAAAATCGTGGTTGATGCAATTTGTAATTAATTTCTAGTGCAGTACTGGTCGTATAGATGATAGCAATGCTATGAGACCATTTTCAGCTTGTTGCAACTGTGAAATATAGTTATGAACACTTTTCATGAAACAAGGTCTAAAATAATGGTTGATGCAATTTGTAAGTAATTTCTAGTGCAGTACTGGTCGTATAGATGATAGCAATGCTATGAGACCATTTTCAGCTTGTTGCAACTGTGAAATATAGTTATGAACACTTTTCATGAAACAAGGTCTAAAATCGTGGTTGATGCAATTTGTAAGTAATTTCTAGTGCAGTACTGGTCGTATAGATGATAGCAATGCTATGAGACTGTTTTCAGCTTGTTGCAACTGTGAAATATAGTTATGAACACTTTTCATGAAACAAGGTCTAAAATAATGGTTGATGCAATTTGTAAGTAATTTCTAGTGCAGTACTGGTCGTATAGATGATAGCAATGCTATGAGACCATTTTCAGCTTGTTGCAACTGTGAAATATAGTTATGAACACTTTTCATGAAACAAGGTCTAAAATAATGGTTGATGCAATTTGTAAGTAATTTCTAGTGCAGTACTGGTCGTATAGATGATAGCAATGCTATGAGACTGTTTTCAGCTTGTTGCAACTGTGAAATATAGTTATGAACACTTTTCCAGAAACAAGGTCTAAAATCGTGGTTGATGCAATTTGTAAGTAATTTCTAGTGCAGTACATTTTGTATAGATAGTAGCAATGCTATAAGACTATTTTCAGCTTGTTGCAACTGTGAAATATAGTTATGAACACTTTTCATGAAACAAGGTCTAAAATCATGGTTGATGCAAATTGTAAGTAATTTCTAGTGCAGTACTGGTCGTATAGATGATAGCAATGCTATGAGACTGTTTTCAGCTTGTTGCAACTGTGAAATATAGTTATGAACACTTTTCATGAAACAAGGTCTAAAATAATGGTTGATGCAATTTGTAAGTAATTTCTAGTGCAGTACTGGTCGTATAGATGATAGCAATGCTATGAGACCATTTTCAGCTTGTTGCAACTGTGAAATATAGTTATGAACACTTTTCATGAAACAAGGTCTAAAATCGTGGTTGATGCAATTTGTAAGTAATTTCTAGTGCAGTACTGGTCGTATAGATGATAGCAATGCTATGAGACCATTTTCAGCTTGTTGCAACTGTGAAATATAGTTATGAACACTTTTCATGAAACAAGGTCTAAAATCGTGGTTGATGCAATTTGTAATTAATTTCTAGTGCAGTACTGGTCGTATAGATGATAGCAATGCTATGAGACCATTTTCAGCTTGTTGCAACTGTGAAATATAGTTATGAACACTTTTCATGAAACAAGGTCTAAAATAATGGTTGATGCAATTTGTAAGTAATTTCTAGTGCAGTACTGGTCGTATAGATGATAGCAATGCTATGAGACTGTTTTCAGCTTGTTGCAACTGTGAAATATAGTTATGAACACTTTTCATGAAACAAGGTCTAAAATAATGGTTGATGCAATTTGTAAGTAATTTCTAGTGCAGTACTGGTCGTATAGATGATAGCAATGCTATGAGACCATTTTCAGCTTGTTGCAACTGTGAAATATAGTTATGAACACTTTTCATGAAACAAGGTCTAAAATCGTGGTTGATGCAATTTGTAAGTAATTTCTAGTGCAGTACTGGTCGTATAGATGATAGCAATGCTATGAGACTGTTTTCAGCTTGTTGCAACTGTGAAATATAGTTATGAACACTTTTCATGAAACAAGGTCTAAAATCGTGGTTGATGCAATTTGTAAGTAATTTCTAGTGCAGTACTGGTCGTATAGATGATAGCAATGCTATGAGACCATTTTCAGCTTGTTGCAACTGTGAAATATAGTTATGAACACTTTTCATGAAACAAGGTCTAAAATAATGGTTGATGCAATTTGTAAGTAATTTCTAGTGCAGTACTGGTCGTATAGATGATAGCAATGCTATGAGACTGTTTTCAGCTTGTTGCAACTGTGAAATATAGTTATGAACACTTTTCATGAAACAAGGTCTAAAATAATGGTTGATGCAATTTGTAAGTAATTTCTAGTGCAGTACTGGTCGTATAGATGATAGCAATGCTATGAGACCATTTTCAGCTTGTTGCAACTGTGAAATATAGTTATGAACACTTTTCATGAAACAAGGTCTAAAATCGTGGTTGATGCAATTTGTAAGTAATTTCTAGTGCAGTACTGGTCGTATAGATGATAGCAATGCTATGAGACCATTTTCAGCTTGTTGCAACTGTGAAATATAGTTATGAACACTTTTCATGAAACAAGGTCTAAAATCGTGGTTGATGCAATTTGTAAGTAATTTCTAGTGCAGTACTGGTCGTATAGATGATAGCAATGCTATGAGACCATTTTCAGCTTGTTGCAACTGTGAAATATAGTTATGAACACTTTTCATGAAACAAGGTCTAAAATAATGGTTGATGCAATTTGTAAGTAATTTCTAGTGCAGTACTGGTCGTATAGATGATAGCAATGCTATGAGACTGTTTTCAGCTTGTTGCAACTGTGAAATATAGTTATGAACACTTTTCATGAAACAAGGTCTAAAATCGTGGTTGATGCAATTTGTAAGTAATTTCTAGTGCAGTACATTTTGTATAGATAGTAGCAATGCTATAAGACTATTTTCAGCTTGTTGCAACTGTGAAATATAGTTATGAACACTTTTCATGAAACAAGGTCTAAAATAATGGTTGATGCAATTTGTAAGTAATTTCTAGTGCAGTACTGGTCGTATAGATGATAGCAATGCTATGAGACTGTTTTCAGCTTGTTGCAACTGTGAAATATAGTTATGAACACTTTTCATGAAACAAGGTCTAAAATAATGGTTGATGCAATTTGTAAGTAATTTCTAGTGCAGTACTGGTCGTATAGATGATAGCAATGCTATGAGACCATTTTCAGCTTGTTGCAACTGTGAAATATAGTTATGAACACTTTTCATGAAACAAGGTCTAAAATCGTGGTTGATGCAATTTGTAAGTAATTTCTAGTGCAGTACTGGTCGTATAGATGATAGCAATGCTATGAGACCATTTTCAGCTTGTTGCAACTGTGAAATATAGTTATGAACACTTTTCATGAAACAAGGTCTAAAATCGTGGTTGATGCAATTTGTAATTAATTTCTAGTGCAGTACTGGTCGTATAGATGATAGCAATGCTATGAGACCATTTTCAGCTTGTTGCAACTGTGAAATATAGTTATGAACACTTTTCATGAAACAAGGTCTAAAATAATGGTTGATGCAATTTGTAAGTAATTTCTAGTGCAGTACTGGTCGTATAGATGATAGCAATGCTATGAGACTGTTTTCAGCTTGTTGCAACTGTGAAATATAGTTATGAACACTTTTCATGAAACAAGGTCTAAAATAATGGTTGATGCAATTTGTAAGTAATTTCTAGTGCAGTACTGGTCGTATAGATGATAGCAATGCTATGAGACCATTTTCAGCTTGTTGCAACTGTGAAATATAGTTATGAACACTTTTCATGAAACAAGGTCTAAAATAATGGTTGATGCAATTTGTAAGTAATTTCTAGTGCAGTACTGGTCGTATAGATGATAGCAATGCTATGAGACTGTTTTCAGCTTGTTGCAACTGTGAAATATAGTTATGAACACTTTTCATGAAACAAGGTCTAAAATAATGGTTGATGCAATTTGTAAGTAATTTCTAGTGCAGTACTGGTCGTATAGATGATAGCAATGCTATGAGACCATTTTCAGCTTGTTGCAACTGTGAAATACTGTTATGAACACTTTTCATTAAACAAGGTCTAAAATCGTGGTTGATGCAATTTGTAAGTAATTTCTAGTGCAGTACTGGTCGTATAGATGATAGCAATGCTATGAGACCATTTTCAGCTTGTTGCAACTGTGAAATATAGTTATGAACACTTTTCATGAAACAAGGTCTAAAATCGTGGTTGATGCAATTTGTAAGTAATTTCTAGTGCAGTACTGGTCGTATAGATGATAGCAATGCTATGAGACCATTTTCAGCTTGTTGCAACTGTGAAATATAGTTATGAACACTTTTCATGAAACAAGGTCTAAAATAATGGTTGATGCAATTTGTAAGTAATTTCTAGTGCAGTACTGGTCGTATAGATGATAGCAATGCTATGAGACTGTTTTCAGCTTGTTGCAACTGTGAAATATAGTTATGAACACTTTTCATGAAACAAGGTCTAAAATAATGGTTGATGCAATTTGTAAGTAATTTCTAGTGCAGTACTGGTCGTATAGATGATAGCAATGCTATGAGACCATTTTCAGCTTGTTGCAACTGTGAAATATAGTTATGAACACTTTTCATGAAACAAGGTCTAAAATCGTGGTTGATGAATTTGTAAGTAATTTCTAGTGCAGTACTGGTTGTATAGATGATAGCAATGCTATGAGACTATTTTCAGCTTGTTGCAACTGTGAAATATAGTTATGAACACTTTTCCAGAAACAAGGTCTAAAATCGTGGTTGATGAATTTGTAAGTAATTTCTAGTGCAGTACATTTTGTATAGATAGTAGCAATGCTATGAGACTATTTTCAGCTTGTTGCAACTGTGAAATATAGTTATGAACACTTTTCATGAAACAAGGTCTAAAATCGTGGTTGATGCAATTTGTAAGTAATTTCTAGTGCAGTACTGGTCGTATAGATGATAGCAATGCTATGAGACCATTTTCAGCTTGTTGCAACTGTGAAATATAGTTATGAACACTTTTCATGAAACAAGGTCTAAAATAATGGTTGATGCAATTTGTAAGTAATTTCTAGTGCAGTACTGGTCGTATAGATGATAGCAATGCTATGAGACTGTTTTCAGCTTGTTGCAACTGTGAAATATAGTTATGAACACTTTTCATGAAACAAGGTCTAAAATCGTGGTTGATGCAATTTGTAAGTAATTTCTAGTGCAGTACATTTTGTATAGATAGTAGGAATGCTATAAGACTATTTTCAGCTTGTTGCAACTGTGAAATATAGTTATGAACACTTTTCCAGAAACAAGGGTCTAAAATCATGGTTGATGCAAATTGTAAGTAATTTCTAGTGCAGTACTGGTCGTATAGATGATAGCAATGCTATGAGACTGTTTTCAGCTTGTTGCAACTGTGAAATATAGTTATGAACACTTTTCATGAAACAAGGTCTAAAATAATGGTTGATGCAATTTGTAAGTAATTTCTAGTGCAGTACTGGTCGTATAGATGATAGCAATGCTATGAGACCATTTTCAGCTTGTTGCAACTGTGAAATATAGTTATGAACACTTTTCATGAAACAAGGTCTAAAATCGTGGTTGATGCAATTTGTAAGTAATTTCTAGTGCAGTACTGGTCGTATAGATGATAGCAATGCTATGAGACCATTTTCAGCTTGTTGCAACTGTGAAATATAGTTATGAACACTTTTCATGAAACAAGGTCTAAAATAATGGTTGATGCAATTTGTAAGTAATTTCTAGTGCAGTACTGGTCGTATAGATGATAGCAATGCTATGAGACCATTTTCAGCTTGTTGCAACTGTGAAATATAGTTATGAACACTTTTCATGAAACAAGGTCTAAAATAATGGTTGATGCAATTTGTAAGTAATTTCTAGTGCAGTACTGGTCGTATAGATGATAGCAATGCTATGAGACCATTTTCAGCTTGTTGCAACTGTGAAATATAGTTATGAACACTTTTCATGAAACAAGGTCTAAAATCGTGGTTGATGCCAATTTGTAAGTAATTTCTAGTGCAGTACTGGTCGTATAGATGATAGCAATGCTATGAGACCATTTTCAGCTTGTTGCAACTGTGAAATATAGTTATGAACACTTTTCATGAAACAAGGTCTAAAATCGTGGTTGATGCAATTTGTAAGTAATTTCTAGTGCAGTACTGGTCGTATAGATGATAGCAATGCTATGAGACCATTTTCAGCTTGTTGCAACTGTGAAATATAGTTATGAACACTTTTCATGAAACAAGGTCTAAAATAATGGTTGATGCAATTTGTAAGTAATTTCTAGTGCAGTACTGGTCGTATAGATGATAGCAATGCTATGAGACTGTTTTCAGCTTGTTGCAACTGTGAAATATAGTTATGAACACTTTTCATGAAACAAGGTCTAAAATAATGGTTGATGCAATTTGTAAGTAATTTCTAGTGCAGTACTGGTCGTATAGATGATAGCAATGCTATGAGACCATTTTCAGCTTGTTGCAACTGTGAAATATAGTTATGAACACTTTTCATGAAACAAGGTCTAAAATCGTGGTTGATGCAATTTGTAAGTAATTTCTAGTGCAGTACTGGTTGTATAGATGATAGCAATGCTATGAGACTATTTTCAGCTTGTTGCAACTGTGAAATATAGTTATGAACACTTTTCATGAAACAAGGTCTAAAATCGTGGTTGATGCAATTTGTAAGTAATTTCTAGTGCAGTACATTTTGTATAGATGATAGCAATGCTATGAGACTATTTTCAGCTTGTTGCAACTGTGAAATATAGTTATGAACACTTTTCATGAAACAAGGTCTAAAATCGTGGTTGATGCAATTTGTAAGTAATTTCTAGTGCAGTACTGGTCGTATAGATGATAGCAATGCTATGAGACCATTTTCAGCTTGTTGCAACTGTGAAATATAGTTATGAACACTTTTCATGAAACAAGGTCTAAAATAATGGTTGATGCAATTTGTAAGTAATTTCTAGTGCAGTACTGGTCGTATAGATGATAGCAATGCTATGAGACTGTTTTCAGCTTGTTGCAACTGTGAAATATAGTTATGAACACTTTTCATGAAACAAGGTCTAAAATAATGGTTGATGCAATTTGTAAGTAATTTCTAGTGCAGTACTGGTCGTATAGATGATAGCAATGCTATGAGACCATTTTCAGCTTGTTGCAACTGTGAAATATAGTTATGAACACTTTTCATGAAACAAGGTCTAAAATCGTGGTTGATGCAATTTGTAAGTAATTTCTAGTGCAGTACTGGTCGTATAGATGATAGCAATGCTATGAGACCATTTTCAGCTTGTTGCAACTGTGAAATATAGTTATGAACACTTTTCATGAAACAAGGTCTAAAATCGTGGTTGATGCAATTTGTAAGTAATTTCTAGTGCAGTACTGGTCGTATAGATGATAGCAATGCTATGAGACCATTTTCAGCTTGTTGCAACTGTGAAATATAGTTATGAACACTTTTCATGAAACAAGGTCTAAAATAATGGTTGATGCAATTTGTAAGTAATTTCTAGTGCAGTACTGGTCGTATAGATGATAGCAATGCTATGAGACCATTTTCAGCTTGTTGCAACTGTGAAATATAGTTATGAACACTTTTCATGAAACAAGGTCTAAAATCGTGGTTGATGCAATTTGTAAGTAATTTCTAGTGCAGTACTGGTCGTATAGATGATAGCAATGCTATGAGACCATTTTCAGCTTGTTGCAACTGTGAAATATAGTTATGAACACTTTTCATGAAACAAGGTCTAAAATCGTGGTTGATGCAATTTGTAATTAATTTCTAGTGCAGTACTGGTCGTATAGATGATAGCAATGCTATGAGACCATTTTCAGCTTGTTGCAACTGTGAAATATAGTTATGAACACTTTTCATGAAACAAGGTCTAAAATAATGGTTGATGCAATTTGTAAGTAATTTCTAGTGCAGTACTGGTCGTATAGATGATAGCAATGCTATGAGACTGTTTTCAGCTTGTTGCAACTGTGAAATATAGTTATGAACACTTTTCATGAAACAAGGTCTAAAATAATGGTTGATGCAATTTGTAAGTAATTTCTAGTGCAGTACTGGTCGTATAGATGATAGCAATGCTATGAGACCATTTTCAGCTTGTTGCAACTGTGAAATATAGTTATGAACACTTTTCATTAAACAAGGTCTAAAATCGTGGTTGATGCCATTTGTAAGTAATTTCTAGTGCAGTACATTTTGTATAGATGATAGCAATGCTATGAGACTATTTTCAGCTTGTTGCAACTGTGAAATATAGTTATGAACACTTTTCATGAAACAAGGTCTAAAATCGTGGTTGATGCAATTTGTAAGTAATTTCTAGTGCAGTACTTGTATAGATGATAGCAATGCTATGAGACTATTTTCAGCTTGTTGCAACTGTGAAATATAGTTATGAACACTTTTCATGAAACAAGGTCTAAAATCGTGGTTGATGCAATTTGTAAGTAATTTCTAGTGCAGTACTGGTCGTATAGATGATAGCAATGCTATGAGACTATTTTCAGCTTGTTGCAACTGTGAAATATAGTTATGAACACTTTTCATGAAACAAGGTCTAAAATCGTGGTTGATGCAATTTGTAAGTAATTTCTAGTGCAGTACTGGTCGTATAGATGATAGCAATGCTATGAGACTGTTTTCAGCTTGTTGCAACTGTGAAATATAGTTATGAACACTTTTCATGAAACAAGGTCTAAAATCGTGGTTGATGCAATTTGTAAGTAATTTCTAGTGCAGTACATTTTGTATAGATAGTAGCAATGCTATAAGACTATTTTCAGCTTGTTGCAACTGTGAAATATAGTTATGAACACTTTTCATGAAACAAGGTCTAAAATCATGGTTGATGCAAATTGTAAGTAATTTCTAGTGCAGTACTGGTCGTATAGATGATAGCAATGCTATGAGACTGTTTTCAGCTTGTTGCAACTGTGAAATATAGTTATGAACACTTTTCATGAAACAAGGTCTAAAATAATGGTTGATGCAATTTGTAAGTAATTTCTAGTGCAGTACTGGTCGTATAGATGATAGCAATGCTATGAGACCATTTTCAGCTTGTTGCAACTGTGAAATATAGTTATGAACACTTTTCATGAAACAAGGTCTAAAATCGTGGTTGATGCAATTTGTAATTAATTTCTAGTGCAGTACTGGTCGTATAGATGATAGCAATGCTATGAGACCATTTTCAGCTTGTTGCAACTGTGAAATATAGTTATGAACACTTTTCATGAAACAAGGTCTAAAATAATGGTTGATGCAATTTGTAAGTAATTTCTAGTGCAGTACTGGTCGTATAGATGATAGCAATGCTATGAGACTGTTTTCAGCTTGTTGCAACTGTGAAATATAGTTATGAACACTTTTCATGAAACAAGGTCTAAAATAATGGTTGATGCAATTTGTAAGTAATTTCTAGTGCAGTACTGGTCGTATAGATGATAGCAATGCTATGAGACCATTTTCAGCTTGTTGCAACTGTGAAATATTGTTATGAACACTTTTCATGAAACAAGGTCTAAAATCGTGGTTGATGCCATTTGTAAGTAATTTCTAGTGCAGTACTGGTCGTATAGATGATAGCAATGCTATGAGACCATTTTCAGCTTGTTGCAACTGTGAAATATAGTTATGAACACTTTTCATGAAACAAGGTCTAAAATCGTGGTTGATGCAATTTGTAAGTAATTTCTAGTGCAGTACATTTTGTATAGATGATAGCAATGCTATGAGACTATTTTCAGCTTGTTGCAACTGTGAAATATAGTTATGAACACTTTTCATGAAACAAGGTCTAAAATCGTGGTTGATGCAATTTGTAAGTAATTTCTAGTGCAGTACTGGTCGTATAGATGATAGCAATGCTATGAGACCATTTTCAGCTTGTTGCAACTGTGAAATATAGTTATGAACACTTTTCATGAAACAAGGTCTAAAATAATGGTTGATGCAATTTGTAAGTAATTTCTAGTGCAGTACTGGTCGTATAGATGATAGCAATGCTATGAGACCATTTTCAGCTTGTTGCAACTGTGAAATATAGTTATGAACACTTTTCATGAAACAAGGTCTAAAATCGTGGTTGATGCAATTTGTAAGTAATTTCTAGTGCAGTACTGGTCGTATAGATGATAGCAATGCTATGAGACCATTTTCAGCTTGTTGCAACTGTGAAATATAGTTATGAACACTTTTCATGAAACAAGGTCTAAAATCGTGGTTGATGCAATTTGTAATTAATTTCTAGTGCAGTACTGGTCGTATAGATGATAGCAATGCTATGAGACCATTTTCAGCTTGTTGCAACTGTGAAATATAGTTATGAACACTTTTCATGAAACAAGGTCTAAAATAATGGTTGATGCAATTTGTAAGTAATTTCTAGTGCAGTACTGGTCGTATAGATGATAGCAATGCTATGAGACCATTTTCAGCTTGTTGCAACTGTGAAATATAGTTATGAACACTTTTCATGAAACAAGGTCTAAAATCGTGGTTGATGCAATTTGTAAGTAATTTCTAGTGCAGTACTGGTCGTATAGATGATAGCAATGCTATGAGACTGTTTTCAGCTTGTTGCAACTGTGAAATATAGTTATGAACACTTTTCATGAAACAAGGTCTAAAATCGTGGTTGATGCAATTTGTAAGTAATTTCTAGTGCAGTACATTTTGTATAGATGATAGCAATGCTATGAGACTATTTTCAGCTTGTTGCAACTGTGAAATATAGTTATGAACACTTTTCATGAAACAAGGTCTAAAATCATGGTTGATGCAATTTGTAAGTAATTTCTAGTGCAGTACTGGTCGTATAGATGATAGCAATGCTATGAGACCTGTTTTCAGCTTGTTGCAACTGTGAAATATAGTTATGAACACTTTTCATGAAACAAGGTCTAAAATAATGGTTGATGCAATTTGTAAGTAATTTCTAGTGCAGTACTGGTCGTATAGATGATAGCAATGCTATGAGACCATTTTCAGCTTGTTGCAACTGTGAAATATAGTTATGAACACTTTTCATGAAACAAGGTCTAAAATCGTGGTTGATGCAATTTGTAAGTAATTTCTAGTGCAGTACTGGTCGTATAGATGATAGCAATGCTATGAGACCATTTTCAGCTTGTTGCAACTGTGAAATATAGTTATGAACACTTTTCATGAAACAAGGTCTAAAATCGTGGTTGATGCAATTTGTAAGTAATTTCTAGTGCAGTACTGGTCGTATAGATGATAGCAATGCTATGAGACCATTTTCAGCTTGTTGCAACTGTGAAATATAGTTATGAACACTTTTCATGAAACAAGGTCTAAAATAATGGTTGATGCAATTTGTAAGTAATTTCTAGTGCAGTACTGGTCGTATAGATGATAGCAATGCTATGAGACTGTTTTCAGCTTGTTGCAACTGTGAAATATAGTTATGAACACTTTTCATGAAACAAGGTCTAAAATAATGGTTGATGCAATTTGTAAGTAATTTCTAGTGCAGTACTGGTCGTATAGATGATAGCAATGCTATGAGACCATTTTCAGCTTGTTGCAACTGTGAAATATAGTTATGAACACTTTTCATGAAACAAGGTCTAAAATCGTGGTTGATGCAATTTGTAAGTAATTTCTAGTGCAGTACTGGTCGTATAGATGATAGCAATGCTATGAGACCATTTTCAGCTTGTTGCAACTGTGAAATATAGTTATGAACACTTTTCATGAAACAAGGTCTAAAATAATGGTTGATGCAATTTGTAAGTAATTTCTAGTGCAGTACTGGTCGTATAGATGATAGCAATGCTATGAGACCATTTTCAGCTTGTTGCAACTGTGAAATATAGTTATGAACACTTTTCATGAAACAAGGTCTAAAATCGTGGTTGATGCAATTTGTAAGTAATTTCTAGTGCAGTACTGGTCGTATAGATGATAGCAATGCTATGAGACTATTTTCAGCTTGTTGCAACTGTGAAATATAGTTATGAACACTTTTCATGAAACAAGGTCTAAAATCGTGGTTGATGCAATTTGTAAGTAATTTCTAGTGCAGTACATTTTGTATAGATAGTAGCAATGCTATGAGACTATTTTCAGCTTGTTGCAACTGTGAAATATAGTTATGAACACTTTTCATGAAACAAGGTCTAAAATAATGGTTGATGCAATTTGTAAGTAATTTCTAGTGCAGTACTGGTCGTATAGATGATAGCAATGCTATGAGACTATTTTCAGCTTGTTGCAACTGTGAAATATAGTTATGAACACTTTTCATGAAACAAGGTCTAAAATAATGGTTGATGCAATTTGTAAGTAATTTCTAGTGCAGTACTGGTCGTATAGATGATAGCAATGCTATGAGACTATTTTCAGCTTGTTGCAACTGTGAAATATAGTTATGAACACTTTTCATGAAACAAGGTCTAAAATAATGGTTGATGCAATTTGTAAGTAATTTCTAGTGCAGTACTGGTCGTATAGATGATAGCAATGCTATGAGACTATTTTCAGCTTGTTGCAACTGTGAAATATTGTTATGAACACTTTTCATGAAACAAGGTCTAAAATCGTGGTTGATGCCATTTGTAAGTAATTTCTAGTGCAGTACTGGTCGTATAGATGATAGCAATGCTATGAGACTGTTTTCAGCTTGTTGCAACTGTGAAATATAGTTATGAACACTTTTCCAGAAACAAGGTCTAAAATCGTGGTTGATGCAATTTGTAAGTAATTTCTAGTGCAGTACATTTTGTATAGATAGTAGGAATGCTATAAGACTATTTTCAGCTTGTTGCAACTGTGAAATATAGTTATGAACACTTTTCATGAAACAAGGGTCTAAAATCATGGTTGATGCAAATTGTAAGTAATTTCTAGTGCAGTACTGGTCGTATAGATGATAGCAATGCTATGAGACTGTTTTCAGCTTGTTGCAACTGTGAAATATAGTTATGAACACTTTTCATGAAACAAGGTCTAAAATAATGGTTGATGCAATTTGTAAGTAATTTCTAGTGCAGTACTGGTCGTATAGATGATAGCAATGCTATGAGACCATTTTCAGCTTGTTGCAACTGTGAAATATAGTTATGAACACTTTTCATGAAACAAGGTCTAAAATCGTGGTTGATGCAATTTGTAAGTAATTTCTAGTGCAGTACTGGTCGTATAGATGATAGCAATGCTATGAGACCATTTTCAGCTTGTTGCAACTGTGAAATATAGTTATGAACACTTTTCATGAAACAAGGTCTAAAATCGTGGTTGATGCAATTTGTAAGTAATTTCTAGTGCAGTACTGGTCGTATAGATGATAGCAATGCTATGAGACCATTTTCAGCTTGTTGCAACTGTGAAATATAGTTATGAACACTTTTCATGAAACAAGGTCTAAAATCGTGGTTTATGCAATTTGTAAGTAATTTCTAGTGCAGTACATTTTGTATAGATGATAGCAATGCTATGAGACCATTTTCAGCTTGTTGCAACTGTGAAATATAGTTATGAACACTTTTCATGAAACAAGGTCTAAAATCGTGGTTGATGCAATTTGTAAGTAATTTCTAGTGCAGTACTGGTCGTATAGATGATAGCAATGCTATGAGACCATTTTCAGCTTGTTGCAACTGTGAAATATAGTTATGAACACTTTTCATGAAACAAGGTCTAAAATAATGGTTGATGCAATTTGTAAGTAATTTCTAGTGCAGTACTGGTCGTATAGATGATAGCAATGCTATGAGACCATTTTCAGCTTGTTGCAACTGTGAAATATAGTTATGAACACTTTTCATGAAACAAGGTCTAAAATCGTGGTTGATGCAATTTGTAAGTAATTTCTAGTGCAGTACTGGTCGTATAGATGATAGCAATGCTATGAGACTGTTTTCAGCTTGTTGCAACTGTGAAATATAGTTATGAACACTTTTCATGAAACAAGGTCTAAAATAATGGTTGATGCAATTTGTAAGTAATTTCTAGTGCAGTACTGGTCGTATAGATGATAGCAATGCTATGAGACCATTTTCAGCTTGTTGCAACTGTGAAATATAGTTATGAACACTTTTCATGAAACAAGGTCTAAAATCGTGGTTGATGCAATTTGTAAGTAATTTCTAGTGCAGTACTGGTCGTATAGATGATAGCAATGCTATGAGACTGTTTTCAGCTTGTTGCAACTGTGAAATATAGTTATGAACACTTTTCATGAAACAAGGTCTAAAATAATGGTTGATGCAATTTGTAAGTAATTTCTAGTGCAGTACTGGTCGTATAGATGATAGCAATGCTATGAGACCATTTTCAGCTTGTTGCAACTGTGAAATATAGTTATGAACACTTTTCATGAAACAAGGTCTAAAATCGTGGTTGATGCAATTTGTAAGTAATTTCTAGTGCAGTACTGGTCGTATAGATGATAGCAATGCTATGAGACCATTTTCAGCTTGTTGCAACTGTGAAATATAGTTATGAACACTTTTCATGAAACAAGGTCTAAAATAATGGTTGATGCAATTTGTAAGTAATTTCTAGTGCAGTACTGGTCGTATAGATGATAGCAATGCTATGAGACTGTTTTCAGCTTGTTGCAACTGTGAAATATAGTTATGAACACTTTTCATGAAACAAGGTCTAAAATAATGGTTGATGCAATTTGTAAGTAATTTCTAGTGCAGTACTGGTCGTATAGATGATAGCAATGCTATGAGACTGTTTTCAGCTTGTTGCAACTGTGAAATATAGTTATGAACACTTTTCATGAAACAAGGTCTAAAATCGTGGTTGATGCAATTTGTAAGTAATTTCTAGTGCAGTACATTTTGTATAGATAGTAGCAATGCTATGAGACTATTTTCAGCTTGTTGCAACTGTGAAATATAGTTATGAACACTTTTCATGAAACAAGGTCTAAAATCGTGGTTGATGCAATTTGTAAGTAATTTCTAGTGCAGTACTGGTCGTATAGATGATAGCAATGCTATGAGACCATTTTCAGCTTGTTGCAACTGTGAAATATAGTTATGAACACTTTTCATGAAACAAGGTCTAAAATAATGGTTGATGCAATTTGTAAGTAATTTCTAGTGCAGTACTGGTCGTATAGATGATAGCAATGCTATGAGACCATTTTCAGCTTGTTGCAACTGTGAAATATAGTTATGAACACTTTTCATGAAACAAGGTCTAAAATCGTGGTTGATGCAATTTGTAAGTAATTTCTAGTGCAGTACTGGTCGTATAGATGATAGCAATGCTATGAGACCATTTTCAGCTTGTTGCAACTGTGAAATATAGTTATGAACACTTTTCATGAAACAAGGTCTAAAATAATGGTTGATGCAATTTGTAAGTAATTTCTAGTGCAGTACTGGTCGTATAGATGATAGCAATGCTATGAGACCATTTTCAGCTTGTTGCAACTGTGAAATATAGTTATGAACACTTTTCATGAAACAAGGTCTAAAATCGTGGTTGATGCAATTTGTAAGTAATTTCTAGTGCAGTACTGGTCGTATAGATGATAGCAATGCTATGAGACTGTTTTCAGCTTGTTGCAACTGTGAAATATAGTTATGAACACTTTTCATGAAACAAGGTCTAAAATAATGGTTGATGCAATTTGTAAGTAATTTCTAGTGCAGTACTGGTCGTATAGATGATAGCAATGCTATGAGACCATTTTCAGCTTGTTGCAACTGTGAAATATAGTTATGAACACTTTTCATGAAACAAGGTCTAAAATCGTGGTTGATGCAATTTGTAAGTAATTTCTAGTGCAGTACTGGTCGTATAGATGATAGCAATGCTATGAGACCATTTTCAGCTTGTTGCAACTGTGAAATATAGTTATGAACACTTTTCATGAAACAAGGTCTAAAATAATGGTTGATGCAATTTGTAAGTAATTTCTAGTGCAGTACTGGTCGTATAGATGATAGCAATGCTATGAGACCATTTTCAGCTTGTTGCAACTGTGAAATATAGTTATGAACACTTTTCATGAAACAAGGTCTAAAATAATGGTTGATGCAATTTGTAAGTAATTTCTAGTGCAGTACTGGTCGTATAGATGATAGCAATGCTATGAGACTGTTTTCAGCTTGTTGCAACTGTGAAATATAGTTATGAACACTTTTCATGAAACAAGGTCTAAAATCGTGGTTGATGCAATTTGTAAGTAATTTCTAGTGCAGTACATTTTGTATAGATGATAGCAATGCTATGAGACTATTTTCAGCTTGTTGCAACTGTGAAATATAGTTATGAACACTTTTCATGAAACAAGGTCTAAAATCGTGGTTGATGCAATTTGTAAGTAATTTCTAGTGCAGTACTGGTCGTATAGATGATAGCAATGCTATGAGACCATTTTCAGCTTGTTGCAACTGTGAAATATAGTTATGAACACTTTTCATGAAACAAGGTCTAAAATAATGGTTGATGCAATTTGTAAGTAATTTCTAGTGCAGTACTGGTCGTATAGATGATAGCAATGCTATGAGACCATTTTCAGCTTGTTGCAACTGTGAAATATAGTTATGAACACTTTTCATGAAACAAGGTCTAAAATCGTGGTTGATGCAATTTGTAAGTAATTTCTAGTGCAGTACTGGTCGTATAGATGATAGCAATGCTATGAGACCATTTTCAGCTTGTTGCAACTGTGAAATATAGTTATGAACACTTTTCATGAAACAAGGTCTAAAATAATGGTTGATGCAATTTGTAAGTAATTTCTAGTGCAGTACTGGTCGTATAGATGATAGCAATGCTATGAGACCATTTTCAGCTTGTTGCAACTGTGAAATATAGTTATGAACACTTTTCATGAAACAAGGTCTAAAATCGTGGTTGATGCAATTTGTAAGTAATTTCTAGTGCAGTACTGGTCGTATAGATGATAGCAATGCTATGAGACTGTTTTCAGCTTGTTGCAACTGTGAAATATAGTTATGAACACTTTTCATGAAACAAGGTCTAAAATAATGGTTGATGCAATTTGTAAGTAATTTCTAGTGCAGTACTGGTCGTATAGATGATAGCAATGCTATGAGACCATTTTCAGCTTGTTGCAACTGTGAAATATAGTTATGAACACTTTTCATGAAACAAGGTCTAAAATAATGGTTGATGCAATTTGTAAGTAATTTCTAGTGCAGTACTGGTCGTATAGATGATAGCAATGCTATGAGACTGTTTTCAGCTTGTTGCAACTGTGAAATATAGTTATGAACACTTTTCATGAAACAAGGTCTAAAATAATGGTTGATGCAATTTGTAAGTAATTTCTAGTGCAGTACTGGTCGTATAGATGATAGCAATGCTATGAGACCATTTTCAGCTTGTTGCAACTGTGAAATATAGTTATGAACACTTTTCATGAAACAAGGTCTAAAATAATGGTTGATGCAATTTGTAAGTAATTTCTAGTGCAGTACTGGTCGTATAGATGATAGCAATGCTATGAGACCATTTTCAGCTTGTTGCAACTGTGAAATATAGTTATGAACACTTTTCATGAAACAAGGTCTAAAATAATGGTTGATGCAATTTGTAAGTAATTTCTAGTGCAGTACTGGTCGTATAGATGATAGCAATGCTATGAGACTGTTTTCAGCTTGTTGCAACTGTGAAATATAGTTATGAACACTTTTCATGAAACAAGGTCTAAAATAATGGTTGATGCAATTTGTAAGTAATTTCTAGTGCAGTACTGGTCGTATAGATGATAGCAATGCTATGAGACTGTTTTCAGCTTGTTGCAACTGTGAAATATAGTTATGAACACTTTTCATGAAACAAGGTCTAAAATCGTGGTTGATGCAATTTGTAAGTAATTTCTAGTGCAGTACATTTTGTATAGATGATAGCAATGCTATGAGACTATTTTCAGCTTGTTGCAACTGTGAAATATAGTTATGAACACTTTTCATGAAACAAGGTCTAAAATCGTGGTTGATGCAATTTGTAAGTAATTTCTAGTGCAGTACTGGTCGTATAGATGATAGCAATGCTATGAGACCATTTTCAGCTTGTTGCAACTGTGAAATATAGTTATGAACACTTTTCATGAAACAAGGTCTAAAATAATGGTTGATGCAATTTGTAAGTAATTTCTAGTGCAGTACTGGTCGTATAGATGATAGCAATGCTATGAGACCATTTTCAGCTTGTTGCAACTGTGAAATATAGTTATGAACACTTTTCATGAAACAAGGTCTAAAATCGTGGTTGATGCAATTTGTAAGTAATTTCTAGTGCAGTACTGGTCGTATAGATGATAGCAATGCTATGAGACTGTTTTCAGCTTGTTGCAACTGTGAAATATAGTTATGAACACTTTTCATGAAACAAGGTCTAAAATAATGGTTGATGCAATTTGTAAGTAATTTCTAGTGCAGTACTGGTCGTATAGATGATAGCAATGCTATGAGACCATTTTCAGCTTGTTGCAACTGTGAAATATAGTTATGAACACTTTTCATGAAACAAGGTCTAAAATAATGGTTGATGCAATTTGTAAGTAATTTCTAGTGCAGTACTGGTCGTATAGATGATAGCAATGCTATGAGACCATTTTCAGCTTGTTGCAACTGTGAAATATAGTTATGAACACTTTTCATGAAACAAGGTCTAAAATAATGGTTGATGCAATTTGTAAGTAATTTCTAGTGCAGTACTGGTCGTATAGATGATAGCAATGCTATGAGACCATTTTCAGCTTGTTGCAACTGTGAAATATAGTTATGAACACTTTTCATGAAACAAGGTCTAAAATCGTGGTTGATGCAATTTGTAAGTAATTTCTAGTGCAGTACTGGTCGTATAGATGATAGCAATGCTATGAGACCATTTTCAGCTTGTTGCAACTGTGAAATATAGTTATGAACACTTTTCATGAAACAAGGTCTAAAATAATGGTTGATGCAATTTGTAAGTAATTTCTAGTGCAGTACTGGTCGTATAGATGATAGCAATGCTATGAGACTGTTTTCAGCTTGTTGCAACTGTGAAATATAGTTATGAACACTTTTCATGAAACAAGGTCTAAAATAATGGTTGATGCAATTTGTAAGTAATTTCTAGTGCAGTACTGGTCGTATAGATGATAGCAATGCTATGAGACTGTTTTCAGCTTGTTGCAACTGTGAAATATAGTTATGAACACTTTTCATGAAACAAGGTCTAAAATCGTGGTTGATGCAATTTGTAAGTAATTTCTAGTGCAGTACATTTTGTATAGATGATAGCAATGCTATGAGACTATTTTCAGCTTGTTGCAACTGTGAAATATAGTTATGAACACTTTTCATGAAACAAGGTCTAAAATCGTGGTTGATGCAATTTGTAAGTAATTTCTAGTGCAGTACTGGTCGTATAGATGATAGCAATGCTATGAGACCATTTTCAGCTTGTTGCAACTGTGAAATATAGTTATGAACACTTTTCATGAAACAAGGTCTAAAATAATGGTTGATGCAATTTGTAAGTAATTTCTAGTGCAGTACTGGTCGTATAGATGATAGCAATGCTATGAGACCATTTTCAGCTTGTTGCAACTGTGAAATATAGTTATGAACACTTTTCATGAAACAAGGTCTAAAATCGTGGTTGATGCAATTTGTAAGTAATTTCTAGTGCAGTACTGGTCGTATAGATGATAGCAATGCTATGAGACTGTTTTCAGCTTGTTGCAACTGTGAAATATAGTTATGAACACTTTTCATGAAACAAGGTCTAAAATAATGGTTGATGCAATTTGTAAGTAATTTCTAGTGCAGTACTGGTCGTATAGATGATAGCAATGCTATGAGACCATTTTCAGCTTGTTGCAACTGTGAAATATAGTTATGAACACTTTTCATGAAACAAGGTCTAAAATAATGGTTGATGCAATTTGTAAGTAATTTCTAGTGCAGTACTGGTCGTATAGATGATAGCAATGCTATGAGACTGTTTTCAGCTTGTTGCAACTGTGAAATATAGTTATGAACACTTTTCATGAAACAAGGTCTAAAATCGTGGTTGATGCAATTTGTAAGTAATTTCTAGTGCAGTACTGGTCGTATAGATGATAGCAATGCTATGAGACCATTTTCAGCTTGTTGCAACTGTGAAATATAGTTATGAACACTTTTCATGAAACAAGGTCTAAAATAATGGTTGATGCAATTTGTAAGTAATTTCTAGTGCAGTACTGGTCGTATAGATGATAGCAATGCTATGAGACTGTTTTCAGCTTGTTGCAACTGTGAAATATAGTTATGAACACTTTTCATGAAACAAGGTCTAAAATAATGGTTGATGCAATTTGTAAGTAATTTCTAGTGCAGTACTGGTCGTATAGATGATAGCAATGCTATGAGACCATTTTCAGCTTGTTGCAACTGTGAAATATAGTTATGAACACTTTTCATGAAACAAGGTCTAAAATCGTGGTTGATGCAATTTGTAAGTAATTTCTAGTGCAGTACTGGTCGTATAGATGATAGCAATGCTATGAGACCATTTTCAGCTTGTTGCAACTGTGAAATATAGTTATGAACACTTTTCATGAAACAAGGTCTAAAATCGTGGTTGATGCAATTTGTAATTAATTTCTAGTGCAGTACTGGTCGTATAGATGATAGCAATGCTATGAGACCATTTTCAGCTTGTTGCAACTGTGAAATATAGTTATGAACACTTTTCATGAAACAAGGTCTAAAATAATGGTTGATGCAATTTGTAAGTAATTTCTAGTGCAGTACTGGTCGTATAGATGATAGCAATGCTATGAGACTGTTTTCAGCTTGTTGCAACTGTGAAATATAGTTATGAACACTTTTCATGAAACAAGGTCTAAAATAATGGTTGATGCAATTTGTAAGTAATTTCTAGTGCAGTACTGGTCGTATAGATGATAGCAATGCTATGAGACCATTTTCAGCTTGTTGCAACTGTGAAATATAGTTATGAACACTTTTCATGAAACAAGGTCTAAAATCGTGGTTGATGCAATTTGTAAGTAATTTCTAGTGCAGTACTGGTCGTATAGATGATAGCAATGCTATGAGACTGTTTTCAGCTTGTTGCAACTGTGAAATATAGTTATGAACACTTTTCATGAAACAAGGTCTAAAATCGTGGTTGATGCAATTTGTAAGTAATTTCTAGTGCAGTACTGGTCGTATAGATGATAGCAATGCTATGAGACCATTTTCAGCTTGTTGCAACTGTGAAATATAGTTATGAACACTTTTCATGAAACAAGGTCTAAAATAATGGTTGATGCAATTTGTAAGTAATTTCTAGTGCAGTACTGGTCGTATAGATGATAGCAATGCTATGAGACTGTTTTCAGCTTGTTGCAACTGTGAAATATAGTTATGAACACTTTTCATGAAACAAGGTCTAAAATAATGGTTGATGCAATTTGTAAGTAATTTCTAGTGCAGTACTGGTCGTATAGATGATAGCAATGCTATGAGACCATTTTCAGCTTGTTGCAACTGTGAAATATAGTTATGAACACTTTTCATGAAACAAGGTCTAAAATCGTGGTTGATGCAATTTGTAAGTAATTTCTAGTGCAGTACTGGTCGTATAGATGATAGCAATGCTATGAGACCATTTTCAGCTTGTTGCAACTGTGAAATATAGTTATGAACACTTTTCATGAAACAAGGTCTAAAATCGTGGTTGATGCAATTTGTAAGTAATTTCTAGTGCAGTACTGGTCGTATAGATGATAGCAATGCTATGAGACCATTTTCAGCTTGTTGCAACTGTGAAATATAGTTATGAACACTTTTCATGAAACAAGGTCTAAAATAATGGTTGATGCAATTTGTAAGTAATTTCTAGTGCAGTACTGGTCGTATAGATGATAGCAATGCTATGAGACTGTTTTCAGCTTGTTGCAACTGTGAAATATAGTTATGAACACTTTTCATGAAACAAGGTCTAAAATCGTGGTTGATGCAATTTGTAAGTAATTTCTAGTGCAGTACATTTTGTATAGATGATAGCAATGCTATGAGACTATTTTCAGCTTGTTGCAACTGTGAAATATAGTTATGAACACTTTTCATGAAACAAGGTCTAAAATAATGGTTGATGCAATTTGTAAGTAATTTCTAGTGCAGTACTGGTCGTATAGATGATAGCAATGCTATGAGACTGTTTTCAGCTTGTTGCAACTGTGAAATATAGTTATGAACACTTTTCATGAAACAAGGTCTAAAATAATGGTTGATGCAATTTGTAAGTAATTTCTAGTGCAGTACTGGTCGTATAGATGATAGCAATGCTATGAGACCATTTTCAGCTTGTTGCAACTGTGAAATATAGTTATGAACACTTTTCATGAAACAAGGTCTAAAATCGTGGTTGATGCAATTTGTAAGTAATTTCTAGTGCAGTACTGGTCGTATAGATGATAGCAATGCTATGAGACCATTTTCAGCTTGTTGCAACTGTGAAATATAGTTATGAACACTTTTCATGAAACAAGGTCTAAAATCGTGGTTGATGCAATTTGTAATTAATTTCTAGTGCAGTACTGGTCGTATAGATGATAGCAATGCTATGAGACCATTTTCAGCTTGTTGCAACTGTGAAATATAGTTATGAACACTTTTCATGAAACAAGGTCTAAAATAATGGTTGATGCAATTTGTAAGTAATTTCTAGTGCAGTACTGGTCGTATAGATGATAGCAATGCTATGAGACTGTTTTCAGCTTGTTGCAACTGTGAAATATAGTTATGAACACTTTTCATGAAACAAGGTCTAAAATCGTGGTTGATGCAATTTGTAAGTAATTTCTAGTGCAGTACTGGTCGTATAGATGATAGCAATGCTATGAGACCATTTTCAGCTTGTTGCAACTGTGAAATATAGTTATGAACACTTTTCATGAAACAAGGTCTAAAATAATGGTTGATGCAATTTGTAAGTAATTTCTAGTGCAGTACTGGTCGTATAGATGATAGCAATGCTATGAGACTGTTTTCAGCTTGTTGCAACTGTGAAATATAGTTATGAACACTTTTCATGAAACAAGGTCTAAAATAATGGTTGATGCAATTTGTAAGTAATTTCTAGTGCAGTACTGGTCGTATAGATGATAGCAATGCTATGAGACCATTTTCAGCTTGTTGCAACTGTGAAATATAGTTATGAACACTTTTCATGAAACAAGGTCTAAAATCGTGGTTGATGCAATTTGTAAGTAATTTCTAGTGCAGTACTGGTCGTATAGATGATAGCAATGCTATGAGACCATTTTCAGCTTGTTGCAACTGTGAAATATAGTTATGAACACTTTTCATGAAACAAGGTCTAAAATCGTGGTTGATGCAATTTGTAATTAATTTCTAGTGCAGTACTGGTCGTATAGATGATAGCAATGCTATGAGACCATTTTCAGCTTGTTGCAACTGTGAAATATAGTTATGAACACTTTTCATGAAACAAGGTCTAAAATAATGGTTGATGCAATTTGTAAGTAATTTCTAGTGCAGTACTGGTCGTATAGATGATAGCAATGCTATGAGACTGTTTTCAGCTTGTTGCAACTGTGAAATATAGTTATGAACACTTTTCATGAAACAAGGTCTAAAATAATGGTTGATGCAATTTGTAAGTAATTTCTAGTGCAGTACTGGTCGTATAGATGATAGCAATGCTATGAGACCATTTTCAGCTTGTTGCAACTGTGAAATATAGTTATGAACACTTTTCATGAAACAAGGTCTAAAATCGTGGTTGATGCAATTTGTAAGTAATTTCTAGTGCAGTACTGGTCGTATAGATGATAGCAATGCTATGAGACTATTTTCAGCTTGTTGCAACTGTGAAATATAGTTATGAACACTTTTCATGAAACAAGGTCTAAAATCGTGGTTGATGCAATTTGTAAGTAATTTCTAGTGCAGTACTGGTATAGATGATAGCAATGCTATGAGACCATTTTCAGCTTGTTGCAACTGTGAAATATAGTTATGAACACTTTTCATGAAACAAGGTCTAAAATAATGGTTGATGCAATTTGTAAGTAATTTCTAGTGCAGTACTGGTCGTATAGATGATAGCAATGCTATGAGACCATTTTCAGCTTGTTGCAACTGTGAAATATAGTTATGAACACTTTTCATGAAACAAGGTCTAAAATAATGGTTGATGCAATTTGTAAGTAATTTCTAGTGCAGTACTGGTCGTATAGATGATAGCAATGCTATGAGACTGTTTTCAGCTTGTTGCAACTGTGAAATATAGTTATGAACACTTTTCATGAAACAAGGTCTAAAATCGTGGTTGATGCAATTTGTAAGTAATTTCTAGTGCAGTACATTTTGTATAGATGATAGCAATGCTATGAGACTATTTTCAGCTTGTTGCAACTGTGAAATATAGTTATGAACACTTTTCATGAAACAAGGTCTAAAATAATGGTTGATGCAATTTGTAAGTAATTTCTAGTGCAGTACTGGTCGTATAGATGATAGCAATGCTATGAGACTGTTTTCAGCTTGTTGCAACTGTGAAATATAGTTATGAACACTTTTCATGAAACAAGGTCTAAAATAATGGTTGATGCAATTTGTAAGTAATTTCTAGTGCAGTACTGGTCGTATAGATGATAGCAATGCTATGAGACCATTTTCAGCTTGTTGCAACTGTGAAATATAGTTATGAACACTTTTCATGAAACAAGGTCTAAAATCGTGGTTGATGCAATTTGTAAGTAATTTCTAGTGCAGTACTGGTCGTATAGATGATAGCAATGCTATGAGACCATTTTCAGCTTGTTGCAACTGTGAAATATAGTTATGAACACTTTTCATGAAACAAGGTCTAAAATAATGGTTGATGCAATTTGTAAGTAATTTCTAGTGCAGTACTGGTCGTATAGATGATAGCAATGCTATGAGACCATTTTCAGCTTGTTGCAACTGTGAAATATAGTTATGAACACTTTTCATGAAACAAGGTCTAAAATAATGGTTGATGCAATTTGTAAGTAATTTCTAGTGCAGTACTGGTCGTATAGATGATAGCAATGCTATGAGACCATTTTCAGCTTGTTGCAACTGTGAAATATAGTTATGAACACTTTTCATGAAACAAGGTCTAAAATCGTGGTTGATGCCATTTGTAAGTAATTTCTAGTGCAGTACTGGTCGTATAGATGATAGCAATGCTATGAGACCATTTTCAGCTTGTTGCAACTGTGAAATATAGTTATGAACACTTTTCATGAAACAAGGTCTAAAATCGTGGTTGATGCAATTTGTAATTAATTTCTAGTGCAGTACTGGTCGTATAGATGATAGCAATGCTATGAGACCATTTTCAGCTTGTTGCAACTGTGAAATATAGTTATGAACACTTTTCATGAAACAAGGTCTAAAATAATGGTTGATGCAATTTGTAAGTAATTTCTAGTGCAGTACTGGTCGTATAGATGATAGCAATGCTATGAGACTGTTTTCAGCTTGTTGCAACTGTGAAATATAGTTATGAACACTTTTCATGAAACAAGGTCTAAAATAATGGTTGATGCAATTTGTAAGTAATTTCTAGTGCAGTACTGGTCGTATAGATGATAGCAATGCTATGAGACCATTTTCAGCTTGTTGCAACTGTGAAATATAGTTATGAACACTTTTCATGAAACAAGGTCTAAAATCGTGGTTGATGCAATTTGTAAGTAATTTCTAGTGCAGTACTGGTCGTATAGATGATAGCAATGCTATGAGACTATTTTCAGCTTGTTGCAACTGTGAAATATAGTTATGAACACTTTTCATGAAACAAGGTCTAAAATCGTGGTTGATGCAATTTGTAAGTAATTTCTAGTGCTGTACATTTTGTATAGATAGTAGCAATGCTATGAGACTATTTTCAGCTTGTTGCAACTGTGAAATATAGTTATGAACACTTTTCATGAAACAAGGTCTAAAATCGTGGTTGATGCAATTTGTAAGTAATTTCTAGTGCAGTACTGGTCGTATAGATGATAGCAATGCTATGAGACCATTTTCAGCTTGTTGCAACTGTGAAATATAGTTATGAACACTTTTCATGAAACAAGGTCTAAAATAATGGTTGATGCAATTTGTAAGTAATTTCTAGTGCAGTACTGGTCGTATAGATGATAGCAATGCTATGAGACTGTTTTCAGCTTGTTGCAACTGTGAAATATAGTTATGAACACTTTTCATGAAACAAGGTCTAAAATAATGGTTGATGCAATTTTTTAAGTAATTTCTAGTGCAGTACTGGTCGTATAGATGATAGCAATGCTATGAGACCATTTTCAGCTTGTTGCAACTGTGAAATATTAGTTATGAACACTTTTCATGAAACAAGGTCTAAAATAATGGTTGATGCAATTTGTAAGTAATTTCTAGTGCAGTACTGGTCGTATAGATGATAGCAATGCTATGAGACCATTTTCAGCTTGTTGCAACTGTGAAATATAGTTATGAACACTTTTCATGAAACAAGGTCTAAAATCGTGGTTGATGCAATTTGTAAGTAATTTCTAGTGCAGTACTGGTCGTATAGATGATAGCAATGCTATGAGACCATTTTCAGCTTGTTGCAACTGTGAAATATAGTTATGAACACTTTTCATGAAACAAGGTCTAAAATCGTGGTTGATGCAATTTGTAAGTAATTTCTAGTGCAGTACTGGTCGTATAGATGATAGCAATGCTATGAGACCATTTTCAGCTTGTTGCAACTGTGAAATATAGTTATGAACACTTTTCATGAAACAAGGTCTAAAATAATGGTTGATGCAATTTGTAAGTAATTTCTAGTGCAGTACTGGTCGTATAGATGATAGCAATGCTATGAGACCATTTTCAGCTTGTTGCAACTGTGAAATATAGTTATGAACACTTTTCATGAAACAAGGTCTAAAATAATGGTTGATGCAATTTGTAAGTAATTTCTAGTGCAGTACTGGTCGTATAGATGATAGCAATGCTATGAGACCATTTTCAGCTTGTTGCAACTGTGAAATATAGTTATGAACACTTTTCATGAAACAAGGTCTAAAATCGTGGTTGATGCAATTTGTAAGTAATTTCTAGTGCAGTACATTTTGTATAGATGATAGCAATGCTATGAGACCATTTTCAGCTTGTTGCAACTGTGAAATATAGTTATGAACACTTTTCATGAAACAAGGTCTAAAATAATGGTTGATGCAATTTGTAAGTAATTTCTAGTGCAGTACTGGTCGTATAGATGATAGCAATGCTATGAGACCATTTTCAGCTTGTTGCAACTGTGAAATATAGTTATGAACACTTTTCATGAAACAAGGTCTAAAATCGTGGTTGATGCAATTTGTAAGTAATTTCTAGTGCAGTACTGGTCGTATAGATGATAGCAATGCTATGAGACCAGTTTTCAGCTTGTTGCAACTGTGAAATATAGTTATGAACACTTTTCATGAAACAAGGTCTAAAATCGTGGTTGATGCAATTTGTAAGTAATTTCTAGTGCAGTACTGGTCGTATAGATGATAGCAATGCTATGAGACCATTTTCAGCTTGTTGCAACTGTGAAATATAGTTATGAACACTTTTCATGAAACAAGGTCTAAAATAATGGTTGATGCAATTTGTAAGTAATTTCTAGTGCAGTACTGGTCGTATAGATGATAGCAATGCTATGAGACCATTTTCAGCTTGTTGCAACTGTGAAATATAGTTATGAACACTTTTCATGAAACAAGGTCTAAAATAATGGTTGATGCAATTTGTAAGTAATTTCTAGTGCAGTACTGGTCGTATAGATGATAGCAATGCTATGAGACTGTTTTCAGCTTGTTGCAACTGTGAAATATAGTTATGAACACTTTTCATGAAACAAGGTCTAAAATAATGGTTGATGCAATTTGTAAGTAATTTCTAGTGCAGTACTGGTCGTATAGATGATAGCAATGCTATGAGACTGTTTTCAGCTTGTTGCAACTGTGAAATATAGTTATGAACACTTTTCATGAAACAAGGTCTAAAATAATGGTTGATGCAATTTGTAAGTAATTTCTAGTGCAGTACTGGTCGTATAGATGATAGCAATGCTATGAGACTGTTTTCAGCTTGTTGCAACTGTGAAATATAGTTATGAACACTTTTCATGAAACAAGGTCTAAAATCGTGGTTGATGCAATTTGTAAGTAATTTCTAGTGCAGTACTGGTCGTATAGATGATAGCAATGCTATGAGACCATTTTCAGCTTGTTGCAACTGTGAAATATAGTTATGAACACTTTTCATGAAACAAGGTCTAAAATAATGGTTGATGCAATTTGTAAGTAATTTCTAGTGCAGTACTGGTCGTATAGATGATAGCAATGCTATGAGACCATTTTCAGCTTGTTGCAACTGTGAAATATAGTTATGAACACTTTTCATGAAACAAGGTCTAAAATAATGGTTGATGCAATTTGTAAGTAATTTCTAGTGCAGTACTGGTCGTATAGATGATAGCAATGCTATGAGACCATTTTCAGCTTGTTGCAACTGTGAAATATAGTTATGAACACTTTTCATGAAACAAGGTCTAAAATAATGGTTGATGCAATTTGTAAGTAATTTCTAGTGCAGTACTGGTCGTATAGATGATAGCAATGCTATGAGACCATTTTCAGCTTGTTGCAACTGTGAAATATAGTTATGAACACTTTTCATGAAACAAGGTCTAAAATAATGGTTGATGCAATTTGTAAGTAATTTCTAGTGCAGTACTGGTCGTATAGATGATAGCAATGCTATGAGACTGTTTTCAGCTTGTTGCAACTGTGAAATATTGTTATGAACACTTTTCATGAAACAAGGTCTAAAATAATGGTTGATGCAATTTGTAAGTAATTTCTAGTGCAGTACTGGTCGTATAGATGATAGCAATGCTATGAGACTGTTTTCAGCTTGTTGCAACTGTGAAATATAGTTATGAACACTTTTCATGAAACAAGGTCTAAAATAATGGTTGATGCAATTTGTAAGTAATTTCTAGTGCAGTACTGGTCGTATAGATGATAGCAATGCTATGAGACCATTTTCAGCTTGTTGCAACTGTGAAATATAGTTATGAACACTTTTCATGAAACAAGGTCTAAAATAATGGTTGATGCAATTTGTAAGTAATTTCTAGTGCAGTACTGGTCGTATAGATGATAGCAATGCTATGAGACCATTTTCAGCTTGTTGCAACTGTGAAATATAGTTATGAACACTTTTCATGAAACAAGGTCTAAAATAATGGTTGATGCAATTTGTAAGTAATTTCTAGTGCAGTACTGGTCGTATAGATGATAGCAATGCTATGAGACTGTTTTCAGCTTGTTGCAACTGTGAAATATTGTTATGAACACTTTTCATGAAACAAGGTCTAAAATAATGGTTGATGCAATTTGTAAGTAATTTCTAGTGCAGTACTGGTCGTATAGATGATAGCAATGCTATGAGACTGTTTTCAGCTTGTTGCAACTGTGAAATATAGTTATGAACACTTTTCATGAAACAAGGTCTAAAATAATGGTTGATGCAATTTGTAAGTAATTTCTAGTGCAGTACTGGTCGTATAGATGATAGCAATGCTATGAGACCATTTTCAGCTTGTTGCAACTGTGAAATATAGTTATGAACACTTTTCATGAAACAAGGTCTAAAATAATGGTTGATGCAATTTGTAAGTAATTTCTAGTGCAGTACTGGTCGTATAGATGATAGCAATGCTATGAGACCATTTTCAGCTTGTTGCAACTGTGAAATATAGTTATGAACACTTTTCATGAAACAAGGTCTAAAATAATGGTTGATGCAATTTGTAAGTAATTTCTAGTGCAGTACTGGTCGTATAGATGATAGCAATGCTATGAGACCATTTTCAGCTTGTTGCAACTGTGAAATATAGTTATGAACACTTTTCATGAAACAAGGTCTAAAATAATGGTTGATGCAATTTGTAAGTAATTTCTAGTGCAGTACTGGTCGTATAGATGATAGCAATGCTATGAGACTGTTTTCAGCTTGTTGCAACTGTGAAATATAGTTATGAACACTTTTCATGAAACAAGGTCTAAAATCGTGGTTGATGCAATTTGTAAGTAATTTCTAGTGCAGTACTGGTCGTATAGATGATAGCAATGCTATGAGACCATTTTCAGCTTGTTGCAACTGTGAAATATAGTTATGAACACTTTTCATGAAACAAGGTCTAAAATAATGGTTGATGCAATTTGTAAGTAATTTCTAGTGCAGTACTGGTCGTATAGATGATAGCAATGCTATGAGACTGTTTTCAGCTTGTTGCAACTGTGAAATATAGTTATGAACACTTTTCATGAAACAAGGTCTAAAATCGTGGTTGATGCAATTTGTAAGTAATTTCTAGTGCAGTACTGGTCGTATAGATGATAGCAATGCTATGAGACTGTTTTCAGCTTGTTGCAACTGTGAAATATAGTTATGAACACTTTTCATGAAACAAGGTCTAAAATAATGGTTGATGCAATTTGTAAGTAATTTCTAGTGCAGTACTGGTCGTATAGATGATAGCAATGCTATGAGACTGTTTTCAGCTTGTTGCAACTGTGAAATATAGTTATGAACACTTTTCATGAAACAAGGTCTAAAATAATGGTTGATGCAATTTGTAAGTAATTTCTAGTGCAGTACTGGTCGTATAGATGATAGCAATGCTATGAGACTGTTTTCAGCTTGTTGCAACTGTGAAATATAGTTATGAACACTTTTCATGAAACAAGGTCTAAAATAATGGTTGATGCAATTTGTAAGTAATTTCTAGTGCAGTACTGGTCGTATAGATGATAGCAATGCTATGAGACCATTTTCAGCTTGTTGCAACTGTGAAATATAGTTATGAACACTTTTCATGAAACAAGGTCTAAAATAATGGTTGATGCAATTTGTAAGTAATTTCTAGTGCAGTACTGGTCGTATAGATGATAGCAATGCTATGAGACTGTTTTCAGCTTGTTGCAACTGTGAAATATAGTTATGAACACTTTTCATGAAACAAGGTCTAAAATAATGGTTGATGCAATTTGTAAGTAATTTCTAGTGCAGTACTGGTCGTATAGATGATAGCAATGCTATGAGACTGTTTTCAGCTTGTTGCAACTGTGAAATATAGTTATGAACACTTTTCATGAAACAAGGTCTAAAATAATGGTTGATGCAATTTGTAAGTAATTTCTAGTGCAGTACTGGTCGTATAGATGATAGCAATGCTATGAGACCATTTTCAGCTTGTTGCAACTGTGAAATATAGTTATGAACACTTTTCATGAAACAAGGTCTAAAATCGTGGTTGATGCAATTTGTAAGTAATTTCTAGTGCAGTACTGGTCGTATAGATGATAGCAATGCTATGAGACCATTTTCAGCTTGTTGCAACTGTGAAATATAGTTATGAACACTTTTCATGAAACAAGGTCTAAAATCGTGGTTGATGCAATTTGTAAGTAATTTCTAGTGCAGTACTGGTCGTATAGATGATAGCAATGCTATGAGACCATTTTCAGCTTGTTGCAACTGTGAAATATAGTTATGAACACTTTTCATGAAACAAGGTCTAAAATAATGGTTGATGCAATTTGTAAGTAATTTCTAGTGCAGTACTGGTCGTATAGATGATAGCAATGCTATGAGACCATTTTCAGCTTGTTGCAACTGTGAAATATAGTTATGAACACTTTTCATGAAACAAGGTCTAAAATAATGGTTGATGCAATTTGTAAGTAATTTCTAGTGCAGTACTGGTCGTATAGATGATAGCAATGCTATGAGACTGTTTTCAGCTTGTTGCAACTGTGAAATATAGTTATGAACACTTTTCATGAAACAAGGTCTAAAATAATGGTTGATGCAATTTGTAAGTAATTTCTAGTGCAGTACTGGTCGTATAGATGATAGCAATGCTATGAGACTGTTTTCAGCTTGTTGCAACTGTGAAATATAGTTATGAACACTTTTCATGAAACAAGGTCTAAAATAATGGTTGATGCAATTTGTAAGTAATTTCTAGTGCAGTACTGGTCGTATAGATGATAGCAATGCTATGAGACCATTTTCAGCTTGTTGCAACTGTGAAATATAGTTATGAACACTTTTCATGAAACAAGGTCTAAAATAATGGTTGATGCAATTTGTAAGTAATTTCTAGTGCAGTACTGGTCGTATAGATGATAGCAATGCTATGAGACCATTTTCAGCTTGTTGCAACTGTGAAATATAGTTATGAACACTTTTCATGAAACAAGGTCTAAAATAATGGTTGATGCAATTTGTAAGTAATTTCTAGTGCAGTACTGGTCGTATAGATGATAGCAATGCTATGAGACCATTTTCAGCTTGTTGCAACTGTGAAATATAGTTATGAACACTTTTCATGAAACAAGGTCTAAAATAATGGTTGATGCAATTTGTAAGTAATTTCTAGTGCAGTACTGGTCGTATAGATGATAGCAATGCTATGAGACTGTTTTCAGCTTGTTGCAACTGTGAAATATAGTTATGAACACTTTTCATGAAACAAGGTCTAAAATAATGGTTGATGCAATTTGTAAGTAATTTCTAGTGCAGTACTGGTCGTATAGATGATAGCAATGCTATGAGACCATTTTCAGCTTGTTGCAACTGTGAAATATAGTTATGAACACTTTTCATGAAACAAGGTCTAAAATAATGGTTGATGCAATTTGTAAGTAATTTCTAGTGCAGTACTGGTCGTATAGATGATAGCAATGCTATGAGACTGTTTTCAGCTTGTTGCAACTGTGAAATATAGTTATGAACACTTTTCATGAAACAAGGTCTAAAATCGTGGTTGATGCAATTTGTAAGTAATTTCTAGTGCAGTACTGGTCGTATAGATGATAGCAATGCTATGAGACATTTTCAGCTTGTTGCAACTGTGAAATATAGTTATGAACACTTTTCATGAAACAAGGTCTAAAATAATGGTTGATGCAATTTGTAAGTAATTTCTAGTGCAGTACTGGTCGTATAGATGATAGCAATGCTATGAGACTGTTTTCAGCTTGTTGCAACTGTGAAATATAGTTATGAACACTTTTCATGAAACAAGGTCTAAAATCGTGGTTGATGCAATTTGTAAGTAATTTCTAGTGCAGTACTGGTCGTATAGATGATAGCAATGCTATGAGACCATTTTCAGCTTGTTGCAACTGTGAAATATAGTTATGAACACTTTTCATGAAACAAGGTCTAAAATAATGGTTGATGCAATTTGTAAGTAATTTCTAGTGCAGTACTGGTCGTATAGATGATAGCAATGCTATGAGACCATTTTCAGCTTGTTGCAACTGTGAAATATAGTTATGAACACTTTTCATGAAACAAGGTCTAAAATAATGGTTGATGCAATTTGTAAGTAATTTCTAGTGCAGTACTGGTCGTATAGATGATAGCAATGCTATGAGATTGTTTTCAGCTTGTTGCAACTGTGAAATATAGTTATGAACACTTTTCATGAAACAAGGTCTAAAATCGTGGTTGATGCAATTTGTAAGTAATTTCTAGTGCAGTACTGGTCGTATAGATGATAGCAATGCTATGAGACTGTTTTCAGCTTGTTGCAACTGTGAAATATAGTTATGAACACTTTTCATGAAACAAGGTCTAAAATAATGGTTGATGCAATTTGTAAGTAATTTCTAGTGCAGTACTGGTCGTATAGATGATAGCAATGCTATGAGACCATTTTCAGCTTGTTGCAACTGTGAAATATAGTTATGAACACTTTTCATGAAACAAGGTCTAAAATCGTGGTTGATGCAATTTGTAAGTAATTTCTAGTGCAGTACTGGTCGTATAGATGATAGCAATGCTATGAGACCATTTTCAGCTTGTTGCAACTGTGAAATATAGTTATGAACACTTTTCATGAAACAAGGTCTAAAATCGTGGTTGATGCAATTTGTAAGTAATTTCTAGTGCAGTACTGGTCGTATAGATGATAGCAATGCTATGAGACCATTTTCAGCTTGTTGCAACTGTGAAATATAGTTATGAACACTTTTCATGAAACAAGGTCTAAAATAATGGTTGATGCAATTTGTAAGTAATTTCTAGTGCAGTACTGGTCGTATAGATGATAGCAATGCTATGAGACTGTTTTCAGCTTGTTGCAACTGTGAAATATTGTTATGAACACTTTTCATGAAACAAGGTCTAAAATAATGGTTGATGCAATTTGTAAGTAATTTCTAGTGCAGTACTGGTCGTATAGATGATAGCAATGCTATGAGACTGTTTTCAGCTTGTTGCAACTGTGAAATATAGTTATGAACACTTTTCATGAAACAAGGTCTAAAATAATGGTTGATGCAATTTGTAAGTAATTTCTAGTGCAGTACTGGTCGTATAGATGATAGCAATGCTATGAGACTGTTTTCAGCTTGTTGCAACTGTGAAATATAGTTATGAACACTTTTCATGAAACAAGGTCTAAAATAATGGTTGATGCAATTTGTAAGTAATTTCTAGTGCAGTACTGGTCGTATAGATGATAGCAATGCTATGAGACTGTTTTCAGCTTGTTGCAACTGTGAAATATAGTTATGAACACTTTTCATGAAACAAGGTCTAAAATAATGGTTGATGCAATTTGTAAGTAATTTCTAGTGCAGTACTGGTCGTATAGATGATAGCAATGCTATGAGACCATTTTCAGCTTGTTGCAACTGTGAAATATAGTTATGAACACTTTTCATGAAACAAGGTCTAAAATCGTGGTTGATGCAATTTGTAAGTAATTTCTAGTGCAGTACTGGTCGTATAGATGATAGCAATGCTATGAGACCATTTTCAGCTTGTTGCAACTGTGAAATATAGTTATGAACACTTTTCATGAAACAAGGTCTAAAATAATGGTTGATGCAATTTGTAAGTAATTTCTAGTGCAGTACTGGTCGTATAGATGATAGCAATGCTATGAGACTGTTTTCAGCTTGTTGCAACTGTGAAATATAGTTATGAACACTTTTCATGAAACAAGGTCTAAAATAATGGTTGATGCAATTTGTAAGTAATTTCTAGTGCAGTACTGGTCGTATAGATGATAGCAATGCTATGAGACCATTTTCAGCTTGTTGCAACTGTGAAATATAGTTATGAACACTTTTCATGAAACAAGGTCTAAAATCGTGGTTGATGCAATTTGTAAGTAATTTCTAGTGCAGTACTGGTCGTATAGATGATAGCAATGCTATGAGACCATTTTCAGCTTGTTGCAACTGTGAAATATAGTTATGAACACTTTTCATGAAACAAGGTCTAAAATAATGGTTGATGCAATTTGTAAGTAATTTCTAGTGCAGTACTGGTCGTATAGATGATAGCAATGCTATGAGACTGTTTTCAGCTTGTTGCAACTGTGAAATATTGTTATGAACACTTTTCATGAAACAAGGTCTAAAATAATGGTTGATGCAATTTGTAAGTAATTTCTAGTGCAGTACTGGTCGTATAGATGATAGCAATGCTATGAGACTGTTTTCAGCTTGTTGCAACTGTGAAATATAGTTATGAACACTTTTCATGAAACAAGGTCTAAAATCGTGGTTGATGCAATTTGTAAGTAATTTCTAGTGCAGTACTGGTCGTATAGATGATAGCAATGCTATGAGACCATTTTCAGCTTGTTGCAACTGTGAAATATAGTTATGAACACTTTTCATGAAACAAGGTCTAAAATAATGGTTGATGCAATTTGTAAGTAATTTCTAGTGCAGTACTGGTCGTATAGATGATAGCAATGCTATGAGACTGTTTTCAGCTTGTTGCAACTGTGAAATATAGTTATGAACACTTTTCATGAAACAAGGTCTAAAATAATGGTTGATGCAATTTGTAAGTAATTTCTAGTGCAGTACTGGTCGTATAGATGATAGCAATGCTATGAGACTGTTTTCAGCTTGTTGCAACTGTGAAATATAGTTATGAACACTTTTCATGAAACAAGGTCTAAAATCGTGGTTGATGCAATTTGTAAGTAATTTCTAGTGCAGTACTGGTCGTATAGATGATAGCAATGCTATGAGTCTATTTTCAGCTTGTTGCAACTGTGAAATATTGTTATGAACACTTTTCATGAAACAAGGTCTAAAATAATGGTTGATGCAATTTGTAAGTAATTTCTAGTGCAGTACTGGTCGTATAGATGATAGCAATGCTATGAGACTGTTTTCAGCTTGTTGCAACTGTGAAATATAGTTATGAACACTTTTCATGAAACAAGGTCTAAAATCGTGGTTGATGCAATTTGTAAGTAATTTCTAGTGCAGTACATTTTGTATAGATGATAGCAATGCTATGAGACCATTTTCAGCTTGTTGCAACTGTGAAATATAGTTATGAACACTTTTCATGAAACAAGGTCTAAAATAATGGTTGATGCAATTTGTAAGTAATTTCTAGTGCAGTACTGGTCGTATAGATGATAGCAATGCTATGAGACTGTTTTCAGCTTGTTGCAACTGTGAAATATAGTTATGAACACTTTTCATGAAACAAGGTCTAAAATAATGGTTGATGCAATTTGTAAGTAATTTCTAGTGCAGTACTGGTCGTATAGATGATAGCAATGCTATGAGACCATTTTCAGCTTGTTGCAACTGTGAAATATAGTTATGAACACTTTTCATGAAACAAGGTCTAAAATAATGGTTGATGCAATTTGTAAGTAATTTCTAGTGCAGTACTGGTCGTATAGATGATAGCAATGCTATGAGACTGTTTTCAGCTTGTTGCAACTGTGAAATATAGTTATGAACACTTTTCATGAAACAAGGTCTAAAATCGTGGTTGATGCAATTTGTAAGTAATTTCTAGTGCAGTACTGGTCGTATAGATGATAGCAATGCTATGAGACCTGTTTTCAGCTTGTTGCAACTGTGAAATATAGTTATGAACACTTTTCATGAAACAAGGTCTAAAATAATGGTTGATGCAATTTGTAAGTAATTTCTAGTGCAGTACTGGTCGTATAGATGATAGCAATGCTATGAGACTGTTTTCAGCTTGTTGCAACTGTGAAATATAGTTATGAACACTTTTCATGAAACAAGGTCTAAAATCGTGGTTGATGCAATTTGTAAGTAATTTCTAGTGCAGTACATTTTGTATAGATAGTAGCAATGCTATGAGACCATTTTCAGCTTGTTGCAACTGTGAAATATAGTTATGAACACTTTTCATGAAACAAGGTCTAAAATAATGGTTGATGCAATTTGTAAGTAATTTCTAGTGCAGTACTGGTCGTATAGATGATAGCAATGCTATGAGACCATTTTCAGCTTGTTGCAACTGTGAAATATAGTTATGAACACTTTTCATGAAACAAGGTCTAAAATAATGGTTGATGCAATTTGTAAGTAATTTCTAGTGCAGTACTGGTCGTATAGATGATAGCAATGCTATGAGACTGTTTTCAGCTTGTTGCAACTGTGAAATATAGTTATGAACACTTTTCATGAAACAAGGTCTAAAATCGTGGTTGATGCAATTTGTAAGTAATTTCTAGTGCAGTACTGGTCGTATAGATGATAGCAATGCTATGAGACTGTTTTCAGCTTGTTGCAACTGTGAAATATAGTTATGAACACTTTTCATGAAACAAGGTCTAAAATAATGGTTGATGCAATTTGTAAGTAATTTCTAGTGCAGTACTGGTCGTATAGATGATAGCAATGCTATGAGACCATTTTCAGCTTGTTGCAACTGTGAAATATTGTTATGAACACTTTTCATGAAACAAGGTCTAAAATCGTGGTTGATGCCATTTGTAAGTAATTTCTAGTGCAGTACTGGTCGTATAGATGATAGCAATGCTATGAGACCATTTTCAGCTTGTTGCAACTGTGAAATATAGTTATGAACACTTTTCATGAAACAAGGTCTAAAATCGTGGTTGATGCAATTTGTAATTAATTTCTAGTGCAGTACTGGTCGTATAGATGATAGCAATGCTATGAGACCATTTTCAGCTTGTTGCAACTGTGAAATATAGTTATGAACACTTTTCATGAAACAAGGTCTAAAATAATGGTTGATGCAATTTGTAAGTAATTTCTAGTGCAGTACTGGTCGTATAGATGATAGCAATGCTATGAGACTGTTTTCAGCTTGTTGCAACTGTGAAATATTGTTATGAACACTTTTCATGAAACAAGGTCTAAAATAATGGTTGATGCAATTTGTAAGTAATTTCTAGTGCAGTACTGGTCGTATAGATGATAGCAATGCTATGAGACTGTTTTCAGCTTGTTGCAACTGTGAAATATAGTTATGAACACTTTTCATGAAACAAGGTCTAAAATCGTGGTTGATGCAATTTGTAAGTAATTTCTAGTGCAGTACTGGTCGTATAGATGATAGCAATGCTATGAGACCATTTTCAGCTTGTTGCAACTGTGAAATATAGTTATGAACACTTTTCATGAAACAAGGTCTAAAATAATGGTTGATGCAATTTGTAAGTAATTTCTAGTGCAGTACTGGTCGTATAGATGATAGCAATGCTATGAGACCATTTTCAGCTTGTTGCAACTGTGAAATATAGTTATGAACACTTTTCATGAAACAAGGTCTAAAATAATGGTTGATGCAATTTGTAAGTAATTTCTAGTGCAGTACTGGTCGTATAGATGATAGCAATGCTATGAGACTGTTTTCAGCTTGTTGCAACTGTGAAATATAGTTATGAACACTTTTCATGAAACAAGGTCTAAAATAATGGTTGATGCAATTTGTAAGTAATTTCTAGTGCAGTACTGGTCGTATAGATGATAGCAATGCTATGAGACTGTTTTCAGCTTGTTGCAACTGTGAAATATAGTTATGAACACTTTTCATGAAACAAGGTCTAAAATCGTGGTTGATGCAATTTGTAAGTAATTTCTAGTGCAGTACTGGTCGTATAGATGATAGCAATGCTATGAGACTGTTTTCAGCTTGTTGCAACTGTGAAATATAGTTATGAACACTTTTCATGAAACAAGGTCTAAAATAATGGTTGATGCAATTTGTAAGTAATTTCTAGTGCAGTACTGGTCGTATAGATGATAGCAATGCTATGAGACTGTTTTCAGCTTGTTGCAACTGTGAAATATAGTTATGAACACTTTTCATGAAACAAGGTCTAAAATCGTGGTTGATGCAATTTGTAAGTAATTTCTAGTGCAGTACATTTTGTATAGATAGTAGCAATGCTATGAGACCATTTTCAGCTTGTTGCAACTGTGAAATATAGTTATGAACACTTTTCATGAAACAAGGTCTAAAATAATGGTTGATGCAATTTGTAAGTAATTTCTAGTGCAGTACTGGTCGTATAGATGATAGCAATGCTATGAGATTGTTTTCAGCTTGTTGCAACTGTGAAATATAGTTATGAACACTTTTCATGAAACAAGGTCTAAAATAATGGTTGATGCAATTTGTAAGTAATTTCTAGTGCAGTACTGGTCGTATAGATGATAGCAATGCTATGAGACTGTTTTCAGCTTGTTGCAACTGTGAAATATAGTTATGAACACTTTTCATGAAACAAGGTCTAAAATAATGGTTGATGCAATTTGTAAGTAATTTCTAGTGCAGTACTGGTCGTATAGATGATAGCAATGCTATGAGACCATTTTCAGCTTGTTGCAACTGTGAAATATAGTTATGAACACTTTTCATGAAACAAGGTCTAAAATAATGGTTGATGCAATTTGTAAGTAATTTCTAGTGCAGTACTGGTCGTATAGATGATAGCAATGCTATGAGACTGTTTTCAGCTTGTTGCAACTGTGAAATATAGTTATGAACACTTTTCATGAAACAAGGTCTAAAATAATGGTTGATGCAATTTGTAAGTAATTTCTAGTGCAGTACTGGTCGTATAGATGATAGCAATGCTATGAGACCATTTTCAGCTTGTTGCAACTGTGAAATATAGTTATGAACACTTTTCATGAAACAAGGTCTAAAATCGTGGTTTATGCAATTTGTAATTAATTTCTAGTGCAGTACTGGTCGTATAGATGATAGCAATGCTATGAGACATTTTCAGCTTGTTGCAACTGTGAAATATAGTTATGAACACTTTTCATGAAACAAGGTCTAAAATAATGGTTGATGCAATTTGTAAGTAATTTCTAGTGCAGTACTGGTCGTATAGATGATAGCAATGCTATGAGACTGTTTTCAGCTTGTTGCAACTGTGAAATATAGTTATGAACACTTTTCATGAAACAAGGTCTAAAATCGTGGTTGATGCAATTTGTAAGTAATTTCTAGTGCAGTACATTTTGTATAGATGATAGCAATGCTATGAGACCATTTTCAGCTTGTTGCAACTGTGAAATATAGTTATGAACACTTTTCATGAAACAAGGTCTAAAATAATGGTTGATGCATTTGTAAGTAATTTCTAGTGCAGTACTGGTCGTATAGATGATAGCAATGCTATGAGACTGTTTTCAGCTTGTTGCAACTGTGAAATATAGTTATGAACACTTTTCATGAAACAAGGTCTAAAATAATGGTTGATGCAATTTGTAAGTAATTTCTAGTGCAGTACTGGTCGTATAGATGATAGCAATGCTATGAGACTGTTTTCAGCTTGTTGCAACTGTGAAATATAGTTATGAACACTTTTCATGAAACAAGGTCTAAAATAATGGTTGATGCAATTTGTAAGTAATTTCTAGTGCAGTACTGGTCGTATAGATGATAGCAATGCTATGAGACCATTTTCAGCTTGTTGCAACTGTGAAATATAGTTATGAACACTTTTCATGAAACAAGGTCTAAAATAATGGTTGATGCAATTTGTAAGTAATTTCTAGTGCAGTACTGGTCGTATAGATGATAGCAATGCTATGAGACTGTTTTCAGCTTGTTGCAACTGTGAAATATTGTTATGAACACTTTTCATGAAACAAGGTCTAAAATAATGGTTGATGCAATTTGTAAGTAATTTCTAGTGCAGTACTGGTCGTATAGATGATAGCAATGCTATGAGACTGTTTTCAGCTTGTTGCAACTGTGAAATATAGTTATGAACACTTTTCATGAAACAAGGTCTAAAATCGTGGTTGATGCAATTTGTAAGTAATTTCTAGTGCAGTACTGGTCGTATAGATGATAGCAATGCTATGAGACTGTTTTCAGCTTGTTGCAACTGTGAAATATAGTTATGAACACTTTTCATGAAACAAGGTCTAAAATCGTGGTTGATGAATTTGTAATAATTTCTAGTGCAGTACATTTTGTATAGATAGTAGCAATGCTATGAGACCATTTTCAGCTTGTTGCAACTGTGAAATATAGTTATGAACACTTTTCATGAAACAAGGTCTAAAATAATGGTTGATGCAATTTGTAAGTAATTTCTAGTGCAGTACTGGTCGTATAGATGATAGCAATGCTATGAGACTGTTTTCAGCTTGTTGCAACTGTGAAATATAGTTATGAACACTTTTCATGAAACAAGGTCTAAAATAATGGTTGATGCAATTTGTAAGTAATTTCTAGTGCAGTACTGGTCGTATAGATGATAGCAATGCTATGAGATTGTTTTCAGCTTGTTGCAACTGTGAAATATAGTTATGAACACTTTTCATGAAACAAGGTCTAAAATAATGGTTGATGCAATTTGTAAGTAATTTCTAGTGCAGTACTGGTCGTATAGATGATAGCAATGCTATGAGACCATTTTCAGCTTGTTGCAACTGTGAAATATAGTTATGAACACTTTTCATGAAACAAGGTCTAAAATCGTGGTTGATGCAATTTGTAAGTAATTTCTAGTGCAGTACTGGTCGTATAGATGATAGCAATGCTATGAGACTGTTTTCAGCTTGTTGCAACTGTGAAATATAGTTATGAACACTTTTCATGAAACAAGGTCTAAAATAATGGTTGATGCAATTTGTAAGTAATTTCTAGTGCAGTACTGGTCGTATAGATGATAGCAATGCTATGAGACCATTTTCAGCTTGTTGCAACTGTGAAATACTGTTATGAACACTTTTCATTAAACAAGGTCTAAAATCGTGGTTGATGCCATTTGTAAGTAATTTCTAGTGCAGTACTGGTCGTATAGATGATAGCAATGCTATGAGACCATTTTCAGCTTGTTGCAACTGTGAAATATAGTTATGAACACTTTTCATGAAACAAGGTCTAAAATCGTGGTTGATGCAATTTGTAAGTAATTTCTAGTGCAGTACTGGTCGTATAGATGATAGCAATGCTATGAGACCATTTTCAGCTTGTTGCAACTGTGAAATATAGTTATGAACACTTTTCATGAAACAAGGTCTAAAATAATGGTTGATGCAATTTGTAAGTAATTTCTAGTGCAGTACTGGTCGTATAGATGATAGCAATGCTATGAGTCTGTTTTCAGCTTGTTGCAACTGTGAAATATTGTTATGAACACTTTTCATGAAACAAGGTCTAAAATCGTGGTTGATGCAATTTGTAAGTAATTTCTAGTGCAGTACTGGTCGTATAGATGATAGCAATGCTATGAGACCATTTTCAGCTTGTTGCAACTGTGAAATATAGTTATGAACACTTTTCATGAAACAAGGTCTAAAATAATGGTTGATGCAATTTGTAAGTAATTTCTAGTGCAGTACTGGTCGTATAGATGATAGCAATGCTATGAGACTGTTTTCAGCTTGTTGCAACTGTGAAATATAGTTATGAACACTTTTCATGAAACAAGGTCTAAAATAATGGTTGATGCAATTTGTAAGTAATTTCTAGTGCAGTACTGGTCGTATAGATGATAGCAATGCTATGAGACTGTTTTCAGCTTGTTGCAACTGTGAAATATAGTTATGAACACTTTTCATGAAACAAGGTCTAAAATCGTGGTTGATGCAATTTGTAAGTAATTTCTAGTGCAGTACTGGTCGTATAGATGATAGCAATGCTATGAGACTGTTTTCAGCTTGTTGCAACTGTGAAATATAGTTATGAACACTTTTCATGAAACAAGGTCTAAAATAATGGTTGATGCAATTTGTAAGTAATTTCTAGTGCAGTACTGGTCGTATAGATGATAGCAATGCTATGAGACCATTTTCAGCTTGTTGCAACTGTGAAATATAGTTATGAACACTTTTCATGAAACAAGGTCTAAAATAATGGTTGATGCAATTTGTAAGTAATTTCTAGTGCAGTACTGGTCGTATAGATGATAGCAATGCTATGAGACTGTTTTCAGCTTGTTGCAACTGTGAAATATTGTTATGAACACTTTTCATGAAACAAGGTCTAAAATAATGGTTGATGCAATTTGTAAGTAATTTCTAGTGCAGTACTGGTCGTATAGATGATAGCAATGCTATGAGATTGTTTTCAGCTTGTTGCAACTGTGAAATATAGTTATGAACACTTTTCATGAAACAAGGTCTAAAATCGTGGTTGATGCCATTTGTAAGTAATTTCTAGTGCAGTACTGGTCGTATAGATGATAGCAATGCTATGAGACTGTTTTCAGCTTGTTGCAACTGTGAAATATTGTTATGAACACTTTTCATGAAACAAGGTCTAAAATAATGGTTGATGCAATTTGTAAGTAATTTCTAGTGCAGTACTGGTCGTATAGATGATAGCAATGCTATGAGACTGTTTTCAGCTTGTTGCAACTGTGAAATATAGTTATGAACACTTTTCATGAAACAAGGTCTAAAATCGTGGTTGATGCAATTTGTAAGTAATTTCTAGTGCAGTACATTTTGTATAGATGATAGCAATGCTATAAGACCATTTTCAGCTTGTTGCAACTGTGAAATATAGTTATGAACACTTTTCATGAAACAAGGTCTAAAATAATGGTTGATGCAATTTGTAAGTAATTTCTAGTGCAGTACTGGTCGTATAGATGATAGCAATGCTATGAGACTGTTTTCAGCTTGTTGCAACTGTGAAATATAGTTATGAACACTTTTCATGAAACAAGGTCTAAAATAATGGTTGATGCAATTTGTAAGTAATTTCTAGTGCAGTACTGGTCGTATAGATGATAGCAATGCTATGAGACTGTTTTCAGCTTGTTGCAACTGTGAAATATAGTTATGAACACTTTTCATGAAACAAGGTCTAAAATAATGGTTGATGCAATTTGTAAGTAATTTCTAGTGCAGTACTGGTCGTATAGATGATAGCAATGCTATGAGACCATTTTCAGCTTGTTGCAACTGTGAAATATAGTTATGAACACTTTTCATGAAACAAGGTCTAAAATAATGGTTGATGCAATTTGTAAGTAATTTCTAGTGCAGTACTGGTCGTATAGATGATAGCAATGCTATGAGACTGTTTTCAGCTTGTTGCAACTGTGAAATATAGTTATGAACACTTTTCATGAAACAAGGTCTAAAATAATGGTTGATGCAATTTGTAAGTAATTTCTAGTGCAGTACTGGTCGTATAGATGATAGCAATGCTATGAGACTGTTTTCAGCTTGTTGCAACTGTGAAATATAGTTATGAACACTTTTCATGAAACAAGGTCTAAAATCGTGGTTGATGCAATTTGTAAGTAATTTCTAGTGCAGTACTGGTCGTATAGATGATAGCAATGCTATGAGACTGTTTTCAGCTTGTTGCAACTGTGAAATATAGTTATGAACACTTTTCATGAAACAAGGTCTAAAATCGTGGTTGATGCAATTTGTAAGTAATTTCTAGTGCAGTACATTTTGTATAGATGATAGCAATGCTATGAGACCATTTTCAGCTTGTTGCAACTGTGAAATATAGTTATGAACACTTTTCATGAAACAAGGTCTAAAATAATGGTTGATGCAATTTGTAAGTAATTTCTAGTGCAGTACTGGTCGTATAGATGATAGCAATGCTATGAGACCATTTTCAGCTTGTTGCAACTGTGAAATATAGTTATGAACACTTTTCATGAAACAAGGTCTAAAATAATGGTTGATGCAATTTGTAAGTAATTTCTAGTGCAGTACTGGTCGTATAGATGATAGCAATGCTATGAGACTGTTTTCAGCTTGTTGCAACTGTGAAATATAGTTATGAACACTTTTCATGAAACAAGGTCTAAAATAATGGTTGATGCAATTTGTAAGTAATTTCTAGTGCAGTACTGGTCGTATAGATGATAGCAATGCTATGAGTCTGTTTTCAGCTTGTTGCAACTGTGAAATATTGTTATGAACACTTTTCATGAAACAAGGTCTAAAATCGTGGTTGATGCAATTTGTAAGTAATTTCTAGTGCAGTACTGGTCGTATAGATGATAGCAATGCTATGAGACTGTTTTCAGCTTGTTGCAACTGTGAAATATAGTTATGAACACTTTTCATGAAACAAGGTCTAAAATAATGGTTGATGCAATTTGTAAGTAATTTCTAGTGCAGTACTGGTCGTATAGATGATAGCAATGCTATGAGACCATTTTCAGCTTGTTGCAACTGTGAAATATAGTTATGAACACTTTTCATGAAACAAGGTCTAAAATCGTGGTTGATGCAATTTGTAAGTAATTTCTAGTGCAGTACTGGTCGTATAGATGATAGCAATGCTATGAGACCATTTTCAGCTTGTTGCAACTGTGAAATATAGTTATGAACACTTTTCATGAAACAAGGTCTAAAATAATGGTTGATGCAATTTGTAAGTAATTTCTAGTGCAGTACTGGTCGTATAGATGATAGCAATGCTATGAGACTGTTTTCAGCTTGTTGCAACTGTGAAATATAGTTATGAACACTTTTCATGAAACAAGGTCTAAAATCGTGGTTGATGCAATTTGTAAGTAATTTCTAGTGCAGTACATTTTGTATAGATGATAGCAATGCTATGAGACCATTTTCAGCTTGTTGCAACTGTGAAATATAGTTATGAACACTTTTCATGAAACAAGGTCTAAAATAATGGTTGATGCAATTTGTAAGTAATTTCTAGTGCAGTACTGGTCGTATAGATGATAGCAATGCTATGAGACCATTTTCAGCTTGTTGCAACTGTGAAATATAGTTATGAACACTTTTCATGAAACAAGGTCTAAAATAATGGTTGATGCAATTTGTAAGTAATTTCTAGTGCAGTACTGGTCGTATAGATGATAGCAATGCTATGAGACTGTTTTCAGCTTGTTGCAACTGTGAAATATAGTTATGAACACTTTTCATGAAACAAGGTCTAAAATAATGGTTGATGCAATTTGTAAGTAATTTCTAGTGCAGTACTGGTCGTATAGATGATAGCAATGCTATGAGACCATTTTCAGCTTGTTGCAACTGTGAAATATAGTTATGAACACTTTTCATGAAACAAGGTCTAAAATAATGGTTGATGCAATTTGTAAGTAATTTCTAGTGCAGTACTGGTCGTATAGATGATAGCAATGCTATGAGACTGTTTTCAGCTTGTTGCAACTGTGAAATATAGTTATGAACACTTTTCATGAAACAAGGTCTAAAATAATGGTTGATGCAATTTGTAAGTAATTTCTAGTGCAGTACTGGTCGTATAGATGATAGCAATGCTATGAGACTGTTTTCAGCTTGTTGCAACTGTGAAATATAGTTATGAACACTTTTCATGAAACAAGGTCTAAAATCGTGGTTGATGCAATTTGTAAGTAATTTCTAGTGCAGTACTGGTCGTATAGATGATAGCAATGCTATGAGACTGTTTTCAGCTTGTTGCAACTGTGAAATATAGTTATGAACACTTTTCATGAAACAAGGTCTAAAATCGTGGTTGATGAATTTGTAAGTAATTTCTAGTGCAGTACATTTTGTATAGATGATAGCAATGCTATGAGACCATTTTCAGCTTGTTGCAACTGTGAAATATTGTTATGAACACTTTTCATGAAACAAGGTCTAAAATAATGGTTGATGCAATTTGTAAGTAATTTCTAGTGCAGTACTGGTCGTATAGATGATAGCAATGCTATGAGATTGTTTTCAGCTTGTTGCAACTGTGAAATATAGTTATGAACACTTTTCATGAAACAAGGTCTAAAATAATGGTTGATGCAATTTGTAAGTAATTTCTAGTGCAGTACTGGTCGTATAGATGATAGCAATGCTATGAGATTGTTTTCAGCTTGTTGCAACTGTGAAATATAGTTATGAACACTTTTCATGAAACAAGGTCTAAAATAATGGTTGATGCAATTTGTAAGTAATTTCTAGTGCAGTACTGGTCGTATAGATGATAGCAATGCTATGAGACTGTTTTCAGCTTGTTGCAACTGTGAAATATAGTTATGAACACTTTTCATGAAACAAGGTCTAAAATCGTGGTTGATGCAATTTGTAAGTAATTTCTAGTGCAGTACTGGTCGTATAGATGATAGCAATGCTATGAGACTGTTTTCAGCTTGTTGCAACTGTGAAATATAGTTATGAACACTTTTCATGAAACAAGGTCTAAAATAATGGTTGATGCAATTTGTAAGTAATTTCTAGTGCAGTACTGGTCGTATAGATGATAGCAATGCTATGAGACCATTTTCAGCTTGTTGCAACTGTGAAATATTGTTATGAACACTTTTCATGAAACAAGGTCTAAAATCGTGGTTGATGCCATTTGTAAGTAATTTCTAGTGCAGTACTGGTCGTATAGATGATAGCAATGCTATGAGACCATTTTCAGCTTGTTGCAACTGTGAAATATAGTTATGAACACTTTTCATGAAACAAGGTCTAAAATCGTGGTTGATGCAATTTGTAAGTAATTTCTAGTGCAGTACTGGTCGTATAGATGATAGCAATGCTATGAGACCATTTTCAGCTTGTTGCAACTGTGAAATATAGTTATGAACACTTTTCATGAAACAAGGTCTAAAATAATGGTTGATGCAATTTGTAAGTAATTTCTAGTGCAGTACTGGTCGTATAGATGATAGCAATGCTATGAGACTGTTTTCAGCTTGTTGCAACTGTGAAATATTGTTATGAACACTTTTCATGAAACAAGGTCTAAAATAATGGTTGATGCAATTTGTAAGTAATTTCTAGTGCAGTACTGGTCGTATAGATGATAGCAATGCTATGAGACTGTTTTCAGCTTGTTGCAACTGTGAAATATAGTTATGAACACTTTTCATGAAACAAGGTCTAAAATCGTGGTTGATGCAATTTGTAAGTAATTTCTAGTGCAGTACTGGTCGTATAGATGATAGCAATGCTATGAGACCATTTTCAGCTTGTTGCAACTGTGAAATATAGTTATGAACACTTTTCATGAAACAAGGTCTAAAATAATGGTTGATGCAATTTGTAAGTAATTTCTAGTGCAGTACTGGTCGTATAGATGATAGCAATGCTATGAGACCATTTTCAGCTTGTTGCAACTGTGAAATATAGTTATGAACACTTTTCATGAAACAAGGTCTAAAATAATGGTTGATGCAATTTGTAAGTAATTTCTAGTGCAGTACTGGTCGTATAGATGATAGCAATGCTATGAGTCTGTTTTCAGCTTGTTGCAACTGTGAAATATTGTTATGAACACTTTTCATGAAACAAGGTCTAAAATAATGGTTGATGCAATTTGTAAGTAATTTCTAGTGCAGTACTGGTCGTATAGATGATAGCAATGCTATGAGATTGTTTTCAGCTTGTTGCAACTGTGAAATATTGTTATGAACACTTTTCATGAAACAAGGTCTAAAATCGTGGTTGATGCCATTTGTAAGTAATTTCTAGTGCAGTACTGGTCGTATAGATGATAGCAATGCTATGAGACCATTTTCAGCTTGTTGCAACTGGGAAATATAGTTATGAACACTTTTCATGAAACAAGGTCTAAAATCTTGGTTGATGCAATTTGTAAGTAATTTCTAGTGCAGTACTGGTCGTATAGATGATAGCAATGCTATGAGACCATTTTCAGCTTGTTGCAACTGTGAAATATAGTTATGAACACTTTTCATGAAACAAGGTCTAAAATAATGGTTGATGCAATTTGTAAGTAGTTTCTAGTGCAGTACTGGTCGTATAGATGATAGCAATGCTATGAGTCTGTTTTCAGCTTGTTGCAACTGTGAAATATTGTTATGAACACTTTTCATGAAACAAGGTCTAAAATAATGGTTGATGCAATTTGTAAGTAATTTCTAGTGCAGTACTGGTCGTATAGATGATAGCAATGCTATGAGACTGTTTTCAGCTTGTTGCAACTGTGAAATATAGTTATGAACACTTTTCATGAAACAAGGTCTAAAATCGTGGTTGATGCAATTTGTAAGTAATTTCTAGTGCAGTACATTTTGTATAGATGATAGCAATGCTATGAGACTATTTTCAGCTTGTTGCAACTGTGAAATATAGTTATGAACACTTTTCATGAAACAAGGTCTAAAATAATGGTTGATGCAATTTGTAAGTAATTTCTAGTGCAGTACTGGTCGTATAGATGATAGCAATGCTATGAGATTGTTTTCAGCTTGTTGCAACTGTGAAATATAGTTATGAACACTTTTCATGAAACAAGGTCTAAAATAATGGTTGATGCAATTTGTAAGTAATTTCTAGTGCAGTACTGGTCGTATAGATGATAGCAATGCTATGAGATTGTTTTCAGCTTGTTGCAACTGTGAAATATTGTTAGTGTACTACTTCCGGCGCCGACAGAGATGGCAGCCTCGCTTCACGTTCTCAGGAAACCATGCAGTATTTTGTTTTTATGTATTACTTCTTACATTGTTACCCGGAAAATATTAAGTTTTATTACATACAACCGGGAGGAACTATTGGATATAAGAGCAACGCCAACTTACCAACATTACGACTCAGGAATACGACTTTCCCAAAGAGGATTCTCCTTTCGTTAACCCAAACACAACAACAGACTGGATAGCACGTGGCTACTCAAAACAACGGCGGCGCCGAGAAGAGGGAAACGCGCCGGTCTTTTGGTCAAGCTACGTCGGACGGCGCGCCGTGCACCTCTCCCGAGTATTTTAATCGCCAATGTACAGTCTCTTGACAACAAAGTAGACGAAATCCGATCGAGGGTTGCCTTTCAGAGAGACATTCGAGACTGCAACGTTCTTTGCTTCACGGAAACATGGCTCACTCAGGACACGTTATCAGAGTCGGTACAGCCACCTGGTTTCTCCACGCATCGCGCCGACAGAAACAAACATCTCTCTGGTAAGAAGAAGGGCGGGGTGTGTGTCTTATGATTAACGAGACGTGGTGTGATCATAACAACATACAGGAACTCAAGTCCTTTGTTCACCTGACATAGAATTCCTTACAATCAAATGCAGACCGCATTATCTACCAAGAGAATTCTCTTCGATTATAATCACAGCCGTGTACATCCCCTCAAGCTGATACATCGACGGCACTGAAAGAAATTCATCGGACTCTATGTAAACTGGAAACCACATATCCTGAGGCTGCATTTATTGTGGCTGGGGATTTTAATAAGGCTAATTTAAGAACAAGGCTCCCGAAATTTTACCAGCATATCGAATGTGCCACCCGGCTGGTAAAATCCTGGACCACTGTTATTCCAACTTCCGTGATGCATACAAGGCTATTCTCCGCCCTCCTTTCGCAAGTCTGACCATGACTCCATTTTGTTGCTCCCAGCCTACAAACAGAAACTAAAACAGGAAACGCCCGTTCTCAGGTCTGTTCAACGCTGGTCCGACCAATCTGATTCCATGCTGCAAGATTGCTTCGAGCACGTGGACTGGGATATGTTCGGATAGCATCTGACAACAACATTGATGTATACGCTGATTCGGTGAGCGAGTTTATTAGCAAATGCATTGGTGATGTTGTACCCATAGCAAATATCAAAACCTTCCCCAACCAGAAACCATGGATTGATGGCAGCATTCGCGCCAAAACTGGAAAGCGCGAACCACTGCTTTTAACCAGGTAAAGGCTACCGGAAACATGACTGAATACAAACAGTGCAGCTACTCCTCCGCAAGGCAATCAAACAAGCTAAGCGTCAATATAGAGACAAAGTAGAGTCACAATTCAATGGCTCAGACACAAGAGGAATGTGGCAGGGTCTACAGTCAATCACGGACTACAAAAAGAAAACCAGCCCGTCGCGGACCATGACGCCCTGCTCCCAGACAAACTAAACAACTTCTTTGCTCGCTTTGAGGACAATACAGTGCCACCGACACGCCCGCTACCAAACCCGCGGGCTCACCTTCACCGCAGCCAATGTGAGAAAAACATTTAAATGTGTTAACCTCGCAAGGCTGCCGGCCCAGATGGCATCCCTGGCCGTGTCCTCAGAGCATGCGCGACCAGCTGGCTGGTGTGTTTACGGACATATTCAATCAGTCCCTATCCCAGTCTGCTGTTCCCACATGCTTCAAGAGGGCCACCATTGTTCCTGTTCCCAAGAAAGCTAAGGTGACTGAGCTAAATGACTATCGCCCGTAGCACTCACTCTCCGTCATCATGAAGTGCTTTGAGAGATTAGTCAAGGATCATATCACCTCCATCCTGCCAGACACCCTGGACCCACTCCAATTTGCTTACCGTCCCAATAGGTCCACAGACGACGCAATCGCAATCACACTGCATACTGCCCTAACCCATCTGGACAAGAGGAATACTTATGTAAGAATGCTGTTCATCGACTACAGCTCAGCATTTAACACCATAGTTCCCTCCAAGCTCGTCATTAAGCTCGAGACCCTGGGTCTCGACTCCAGCCCTGTGCAACTGGGTCCTGGACTTCCTGGACGGGCCGGTCCCAGGTGGTGAGGGTAGGAAACAACATCTCCACCCCGCTGATCCTCAACACTGGGGCCCCACAAGGGTGCGTTCTCAGCCCTCTCCTGTACTCCCTGTTTACTCCATGACTGCGTGGCCAAGCACGCATCCAACTCAATCATCAAGTTTGCTGACGACACTACAGTGGTAGGCTTGATTACCAACAATCCACGAGACGGCCTACAGAGAGGAGGTGAGGGCCCTCGGAGTGTGGTGTCAGGAAAATAACCTCTCACTCAATGTCAACAAAACAAAGGAGATGATCGTGGACTTCAGGAAACAGGAGAGGAGCACCCCCTATCCACATCGAGGGGACAGTAGTGGAGAAGGTGGAAAGTTTAAGTTCCTCGGCGTACATCACGGACAAACTGAATTGGTCCACCCACACAGACAGCGTGGTAAAGAAGGCGCCAGCAAGCGCCTCTTCAACCTCAGGAGGCTGGAAGAAATTTGGCTTGTCACCAAAATCACTCACAAACTTTTACAGATGCACAATCGAGCATCCTGTCGGGCTGTATCACCGCCTGGTACGGCAACTGCTCCGCCCACAACCGTAAGGCTCTCCAGAGGGTAGTGAGGACTGCACAACGCATCACCGGGTTAAACTACCTGCCCTCCAGGACACCTACACCACCCGATGTCACAGAAAGGCCAAAAGATCATCAAGGACAACAACCACCCGAGCCACTGCCTGTTCACCCCGCTATCATCCAGAAGGCGAGGTCAGTACAGGTGCATCAAAGCTGGGACCGAGAGACTGAAAAACAGCTTCTACCTCAAGGCCATCAGACTGTTAAACAGCCATCACTAACATTGAGTGGCTGCTGCCAACATACTGACTTAAATCTCTAGCCACTTTATACATAGGAATTGGATGTAACAAATGTATCACTAGCCACTTTAAACAATTTTGTATATAATGTTTACGTATCCGACATACTCATATCAAATGTATACACTGTACTCTAAAACCATCTACTGTATCTTGCCTATGCCGTTCGGTCATCGACCCAAATCTCTAGCCACTTTAATAATTATAATTGGATGAAATAATGTATCACTAGCCACTTTAAACAATGCCATTTATATAATGTTTACATATCCTACATTACTCATCTCATATATATGTGTATATACTCGTACTCCATACCATCTACTGCATCTTGCCTATGCCGGTCAGCCATCGCTCATCCATATATTTATATGTACATACTCGTATTCATTCCTTTACTCTTGTGTGTATAAGGTA